>OX453091.1:26256884-26754384 GCA_949708635.1 Hirtodrosophila cameraria | reverse complement strand
CTAAAAGAGAGGGAGGGAAGTGCGCTTTCTTCCAACACATTTGTCTGTTTGCCACACAAGTTTGAAGTTGATTTTTGATATTTTGACAAGAGCTGAAATGTATCTTTCACCAGGCCAAGATCTTTGACACACTCTCTCTATCTCCCTCTCAATTTTTCACTCCCTTCATGCCGCTCACACAACAATATGATTGAAGCAACAATTTGAATTTAAAGTTTATTTAGTCCTAATGCAAAGATCTAAAGCCTAGCTTTATTTCAGTTTTTATAATCGATTATGAATTATCAAAAACTATCGTTGTTTGATAAGTGTGAAGCAAGCTGAAAGATTTTCAAAATATAGTTATATAGGAAAAGTACATATGGTAAATGTTTCCACAATCGACTATTCGAACTACAAAAAAGTACTCTAAATCGATATTTTTGTGCCATCAGCATGTTATCGATGCTCTAGTCGAGTGTGCCCGACTACGAGACTTCCTGCTCCCAACTTGCATTTCAAGCAGTTCAGCGGCAACACAAGCAAGCAGCGCACTTAACTTGTTCAGTGCCTGTCAAACTGTTGTTTCTGCCTGCTGAGACGGGGGTAATAGATTCTTCCATAACTTTTGTGCTATTTATCCGATCGTAATGCAAATTTACGCAACCGATCAACATTGATTAAACAAACATGTGTACCAAAAATCAATCAGCTTTATCTTTAAAATTGTGGCTGTTGGAGTCTTTTTGCGATTTGCGGGGGTGCGGTGGGGTGCATCCGAAATTTGAAATAAACTAGATCTGCGTATGGTATACAGGAACCTGCATGCCAAGTTTGGTGTCTCTAGGTCTTATAGTCTCTGAGATCGACGCGTTCATACAGACAGACAGACGGACAGACAGACGGACAGACAGACGGACAGACAGACGGACATGGCTAGTTCGTCTCGGCTCTTGATGCTGATCAAGAATATTTATAGTTTATATGGTCGGAAATGCTCCCTTTTTCCCTTTTTTAATGGGAACAGGGAGTAAAAACATTGCTTCAAACAAACATGCTATCGAGAAATCGATTTATTTTATGAGATTAATCGAAAACCCATCGATTGTAATTTTGTAAAATCGTTAGTCCAACTCATGGATTATTTTATAAATATTTACATAGTTTCTAATCTTAACAAAAAAAAGTATTTATTCAAACAAACATGTTAACGGCATATCGATTTATTTTAAGAAATTAATCGATTATTTGTATAAATATTTACATCTCTAGTTACTACTCTTAAATTAATATTTTAATTGTTTTCTTAAACTGAGCTAAGTTTTCATTTCGAATGCAACTGTGATCATCTTTCAGAATGTTGCACTCGTCGCTTAGCTGCAGCTCAGTTCAACTGCAACTGCAACTGCAACTGCAACTTCAACTGCAAATGCAACTGCAATATGCCTCTGCCCCAGCCTGGGTTTTTTTTGCTGCTTCAAATCGACGCTCCACTTTTTAAAGCCAACATTTTTTATGCTTCAACTAAACAATCAACTTTTCAAACTGTGTTTTTTGTTTTGTTTGCTTTTTTGTTGTTGTTGTTGTTGTTGCTTTTTCCTATTTTCCTCTTTTCATTTAATTTGTTTTGTTATTTTTTTATTATTTCTCTGCTTTTTTTCGCTCTCTTTGGCTTTAGCTTTTCTATTTGTTAGCTGCACTTTTTGACGGCTTTTATTGTTTGCCAATTTCTGGAGCCGAGCATTGAAGCATTCCGCCACGCACCGACCGTCAACTGATACTGAACTCTGTCGCATTCTCTCTCTCTCTCGCTCTCTCTCGCTCTCTCTCTTTCTCTCTCTCTTGCTCTCTTTTACACATCAGCGCCTAACTGGTTAGCTTCTACTCCTCAACCCCCTCATGCAATGCGCATCCATTGTAAATCCGCTTGGCCAAACGGCGGCGATGAGGAAGCGTTTTGTTTAGCTTGTTGCCGATCGCTGGACGTGTGGATGCCTGCCATGGCTGGAGGGGATGTTGGTTGGATTGAAAGGGGGGCGGGGCTGAGAGAGAGGCTGATTTGTTGCAAAGGGGAGGGCAGGCAGGCGTGCTCCTTTGCTTTTGTTACCAACAAAACAATCTAGCTGCAGTTTCTCTTCTATTTATTATTGCCAATGCAATTGACTTATTGTTGTTGCTGTTGTTGTTGTTGTTGTTGTTGTTGACTGTTGTTGTTGCTGTTGTTCTTGTTGCCATTTCATCGATCTGTCGAGCAACAACGGTGCAAGCTGGCTCTTTTTTTGCTTTGCTTTGGTTTTGGATGCAGCATTTGACGATGTTGTCGACACAAATTGCCGCTAACCTTCATGCACTGACCCCCTTGCTTAGCCGAGCCGAGACTCGATTTGCAACTTGCCCCAAACCTCTCTTTCGCTCCCACTCCCCCCTCATACGACTACATTTAATGATAGCTGTAACTGAAGTTTCGCTTTGAAATGTGCTTGTCTGTAGCATTGCATACACATATATGTTTATTTAGAGTTATCATTTGGGTCGGGCAACTGTTTAACAAAATGTCAAAGATGGCTCAATTGAATAACGATAAAAGTCTGAAAAAGTTGGCAGTATTAAAGATATTACAAAGTATCTTTTGATGTATCTTAAATCGTACTCAGTCTTTAGTTATTTGTTTTACTTAAACAAAACCTATATTAACTTAAAGTATTGCTGATATAAGCGATATTGGACACGTATTTCTAAGACGTATCTATACAAATAACTGCAAAAGTTGAACTTTCGAATAGTTCATTACATTTTAGTCACAGCGATTAAGACGAAAAGTGAAAGAGTTTTCAATAGCAACTACTTTGTAGCTATGATTCCTTATAATATTGTTGAAATTAAATAAAACTTGTACATTTTCAAAGTGCTTTTATTTCATTAAATATTTTAGCTTTTGATTACAAAGTTGCCGTTTCAGGAGGTGGGCAAGGTGGCTCAGTGCACATTTTAGCCACGGCAACGAGAACGAGTAGTAGGAAAGTCTTGAGCTGCATCTTGTTTGAATGTTTGGATCCAATAATACTGTTAGAAGTCAATGCAGTCTATTTATAGTTAGAAAATTAACTTAAAATGTTATGCATAAGCGTTACTTATTTAGTTTTTCTTGACATTATTTATGCTTTTGCCAAATATGACTAATTAGACAAGTAAACTGCTGATAAGAATTGAAGCATTTATTTCAACCTTTGAAACTTTACAGAAATCAATAAAAACCAATGTAAATACCCTTAAGAAAGAGTTTGCAGCAAAGAAAACACTTTCGAATACATTTTCCAACACATAAAGGCGCAAAGTTGAGAAGTTTTCAGCTGCATCCTGTTTTAATGTTTGGATAAAATTGATGAAATTATATAAAACTTATACATTTTCAAAGTGATTTTATTTCCATGTTAATTTTTTAGTTTTTCATTGCAAAGTTGCAGTTCTTAGCCCCAACAAGGTGGCTCAATGCACATTTCAGCCGCAGCGGCAAGGACGAAAAGTAGAAAAGTCATCAGCTGCATCTTGTTTGAATGTTTGGATCCAATAATACTGTTAGAAGTCAATGCAGTCTATAAATAGTCAAAAAACGAACTTAAAATGCGTTACTAACTTAATTTTATATTAAATTATAATTATTTATGCTTGTGCATAACATATCTAATTATACAAGTAAACTGCTGTTAAGAATTCAAGCGTTGATTTCAAAAACCACCTTTTGAAACTTTACAGAAATCAATAAGAACTAAGGCAGATTTTCGAATGCAATTTTCGATATTTTGTAACTCAATTGTTTTGCCTCATAAAAAGTGTTTTGAAATTAAAGAGTTTTTTGAAGTAAAATAATAATTTGTGAGTGTTAATGAGGAATATACTCTATACTAAATCGAGAGAAGAAGATGTTGAAATAGACAGAACGAAAACAAATTAGCATCAATGTAAATCTTTCATAACGCTCAAAACACCCGATATGTTTAAAGTAAGTACAACAATAGTTAAACAATTCAAAATTTGTTTAAATAAACTAATTCAAATTATTAGAAACATACTTATTAATTATATAAGCATTTTAATGACGTGTTTAATTTTTATTAGCCAATATATAACGTGATCACCTGTTTTAATATCAATTTTAACGGTTGACTTTTAGCATTTCGAAAAACTCAAATAAAAGTGTCAAAATACAGCAATACAAAAGCGCTTAACTCAGCAGATACAATAATGTCAACACTTAAGATAAATTTCAACAATTTTAAAGATACATTTTGATACTCTGTAGTCAATGGTATATATGCTTTTAGAGAAACTTATGTAACATGTATCTTTGACTGAGATGATGTACTTGTACAGCACTCTGCGAGTTGATAATGTCATCTGTGTCTCTTCGTCGATCTCAGAAACTGTAGCAGGGAAATTTAGTTGATTGTGGGCATCATCCGATCATCCGATAATTGTACTTTATAGAGAAAACAAGTAAGAATGCTCTAGTCGAGTGTGCCCGACTACGAGACTTCCTGCTCCCAACTTGCATTTCAAGCAGTTCAGCGGCAAACACAAGCACGCAGCGCACTTAACTTGTCCAGTGCTTGTCAAACTGTTGTTTCTGCCTGCTGAGACGGGGGTAATAGATTCTTCCATAACTTTGGTGTTATTTGTCCAGCTGATCAACATTGATACAACATATCTGTGTACCAAAAATCAAAGCTTTATCTTTAAAATTGTGGCTGTGGGAGTTTTTTTGCGTTTTGCGGGGGTGTGGGGGGGGGTACATCCGAAATTTGAAATAAACTTGATCTGAATATGGTATACAGAAACCTGCATGCCAAGTTTGGTGTCTCTAGCTCTTATAGTCTCTGAGATATGTGCGTTCATACAGACAGACAGACGGACAGACTGACGGACGGACATGGCTAGTTAGTCTCGGCTGTTGATGCTGATCAAGAATATATGTATATAGTTTATATAGTAGGAAACGCCTCCTTCTGCCTGTTACACACATTTGCAGTACTCGAAATATATGCTTTTAATCGATGCACTTAACATGCATTCTGGATATGCATTTTGGTTAAAGGGTATTAACTAGTCGAGCTGTTTTAAGTTTCGCATTCTTGTTTTTATTTAGTGCTGTGTTTTTGTTTTTGTTCATTTTGTAGTTGTTTATTAATTAACAAGTGACCAAAAAATGCAAATTAAACATGTGCCAAATGGGATTTGGTGTTCGATTAACAATTTTGAATGTGTTTAAGCTATTTGTAAAGACAGAGAGAGAGAGAGAGAGAGAGAGAGAGTGGCAACGGAGAGAAAGAGAGTAAGAGAGTAAGAGAGGCGATCATAAGTTGTAGAAAATAGCAAATTATAGCGCGTCGCAGTCGGTTTGTCAGTCGGATGGTTCAGTCAGTCAGTTCATAAGCAAAACTGGCACAGCCAGCGTCCAAAACAACAACAACAACAACAACAGCAGCAGCAACAACAACAGAAACTGAGCAAAGAAGCAGAAGTAAAAACTATTTACAGTTAGTTGATTGTACCCATTTCATTTGTGAGCTTTTGGATTGTTTTCCCCCACGAGCAAGACCAACAGACAAAAAGAAGCCAACGAACGCATTGACGCTGTCTCCAAAAACAAAAGCAAAAACAAAAACAACAAAAAAGAATACAAGAACAACAAAAGCGAAACAAAAACCAAGCAAACAAAAATGTATGTATATATATATAAAATTACTTAAGCTACAATACTTTGAATCTGCCAAGATGAGAGATGCGCGGGTGGCTGCTAAGAATGAGAGAATGAGGTAAAGTGAAGAGCGGAGTGGAGAGTGGCGTGTAGTGTAGATCTTAGTAGAGAGCGGAGTGGAGAGTAAAGTGGAGAGTAGCGCTGTTTGCTGATGAAACCGAATTATGAACCAATTTACAAATTACCAGCGCACGCGGACAGCCCTAAAAGAACCAGAATCAGAACTACAACAACAACAACAACAACTACAACAACAACTACAATAGCAACAACTTGAAGCAGAACCACAAAACGCTGGGAAGCTACTCGGTCTGTCTGTCTGAAAGTCTAACTGGGAGTCTGGGAGTACCTCGACCCCTCGATTCATGTAGAAACGAGCTTAGTTCTTTTTGTTGTTGTTGTTGTTTTTTTATATTATTTTTTTTGTTATTATTAGTCTACGCCCCTTTCTAGGCAGCTTTTGAAAGCCATTGACCAAATAACGAAGCTCGAACCCGTTGCCGGATCCATTCGCACTTGCCGCGTTTATTGAGAATCCGTTTTGTTTTCTGTTTTATCTTTGTTACTTTTGTTTTAGTTTAACCACTCGTCACGTTCTTGGCTCTTATAATTTTGGAACAATTTTGTATAGTTTTGGTTTTTGATTTTTCAATAAATTAACTTAAATACATTTTATGCTAAAGGAATTGTGAGTTAACGGTGCTCCTTTAAACTGAAGCACTTTAAATTCCTAAAATTCCTAAAATTATAAAAAAATTCACTTTTGTTATGCTCTTTGATCTTGACACTTTTTCTGTCTATGGTATATAACAACATGTATACCAAGTTTGGTTGCTCTAGCTTCAAAACTGTGGAAAAAACCTGCATTCATACGGACAGACGGACGGAGGGACGGACTGACATTTCACAATATTGGGTTGGTTTATAAATAGTATTGCAAAGAAGAACATTATTTGTACCACTTGAAAGATTGGTTCTACAATCATAATTTGTCACTCTTCTTAGATTCCACTCAAATTTTTATTA
Source organism: Hirtodrosophila cameraria (assembly GCA_949708635.1). NCBI lineage: Eukaryota > Metazoa > Arthropoda > Insecta > Diptera > Drosophilidae > Hirtodrosophila > Hirtodrosophila cameraria. The sequence goes on along the minus strand of OX453091.1, from coordinate 26,747,624 downwards.
TTTTCTGAACAATTCTTAAAACATCAAGTTGTGAAAAACTACAATTTTCAAACATTTGGACATCATTGTGTTTGGTTACTTTCAGACAACTCATCGTATTCATCTCCACGGGCTATATTAGCTTTGCATGTGTTGCATCCACAGTTTGCTTCAAGATCGCTGCCTCTCATTTCAATCTCATGGTGTTCCATGAAATTCTGCTGACGCCTTGCATCATTATATTCTTGTATCGTTAGTGGCGGTACTGGATTAAAGTCCTTGTATAAATTCGTCTCCAGCATGTACAATTGATAGTTGATATGCTCAACGGCTAAGCTCACTTGCTTCATTTTAAAATAACGCTTCTCAGTTTCAGTGATTATCTGCTCGTCTTCTGCAAACTGCAACTCCTCCATTTCAATGTCTAGTTTCTTTTGGCGTGTCCTGCATAACTTATGCATGATATAAGCGAAGACCAATAGAACAACGACTAGTCCATATAGAGGCGACTGACCTAGACTTTCAAACATTTTTAAGGATAGTTTTGAAAAGCAGTATATGTATAACTATAATATGTGAAGTGTTATTGTATATATAAGGCATACTTTGTTACAAAACTATCAAAGGTTCTTTTTTAAAACATCGTTAGACAGTTTTTTCGATGCAACTTCGAAATTATTATTCCAAATTTTAAAAATATTCAAGACCCGCATATCAGTCCTTCCGTCTGTCTTTCTGTTCTCTAAATTTTACATAAAAATGCAATAAATTATTCTAAAAAGTAAATGTTAATAATTTAATTAGTACAATTATGATGCATACGCCCCGTAATGCCATCATCCCTAATTTATATGTATTTTATTCAACTGGAAGATGTTTAATTTTGTGGATAATCGGTATTTGTAGCAGCTGCTTCTTTGGCAACTGTTTTTGGAACTGAGTGAAAGAATTTCATACATATTTGAAAGACCCCAATCACCTCGTGGCGCTCATCCTTATCCAATACATTGATCTCCATTGCGTTTGTCTCTTATTATTTAGTCTCGATTTGCAGCTTTTCTTTGCTCATTTCATTTGGCTGTGCTCTTTTGCTTGCCGCAATGCCGTCGTTTACTGGCTTTATGCATTATTATACTCTTATTTTTCCAAGAAGAAAAGAAAAAGAGTATATTGGGATTGCGAAAGATGCGTCTGTGGGATGTAAATATACATGATATAATCAAGTCAGTTCTATTGTTGATTTTACAGCATTGGAATCGATGGTTTTTCGATTAGTAGTAGATGTAGAATAAATCGATTCAATGATCGATAATCGTAGGAACCCAAAATCTTCGATTTCGAGTATTCATTCAAATGAAGTCCATTCAAAACTCCACATGGTGAGAGGCTCTTTTGTCTGCCCGTCATTAAATAATCGATAAGTTATATTAAACAGCAATAAAATCGATAATTTTTCGATTTATCGTGCGGAATAAATCGATTTAATGATCGATAATCATAGAAACTCAAAAGGCATCGAATCAAATAATCGATTTAACCGATCGTTAGGCAGTTCAAGTATGAAGTCCACTCCTAATTCCGCAAAAATTTTGAAAAAGAGTATATTGCAGTCGGGAGCACTCGACAACGTTCTTGCTGGTTATACATTAACAAAGTGTATACATATATAAACATATGAACACATAAGTATCTGTATCTTTGGCGAGTTCTTGGAAATTGTGTTTCGCCGATTCCATCTGTTTGGTCGCGTTGTCTGTCTGTCTGTCCGTCTGTCTGTCTGTCTTTCTGTCTCTGTTCTGAGTTCACCTCGCGAATTCAATTAAAATGCCGCTTCAACTGGGCTTCAATGTGCCTGGTCGCGTCTGTTGAACTCCAGCAAGCAGATTCAACTTACGAGTACGTTCTACACACTTGCTTAACATTTCAAGTGTTATTAATTTGTGAAAGTTCTGCCACGCCCACTCCGCAACATTCAAAAAGAAGGCGCACAGGCCATGGCCAGCATCGATAGCAACAACGCAACATCGCAAACCGACACCAACAACAACAACAAACAACAACAACAACGACACCTGCTGTGGCCGCTCTTCGACTCGCATGTTGAAAGTCAAATCGTTTTGTTTATTTGTTTAGTTACCCAGCAGCATGTTGCGGCATGCCCCGTGCTCCGTGCCCCATGGCCCGTTCAGCGTGCAACCTGCCATATTTGAATTTCAAAACGAGCTGCAAACTGGCTGTCGCATTCGATATTGTCACGCTGATAAACTAATTGGCTCAGTCTCACGCTTTTATTATCAGAACCTCAAGGCATTCAATGGGATGTCAATTTGCATTTGAAAGGGTGGCAACCCCCTGCTTCTATGCCAGCTAACACTGATTGCAACATTTGAACAATTACTCATCGAAATTTCTATTGAAAGCATGCTTATCTTGTTAAAGAGCTGATAAGAAACATTCTTGTGAGTCAACAGACATTTGGATTTTGATTTTGAAGTTGAACATGATTTAGATTCACACTTGAAAGTTGCAAGTTGCAAGTTGTGTTGCATTGCATAACAAAAACAATAACAAAACAAACAAAACTTGTTTGCTGTTGGTTGCCCATTTGTTGTGGCTCATTTAATAATTTTGTTTTTTGTTTTCAAAATTAATTCGCTTAACAAAAACCAAATAGCAAAAGGCCCACGAAAATTGTAGCCATTGCCGTTTGCCTGTTTTGCTGTAAATTGTTGCTTTGGTTTTTTTCAGATGCCAAACAAAGATACAAAAGGCGCAGATACAGATACAGATACACATATACATATATGTATGCGTGTCAGTCTGTCCGTCTGTCCGTCTGTACGTCCATCCGTCTGCCTCTTGCTCATGAGACTGCTCATTGCGCAGTTAATTTGTTCATGCGCTCAATGCGTCAATACAATTTGACTTTCACTTATTTTTATGCGACCCATTGCAGGCCCCCCCCCAGTCTCCAGCTCAGTCCCCAGCCTAACAATAAGTGTTAGCAGAGTTTCAGATACAATTTGAGGACTACAACTGGAGCTCAACTTAAAGATGAAGTTGGAGTTGAAGTTGAAGTTGTACAGTTGGTATACATAACTACATTGCCAGCTCATTACATAATTGAGTGTTCAAATATTTACAATTGAGTATTGTTATTACTCTCGTATAATATATAAAATGCAGTTAAATTCCAGCTGCAATATGCTACTGCAGTCGAACTTATAGCAATACCCATCAATAACTGACATTCTAAAGCTTTTTAACTTTGCAATTATCTTTAATTATATATTTAAAAGTAGATGAGCCTTTAAGCAAAGCTTCCATTTTCTTAAAAATTAACTGGATTTCTTACAAAGTGTTATCTAATAGACATCTATCATACCTATCTGTTGTTATGCAATAGTCATTTATAATGCCAAAACAACTGTTTGATTGGGTTTTTTTGCAAATAAATGATCAAAATTTGTATTTAAATGTTAAGTTTTAACGTTTTCTGGATCCTTTAAGTAAATTCAAGCGTTGATCAAAATCAAGTGAATGCAATTCACAAAAACTTGTCAAAAGTGAGAAAAACTAACTCTGTTTAATATACTCTTAGCCCAAAATTGATATTGGGACTATAAATTGTTCGTCCTGATTGTCCGATTGACAAATACTGAGAAACCATTTGACAGATTGGACCATAATGGAAAACAAACTGGAAACAGAGTATAACTTTGTCGGGTGCATTTGACTGCTGTTTTGAATACAACTATGTTTATTTAGCATTTTGTGATTAGAATTCTAATTACTTTCTCCTATAGAACAGAAGTTAAAAGCTGGCCTTGGGCAACATATCTTAAATATAACTCTAATTCAAGCTGTCATTCGATGCCAAAGTTTTACTTTAATGAGCTGATCACTTAGGCAAATCAATTCGAATAAGAATAATACTATTTCTTATTGGCATTCAATTGCAAATAATGCTTAAGTTGGCAAACTTTCAAGAATGACAAGCGAAGATGTTTGTAAATAACTTTATCATTGTCTTGGGTGCAAGAACAGATCATAATGCATTTGCTGAGTTTCTCATGCCAGATTGTTGCATGTTGCTTCAAAACACTGCCCCAGACAGCTTCTAGTTGCCACCCAATCAATGCCCAGTAAGGCAACTTGGGCAAGTCAGAGCTTCCAGTTGAATGATTCAGCAATGTTGTAGCCAGAGTTATTTAGCCTAAACAGCTACAGCTTTGGCTTGGAAGACACACACAAGCAGCTAAAGATACAAATACAGCTACAGCTACAGCTACAGATACAGATACAAAACAGCAGCAGCAGCAATCTTACAGATACGATTTCTTTTAGGTTTTGCTTTCGGGTCGCTGTTTGTTGTTGTTAGTTGTTGCTGTTGTTGGCGCGCGCAATTGATGTTGTAACATGGCTACCACGAGTGCAACATTGCCCCCTCGCGCGGCAGCTGAACAGGCTCCCTCTAAACTCCCCCAAATACACAAAATGTGTGACATAATCTGTGCAGCCTTCGATGGCAAAAGCAGCAGCAGCTCTTGTTATTGTTGTTGTTGCTGTTGCTGTTGTTGCTGTTGTTGTTGTTGGTGTTGGGACTGCAGTCGCTGTCTCAGTCATTCAATAAGTCAGTCAGAGTCAGCGCCGAATGGTTCAATGAACTGACGCCGCGTTGCTTTGCCTTTATGTACAATAACCAAAAACAACGCACCGAACAACAACAACAACAACTAAAACAACAACGACAACTTAAATATTTTGCTGCCGAATATGTTACAAATTTTGCACAGCGTTTGTTAGTTTTGCTCCATGGCGACAGCTTCGAGCTTGGAGTCCAACTCGGTGTCCGACTCCGACTCCGACTTCGACTTCGACTCCGGCTACCAAGCCACAGTTGAGGTTGTGGCTGTGAAATCACTTACTGGTTTTTTATTCGGGCGGCAACAGCAGGCGACAACAGCAACAACAACAACAACAACAACAGCTGCAAATTTGTTGCCCTCGTGTTGCTCATTTGGCAGCTTCGCACCTTTACCAGAAACGGCAACAGCGGCTGCCCATTGTCAAATTGGGGACAATTTCAGCAATATTCGAAAAAAAATATAAACAAAATTTTTGAAAAATATAAAACATGACTAATATCTTGGAATTGTATTAATAATATTTCAAATTAGTCAGTTACTTTTGAATGTAACTAGTTTTACTTAGAGTACCTGTTTTCTTTTTAAGTCAACTTAGGTAAATTTCCATGGAATAAAGTTAGCTACTTAGAGTACATTCGAGTGCTATTCAAGCATAAATTGAAAGCTTTAAGCCAAGTTTATATAATTATTTAGCAGCTAACTCTTACAGCTGCAATAACAACAAAAGCAATAACAATACAGAATTGCAGGCCAATGAAAAATCATTGAGATGTCAGTTGATCAATGTCTTAAATCTTATTGACTGTAAAGTGTTGTATCAATAATTATATTTACAATACAATAAGCAATGTCAGGCCAATGAAACGGACAAACATACACAAAAGCAGAGAACATATATGACAGCAACAACAACAACAATAACAACAACAATAAACACAATAACAACTTTGAGTACAACAATCATAATTAAAGCTATATAAAACCTGCCTCGAGTCGAATTGTTGTTGCTTTTTTGCTTTTCACACTTTTGTTTTATGATGGAAAAACTAATGCAAGACGATCGTTTTGTAGCTCTTGTTGTTGTTGTTGTGAATTGAAAAAACATTTCAAAATATAATTGTTGAGAAATTTATCTGGGCAGCAGTGTTAAAAGAGAGTAGCAGGGGGAGTTGGAGTAGGGAAAACAGAGCAATTATTTCTCGATGGAACGCAGAAACAACTTTAACAGCAGCAGCTGACACCTTTACCCCTCTCTCGCTCGCTCGCTCGCTTGCCTTGTGTAGCCAGCAGCTGCCCCCTCTTCGCCCTCCCCACCTACGTTGTGCCCCTTAATGACCCTGTTTTAATTTGAGGCATCGCTTGTCCATCGCACTTTGCGGAATTTACATTATACGCACACATTTCTACATATTTCTCAGTTGTTGGCCTTTTTGAAAAGTTGCCGACAAGCGACGTTGACTTTTGGACGCTAATATGACGACGACGACGATCTTGGCCTTTAGGGTGCCGCAACAACAACAACAACAAGCAGCTCTGGAGGAGCCTGCCTGAATTTTAAAACAATGGAAATTCATTTGTTGCTGCTGTTGCTGTTGGCTTCTGGCAAGGTTGTTACGTTGTTTCTCTTATGCTGAGAAATTAGCTGCTTCAGTTATTATTATTATGTTGTTGTTGCCAATGTTGCTGTTGCCACTGTTGTTGCTGTTGCTGCTGGACAGGCGTATCTATATACGATCGTCACTCGCACTGCCACTTCATGTTTAGCTTGGCTTTTTTTTTTGCATCCGCTTCCGCAGCGCTTCTTCTCAGCAGCAGCAGCAACAACAGCAACAACAGCAACAACATCAACAACATCAACAACAGCAACAACATCCACAACAGCAACAACAACGGCAATTATTGTATTAGCAACAAATATGTTGCTACAAAGGTCTTCTTAGTTGGGGCGTTTTCTTCAGCTTGACCTCAAAAGTTTTGAAAAAATATTTAATCTAATGTGAAAATCGCTGAAGCGTCGTCAACATTGACTTTGTTTTAGTTTGATGTTCGTTTTGTTGTTGCCAGACGCTGATAATGACAACGACGACAACATTTTTCGAGCCTTTTGAAAACATTTGTCGAGCGTAAATGTGGAATTTGTAGAAGCTACGCTCAATGACACTAGTTGAAAGTTGCACAATCAAAGATTGTTCAGATCGACAGTTTAATTGTATATGTAAATAGTTAAAACTATTTGTTTCAGACCAGCTATACTTTTTACAGTTAACTGATTCAATGTGATTAGAAGCTTTTCATATAGCATGTATATTAAAAGACTCACACAGCCACAATTTTAAAGATAAAGCTTTGATTTTTGGTACACATATATGTTGTATCAATGTTGATCAGCTGTGTAAATTTCAACACGATCGGATAAATAACACCAAAGTTATGGAAGAATCTATTACCCCCGTCTCAGCAGGCAGAAACAACAGTTTGACAGGAACTGGACACGTTAGGTGCGCTGCTTGCTTGTGTTGACGCTGAACTGCTTGATATGCAAGTTGGAAGCAGGGAGTCTCGTAGTCGGGCACACTCGACTAGAGTATTCTTACTTGTTTTTCGTTAAGTTCTTTTCGTTAAGTGCTTCTTTGCTGAGAAGAGATGTGGACGGGTGGGCTGCTTCGCATCACATCTTTCCTACAAGCTTGAACTTGACGAAAAACGTCCTGACACTAAAACATCGTCTAAATGCGCACTAATATTCGAGTGCAATTTTCAAGTCATATAATTTCGCTTTAGATGACGAAATAGTTGAGACTGTTCCGCTGTACTTGCCTTTTCTGCTCTCGATTCCAGCTATTCGGTATCTGTGGGGGATCTTGGGGGAAAAACTGTTCATTTGTCGTCTGTCACACACTTGTACAACTTTCCGAGAATATATACGAGAGTAGTATATGTTATGTTCCGAGTCATGAACATTCCGTTTGCAAACTTGCACATAAATCACAATCACGCATACCAAAACTGGCCAGCAAAATGTCTCGCAAAATAAAAAAAAAGAATACAAAACAAAAAACAAAAACAAAAACAAAATGTACAAAATATTAATAAATACGAAGATGGCAACGTTTTGTTTTTTTCGATTACTCATACGCATAAATATTTTTGCATCGGGCGATAATCAGTTCAGAGCCGAGAAGAGAGACAAAGGCACAGCTGAGCTGTAAGAATGTTCGTCAGTCACATGATCTGACCAACCCGCCACCTTCCCGCTGCAACGTGCATGATCACGAGCTCAGAACTTTTCCATCATCAACAGTCGAACATTTGATTGCAATTCGTCCAAGTTGGACGGTGGTGGGTGGGTGGTTGGGTGGTGCTAGTTGGCTTTGTTCAATGCTCAGTGCGCTTTTTGTGTATTTGTGCAATTTTAATAAATATTTACATTTGTTTCAAACCAATTTGCGCAATTTGTGCAACTGCTTTTCAGTGCCAGCCGAATGCTTGGAGACAACAACGGCGACGGCGACAGCATTCAGTAAAGCTGTGCGAAATATGCAACAATAAGCGAGGGCTGTTTGATAACTAATGATTTGATCAATGTATTAGAAGAATCCGGCGTTGGCAGTCCAAGTATGTGCCGATCTCAGAGACTTCAAACGGTTTGGGGAAACTCTATTTAGAAAACAAGTAAGAATGCTTTAGTCGAGTGTGCCCGACTACGCACTCCCTGCTCCATACTTGCATTTCAAGCAGCTCAGCGGCAACACAAGCAAGCAGCGCACTTAACGTGTCCAGTTCCTGTCAAACTGTTTTTTCTGCCTGCTGAGACTGGGGTAATAGATTCTTCCATAACTTTGGTGTTATTATCTGATCCAATCAACATTGATTAAACATATATGTGTACCAAAAATCAAAGCTTTATCCTTAAAATTGTGGCTGTGGGAGTCTTTTGCGATTTGCAGAGGTGCGGGGGGATGCATTCGAAATTTGAAATAAACTTGATCTGCTTATGGTATACAGGAACCTATATGCCAAGTTTGGTGTCTCTAGCTCTTGTAGTCTCCGAGATTTGTGTGTTCATACGGACAGACACACAGACGGACATGGCTCGTTCGTCTCGGCTGTTGATCCTGATCAAGAATATATATAGTTTATATAGTCGGAAATGCCTCCTTCTGCCTGTTACACACATTTGCAGTACTTTATAACTCACTTTTTCCCATTTTTAATGGGAACAGGGAGTAAAAAATGTCCTCTAATGCTTAGAAAATACAAAAATTAATTTAAAAATTGAGCTTAAGAGTTCAACAGCTGTTTGAACAACCCTCGCATGCATGTGTCTCTATTTGTTTTTGTCATCGCTTTGATTTGGCGCGCGCTGCTCATTTTGCTTGGCAATTTATGCCATAAAAAGGGGGGAGTGCAGGGGGCAGCGGGTGTTTTGTTTTGTTTTGCGGGCGGATTCATTGCAAAATTGCGCGTCTATTAAAAGTTGTTGGCTGCGCTGAGATGCTGTCAATGCTAAATGCAGCTACTTAAGGCCAAAGTCAGCTCGGCCAGGCACACGTGGCAGCTGCCTGTGACTCAAAAACTAGCAACAACATCTCCCCTCTACACACTCTACCCCACACCTCACCCCAAATGCAATGATCATGTGACAAGCAGATGTGCCGATTAACAGATAAGTTTCAATTCGCGTCAAAGAACTGCACAGAAGTTGTTGCAACTGCAACTGCAACAGCAGCAACAGATCCATTTCCATTTACATTTACATATTCATTGATATCTTGTTAGGGTAAAATGGAAAGTTGAAGGTTCTATATTTATCAATGGCTGGATATATGGTATACCAAAATTGGAGCAATAAAACCAAAGCGGCGGCCCGCAGATGCCAAACAAAATAGGACCCCAAAATAGTCAAGAATGCGACTAAATTTAGAGACGACTGAAAAACCAAAGCACTAAAGATCTGTTCAAGTTTACAACGTATCGAATCGGCTGGGAAACTGAGTATAGCGATGAGCAAGTCTTTAAGTTTTTTCAATTTAACTGAGAATCGAACCCGAGCAACTTAAATTGTTGAAATATTAAGAACTTTTATATATTTGCTTAAAAATTTCAAACTATTATACAATATAAAAATGTAATTTTGAACAGATTTTGTACATCAATGGGGAAGCTACTTTGAAAACTTCACTGGTAAATATCCAAGATCTATTATCTCAATAATTTTGCAAAACTATACCGATTGATTTTGGTAGTTTCCATTTCCTAAAATAATGAATGACAAATGAAAAATGATTCAGTTTGGACTTAAGATCTGCCTGTTTTTCGATAGAGACTACTTTAGTTGAAAGTTTGATGCAGACTGGCACAATTCTAGAATTTCAGGCTTAAACGGGTTCGGTTCCAAGCCGAATACAGCAATCTTTCTTAAATAGACTGATAAAGAGCAATTAAAGAATAGATTTAGAATAGAAATAGATTTGAAGATTGTGATCACAGGAGCACGTCGTGCACGTTCGTGACACGAAATATTCGCGACACGCGCTCAGCTCTAGCGGTTAAAGGGCGAGGAAGAGAAAGAGAAACACGAATTTACACATGTTCCAGACAAATAGGAGATGCCAGCGAGAGTGAGAGAGAGAGGGCAAGGGCGCGAGTAAGGGTGAGAGCGGGGCAACGATGGGGAGACTTCTCGACTTTTCGAGCTCTCGAGTGCGTATTAATAAAAGAAAGTGCAATGAATTCCCAAATATGTTAAATTGTCTACCAAACAAAGAAAAGAATCGAAACGGGAGGGGAAAGGGAGACGGACGGGATGAGACGAGACGAACTGAGACGGGACGAGATGAGATGAGACGACGGGCGCAACAAACATGTGTGCAACAGATATGCGTATGAAAATGGAAGCGGGCCGTCGCTGAAATCTGTTTTTAGGGGGGACGGGGGCATCACTTTGTTGTTGATGCTGTTGTTGTTGTTGTTGTTGTTGGGGGTGCTGCTGCGCAGCGCTTCAGTCTGGGACGGTCGCGTATTCAACAATGCCCGTAATTAAAATTGAAGTGGAGGCACTAAATTTAACAGCCCTCAATAAGGCAGGCAGGGTAGGGAGGCAGACATGCAGAGGGAGGTGGAAAGAGAAGGGGAAGTGAGTTGGAGCTGGTGACCAAGAGGCTGCTGCAGTTCCTCATGATATTATTGTTGATATGGATGTTGATGTTGATGTTGATGCTGGGGGCGCAAGTCGCACGAGTCTATTTGAGTTGGAGTTCGGGTGTAGCAAGAGGGTGTGCATGAAACGGGGGGCGCACTGTAGACACACACAAATAGTGCAGCAGCGAGAGTGAAATGTAATAATATACTTTCATAGAGCCCATTTAAACCGAAGAACAACTGAAAAACAACTGTAAAGTTGTACGCAGCTTGCAGATGGCAAAAGTCAAAAGAAAATCGCAGCTGAATGTGAATCAGATTCTGAAGGGCTGAATACTAGATAAATATTAGAAAACAGAACTATAAATTCAACTAAATACGAATCTAAATCAAGTTAAATATATAAGCCAAAGACGCTAAAACTTAAACAATCTTAAAATCTTATATATTTAGCAATATATAGCTTTTATTTTTAAGAATTGTGGAAGGTATTATGTTGTTTGACAATATTGTTGGAACTTGGAAAACTTAGGAATAAAAAAACATAGTATTTAAGGTAACATCAGCATATGACTACTGTGACTATATCTCAGAACTTTCATGGAACTTAATGTTCTGATTTTCGATTGGAATGGTTTCGTTTTCTCTTTTTCGAAACCGATTTCATTGCTGAATTGAGAACAGCTACGTTTTCTTGCACGTTTTCGCTTCTGTTTTACAGAAGGTTTTATTGAATTGAATACTATAAATGTTATTTGACTTTAATCTACTGAATATATTGACTAATTATTTTCGAAATATGATACACACACGCACTTCATAAATAACAATAATAAAAGAGATTTTTGAAAATTCATAAGAGCTTATGCATAAAAGATTGCTCATAAGAGATTATTGTGTCTGGATTCTTTTCAGACAAATTGGCAAGCTCAACATTATATATCCGTCATTCAATTCACATACTATGTAAACTTATGCATGTATGTAGAGTGTGTGTGTGTAAGTATTGTAATTCTCCTTTGGGCCTGAGAACTTTATAAAGTTTTTATAATCCCTCGGGCGCCTCAAGGTCATTCATCGGCCGTCGAGTGCATAAATATGCATGCTTATAAGTATTATTACATGTATGCTTATCTCGAGAATACAACAACAACAACAACAAAACTCGCATTCACGCCTACGAGAGTGAGTATAACTTGAAGTAGAAGTTTGAGTGTATGTGAGTGTGAGTGTGTGTGTGAGTGTGAGTGTGAATAGTACAAGTAAGTAGATGGCATATTCGTAAATAGTTCATTGCTCCGCTTAGAGCGCGACTTGGGCAAGGATGAGAGAGCTAGAGGGGCAGGGGTGCAGGGAGAGAGGCGTAGGCAGCTGAGACGAAGCAATTTCGAGGCGACTGCGAGACACACACATATTCACACACATATTCACACACACATTCACACACGCGCCTCGATGACTGCAGTTCATAAATCTCCACTTGCCACTTGCTATGCCGTACAAGTTTTGCGCCCTCTGAAAGATACATTTACTTATGTTATAAGCTGTTGACTGTTGACGACCCTTTCGAAATTACAGACCATTGCTAATTTATGCGCCTTTTGTATGATTTTCAGCTCTGTTCCTTTTGTTTCTTGCATTTTTCGGCATATTCTTAAGTCTATACTTCGCTGATATGCCCTACACTTATTTGAACAGAGCTACTTACAATTGGGGGCATGCTAATTGTGAGAGAACGCTTGTTACATGCAACTGGGCAGTGGGCGTGGCATATCGCATAATGTTTGTGCTTATTGCTGATAAACATGCATTTTAAATGATACTTTTAGCACCCTGTATCCAACTGAAACGGGTATAGCGGGTTTACATAGTAGTGAAAATGTATGTAACAGGCAGCTCCGACTCTATAAAGCATATATATTCTTGATCAGTATCAGTAGCCGAGTTGAAACAGCCATGTCCTTCTATTAAGAGCTATCTGGATGAAACTTGGCACAGATGCTGCTTCTTTCTGCAAGCAGGACTTATGTCAGAATCGGCCAGATTGGACTACTATAACATATAGCTGCCATAGGAACAATCGTTTGAAAAATAAGTTTTTGCATGGAAAACTTTTTTGTTTTTCCAGACAACTCAACCAAACTCACTTTACCTCAGTTTAAGCATGTTCTATATATTCTGACTAAGTTTGAGCAAAATCGGACTACTATATCTTATAGCTGCCATAGGAACGATAGATTGAAAAGTAAGTTTTTGTAAGAAAAACTTTTTTGTTTCTAAAGATAACTCAACCAAACTCACTTTACCTAATTTTAAGCATGTTCTATATAATCTGACTAAGTTTGATCAAAATCGGACGACTATATCTAATAGCTGCCATAGGAACAATCGGCTGAAAAATCAGTGTTTGTATGAAAAACTTTTTTGTTTCTTAAGATAGCTCAACCAAACTCATGTTACCTAAATTTAAGCATGTTCTATATATTCTGACTTAGTTTGATCTAAATCGGACGACTATATCTAATAGCTGCCATAGGAACAAACAGTTGAAAATGAAGTTTTCTTCTGTAAAACTACATATTACTTTGCTTTCTTGTAATATCTTATCAAAATATATGATCAAAAATATGAACCTGAGCTTATATAACATCAACTTGAAGTTCATTTTTCATATTTGAAATGTTTTACAGCGTATCTGTTACATTTAGTTTATTTTATTTGAACAACACTTAAATATATGTAAATTAGATCATTAAATAAGACTATATCTTTGGTCAGCAGTGCAACAATTATGCGCTGACCTGTAATTATTCATTGTATTCTTTTGCGTTTTATAACAAAAAAAAAAAAAGGAAAAACAATTAAAACGTGCAAAATGCTATTAAGAACAAGAGAATCGAGATATGCTAGATAGACTACGAGTATAGACTATGGTTATAAGCTGTTTGCATGTGGGTTAACACTGGGCAAATAGTTCAATTGAGTGCATTAATAGGCTGCTTTTGAGAGACTGGGCGAGACATAGGGAGAGAGAGCTAGAAGGGGGTAGGGGGTAGTTCCCCGCAGCTGTTGTCGCTGCCAGTTGTATGTTCATTCGCTTAAAAATGAAACACAGACAACGTCAAATCTTTGTGCTTGACTTTCAGGCTGTCAGTTGTTAAGCCAGGTAAGAGCGAGACCCCCTCACACTTCTCAGACTCCTCATACTCCTCACACTCCTGAGACGGTTTCATTTTGTTTTTGTTTTTGTTTTGTATTTGCTCCAGTGAATTTTGTGGTGCTTTGGGTCTGGGTCTGGCTCTGGTCTGGCTGCGACTTGGACTTGGGCTTGCTTTTCACCTGTCCATCGTGTGGAAATCATGTGAAAACATGTGGCCGCCAGTCAGTCAGTCAGCTAGTCAGTCAGGCATTCATTTAGCCAAGTTTTAGCGCAGCAGCAACAACAACAACAACAACAACAGCAACAATGGGAACAACAAATTAACGTAATTTCCTACCGCAACGTTTTCAAGCATTTCTTCTGTCTTCGTCGTCGCTTTTCAATTTTTTTCGTTTTTTTGTGTTAATTGCGACTTTTCATATGCCAAGTGCATTGTACAAAGTATCAACCCAAATCTGACAAACAATTTCCAAATCCCAAAATCACCATTCCACTTTAAAACAGACAACAGATGTGAATGCTGCTTTTTTGTATCGTTTTTGTTTTGTTTTTGTTGTCAGCAATTGTTTTAATTAGCCTCGCTGCGAATTCATTTGACACGCAAAATGCGGCAGCATCGCGTCAATTTGGTGGCGTCATCTTCTACTGAGTGCTCCACTCTGGAGCAGCTCCAAATGGTGTCAGTCTCACGAGCCATTGGCAGTTAATAAAGCGGCGCAAGGCGACAAAGCGGCAGCGACTGAGACGCAAGTATCTCATAGATACATTTGTGCATAAGCATCAATAATGCGCTCTAATGGAAATTATTGAGTTTGTCAACGTTTTTGTTATGCGTCAAGCAGCTGGGTGGAGTGGGAGGCGGGGAGGCGTGGCAGGCAACGTCGTTTGACTGACATTTATCGCTGGTTTGGGCCTCGCTGTTGCAACAGAGTTGGTTGCTGGTGTCAGCAGCGGCGACGGCAGCGGCGTTCAACGTTTTGGAAAATTTAGCACAAGGTTGCAGCAGCCAGCAAAATGAGCAATTGTGGCAACAACAACAACAACAGCAACAAAAGCGGCAAAGCTGCAACGCCAACAGTTGTTGCTGTTGCTGTTGCATTCAAATTGCTGCCGCTGGTTGTTGTTGTTGCTGTTGTTGCTGTTGTCATTGCCCAAAATTGTAAATAAATAAATACTTAATTATGTTGTTTGGCCGCACCGCTTTTGGTTATCCAAAGAACTGGCTTAGCAAACAACAGCAACAACAACAACAACAGCAGCACATTGCGCATACGCCACATTGACCAACTGCCATGAGAAACGATCTTTAGCTTGAACTCTACACAAATCAGCCAAAATCAGTCGCATAAGTTTATTTATTATCAAGCAGCTATAGTTACATTTAATATGTTTGAACTGTATACGTTATAAATATCAAGTATACGCCATGTTTCAAGTAGCAATTCAACACAAAGTGCAGCTGTCATCAACTTAGTATTAGATCAACCAAATCATTTATGACTAATAAAAGCGTCAACTTGCAGTTGCAACAGTTGCATACTGAAAAGAAACCAACAGATCCGTTTAAAGATACAGTCAACAAATCAATGCAAAGCACTTTGCAGCGCTGACTAAGCAATAATTGTTAATTAGCTGCAAATCAGTTAGTTCTGTGTATCTGATGATATATCGAGATACAAGTTGTCTTGTATCAGAAGTGAAATCATGCTCAAATCGGTTCTGCATTCAGTGTGTACAAAATGTAGCTTTAATAGTTATTTGTCAGTTAAACTTTAAGTTGGCAAACAGTTGGTAATATACTTTTTATGACAAGACAACAAGATATTTTGAGCAATCTTTTTTCATCGATTTATCATCTAATCATCAATTATTTTCAGTGTTTTTGAGTGAAAAAGGTGACTATCAGGTCTGTTCCGAATTCGTATTCGAAAATTTCTGAAGTACTCAAAACTTCAAACGCTTACGTTTTTAAAAGTTTTACTTTTTTGCGGAATGAAAAGTAAATGTCAGATAACACAAGGAATTCAAAAAAACTAATTCTTAAACTCAATTTTCTTCTGTTCTTCATCATATTTGGAAAAGAATTAGTCAATTTATTCATTAGATTAAAGTAAAATAACATTTATTTTATTAAATTGAAAAACAGAAGCGAAAACGTTTCAAGAAAACGTAGCTGTTCTTGAATCAGCAATGCCGATAATCTGAACAGTAATTCGTAAATCGTTCGGAATTCATTCGTTTTGACTTTTCAAAAACATACTGAATTCGAAACAGACCTGTGTTTCTTAAGTTCTTCAATCGTAGCAATTAGATTATGTATTTGATATTATAAAAACGGTTATAAATATAATGCTGAAGAATGCTTAAAACCAATTATAATAGTTAAAAAGACAATACTTTAGAGTAGAGTAGCTTAAGTTATAGCTCCGGCAGCTTAAAGTCGTCCTGGCAACAGCCTCTGAGAGTACTCTCTCCTACTATACTTATATATAGATACCCCTTGTATGGCAACTAGGATAAGTTCTGCAGGAGACTAAGTTCTGTAGGAACTCAATCAGCACTTATTGCAGTTATGAAACGTTGGCGGCATTTATACATAAGTAGACAACACTGAGTTGGTTGCACGGCTCAGACAGTTGCAACACTATGCAGCTCCACCCACGGACAAATTTAAGTAGAGATAAAAAGGGAGGCGCAGCTGGGTGGGGGGTTTGAATGCAACGACGGCATCCGTTGTAAGCGCAGAACAAACTGCAAAAAGAAACGAAACAGCAACAAAATGCGACGGCGTCGAAGCTGAAGCTGAAGCCAACGACCGCAGCGACTTGCAGCTACGACGACGACGACGATGCGTTGCCCCCACCCGCTGCAGCGCACCAAAAAAAAAAAAAAAAATGCAGCAGCCAAACAAGCCACTCGACTGAGCCCAGCCACAGACACAGCCCCACTCCCCCTCGACATGCCACGACTGTAGCCACACGAACCGGAAGTAAAACACAAATACGAAGGTTGCTTGGCTGCTGCTGTTGCTGCTGCTGTTGCTGCGACTGTTGCTGCTGCTGTTGCTGCGACTGTTGCTGCCGTTGCCGTTGCTGCATCTGCATTTGCGTCGCTCTGAGCAGCCGGGCAACAGCAATCAAGTGCAAGTCGATTTGCAAGCTGCTCTCTGCATTCTTGACTGCGCTGCCCGCGCAGCTTCTTGGCTGCCAACAGATGTTGCTTGTCCTCGTCATTGTTGCTGTTGCTGCTGCTGCTGTTGTTGCTGCTGCTGCTGTTGTTGCAATCAAAATGGAAGCTTTTCAGCGCAGCAGATAATATGCAATTTCGGCAACAAAGCTCAACACAACTCAACTCTTTTTTTTAATAAGTTTGTCGCACTACAAATTTTTTGGACTGACCTCCCAAAAAGTCGGCGTCGCAGTTGCGTCGCAGTCGCCGCACTGCCAGAACATTTGCAGCGCCTACAAAAATAAGCCAACGTTTTTTTGTTTTTTGCATTCGGCATATGAAATTGTTGCGCTGTGCGTTCATTTCTGAACGCCTGTTCGAAATTTAAGCTATTTTTATTGAAAATGAGCGATATTTCTCATTGCCCCAAAACGTGACATAAAAGCCGCTGAGAGCGCGCGAGAGCTGCTTTAAAGATTGAGAGACAGTCTGAGCGAAAGAGAAAGAGAGCTAGAGAGTGTGACTGAGAGGGAGTGCGTGTGTGTGTGCCATGTAAAACTGTGTTAAGTGCATATGCTGTGCTGTGGGAGGCACAGCTCAGCTTCATTGGGGGAGGTTGGGTTGCAATTGATGCACAGGCAGCCAGCAATGATGGCTTCATTGTCACTGTGACTGCTCCCCATACACACCCCAACCCCTCTTTGACAACCACCCACTCAATAGAATGACTGCAGACAGCGGAAGAGTATAGCAATGCATACTTACGGTTTTATATATGCAACGAATCTTGGATACTCTTAAGACTCTTAAGATCCAAGTTTATGTATATAAATAAGCTTAGCTTATTATCAACTTAACTTACCAAATATCAATATACCAATACAGAATCTAATGAAAATAACTTAAGTTGTATATTAAACTCTTTTCCGTACCTTTTTTTCCATTTACTTTTCATCATCTCCGAATCTTGTCTTATCGGAATCGGGAACAGAACTGAATAAACTGATTGTTATGGAATGAATATTTTTTTTGAAAAATGTTACTTCTTATCTATTCAAGCTAAGCTAAAGTCAGAAAACCTATCCTTAATATTTTTATCCTTTACGTTTACTATGACAATTTCGTTATATCATATTCCTGTTGCTTGAAGAGTATAACAAGCACACATTTCGCTATTCATTCTCATACAAAGTGCAATCAACACTGCACACTTCTTCCGCCTGTCCACAGGCAGCCCCTCCCACTGCCCACAGCCACCCCTCCCACTGCCCACAGCCAGCCCTTCCCACTGCCCACAGCCAGCCACACCTCTCTTCTCTGTCGCTCATTGCATGTTTTCTTATTTTTTAAGCTTTATACCCTTTTACAAAGTGTATAAAAGGGGGTATAGTATTGATAGAGATTGTGACAATACCTCTCCAATACCATATGCAGTTCAATTTGTTTGAATTCCAATCAGAATATTGCAACTAAAACTTTGTTTTATTGAGCTTTAATGCTATGCATCAATATAAAAGAAATACTTGTCTTTAAGAATACTGCTTAGCTTTGTACAGGGTAGCTGCTCGTCGAGTAGCCTTAGCTTATTTGATTTTCATATACTATTTTGTCACAACAAAAATATCAAACAGAAACTGCGCTTATTACGCCCCGTTGCCGACGACTCTGCCCATTAGAAGCGAGCTTTGAGAATGTGAGGAGAGCTGAGAATGTGTGGCGAAAGGGAGCAGCAAGTGGCAGCCGCATCACTTTCAAGCTGCTCACACACACACACACATAGATAGCTGGCAAGTGCCCCGCTATGGGCATGGTTATAGTTATAGATATAGTTATGGCCATGACTATGATTATGACTATGAATGCGTTTACACTATGAAATTATATTGTGCACTTTTTTTTAATTTCCGATTACTGCAATTCGCATTTGCATGTTGAATTTATATAGACAGAAAAGCGACTTTCGGAAAATAGATCAAAAGGTTCTCAAAAGTAAAATTGTTTTAAAAAAAACTTGAACAAAGAATAATTTTTTTATAATTAAAATTCATGAAATTTAAATGCAATCCTTGCAGAAAAGTTTTCCTTGTAAAAGCTTCATTTTCCACCGATTGTTTCTAGGAAAACTAGGAAAATAGATGCTCGATTTTGATAATATTTTTGATAACATGCATTATTCAGAAAAACAGAATTATCATTCAATAGTGCCTATGGCAGCTTTATTTTAAGTAGTCCGATCTAGCCGATTCTGCTCGCAGCAAAGTGAAGCAATTATGTAAAGTTTCATGAGGATAGCTTTTAAACCGAGGGACTGCTTTGCATAAAAACAGACGGAGAGACAGGCGTATTGACGGATATATACAGTTCAACTCGGCTTTTGATGCAGATCTAGAATATATATACCTTATAGGATAGACGTCCTGACAAAGTTAGAAGTATAGTTCAAAGCTGCTCTTGCTTTGTTGCAAAAATAGTTGCTTAAGTAGCTTCATCGTGTAAACCTAAACTATGACTAGGGCTATGATGGGCTGATGTCTGCGTTTGCTGCGACTGCGACTGCGACTGCATCTCGACTCATTTCGATTCATTTGCACTCGCCGCTATCGCAATGCAGCGCAGCTCTCAGTTCTCGTTCTAAGCGCTGCTGCTGCCGCTGCCGCTGCCGCTGCTGCTGCTGCTGCTGCTGTTGCCTCGCGCTCCTTGCCGTCTGTCGTCTACTGTCTCTTGTGTTCTCTGTGTGCTTTTTCCATGCCTTCTTTAGCTCCTCCGTTTCCAGTTTTTTGTTGTTGCTGTCGCTGCTGTCTGTTCGCAGTTCGGTTTTCGCACATTTCGCCCATTGTGTATATTTGGCAAGTTGTGCGCACTCAGCCCCATCAACGAGTCGGACTCGCTGCTGCTGCTGCGGCTGTTGCTGCTGCTACGTTGCCTGCTCCCATCCAAATCCGAATCCGAGACCGAGACCGAGTCCGAGCACAGAGCTGTGCTGCTTTGGGTGAGTGGAGTGGAGTGGCGCTCTTCCGTTTGCTGTGCGCCTGTTCCGAAACGACTCAAACTGAGAGAGAGATAAAAGCATCTTCTGCTAGATGATGCTTCTGTGTTGATAAGGCACAGGCCCCGCTACATCTCGGTCTCTGTCTCAGTTTCGCTTTAATGTATCTGTGTGTGTATGTGAGTGTGCGTGTGTGTACGTGTGTGTGCATATCTGTGACTTTTGCGTGAAAATTGAGCACAATTTCTAGATGCACACACAAGTGTGTTCTTATTCTGTACAAGTACAAGTATATTACAGCCCACATTTACTTAAAAACACACACACACACACACACACATGTGTCAATGTGTGTGTGCGTGTGTAGTTCTGAGGTTGACTTGGTCTTCAGTTACTTACTTAACTCTCCTCTGTTTGATTTGAGTGAGTTATGAAGTTGCAAGTTGTGTGGCGTGGGCGGCTCAGACGGCGACTTAGGCTCCAATGTTGTCAGTTGTTGTTGTTGTTGTTGTTGTTGCTCTTTAAGCGTCGATTTATTGTTGTACTTACGAACTTACGAGAGAGAGCGAGAGCAAACTTCTTTGTGGCGACATTGTAATGCAATCTGTGTGTCGAGTTAAGAGCTCGAGTTTTTCCATCTATTGGGGCGTATAGAAAAATGCGTTAACCGTTAGTGGCGTTGTGGCCGATGGCCATAAAAACCCAAATACGTTACGACGGCAACTTTGAAATGCATTTCTGTAGCTGTAAAATGCAACTGCCACACACAGAGTGCAACAAATGCATAGCCATAGTTACAGATACAAACACAGATACAGATACGGCATATAGATACAGATACATGCGTGAATTGAGCTTATATGCAAATGCATTCTAGTGCAGTCATCAGTCGTCCATTTTCATGATGAGCTGATGTTGTCGTTGATGTTGCTGTTGTTGTTGTTGTTGTTGTTGTTGTTGCTGCTGTTCTTATTGTTGTCGTTGTCTCTTAATGCAGGTCAATGTTGCTGCTAGCTTCACAGTTGATACACATAAACAAATTTTAGACACTGAAGTTGTGTAGAAAGTTGAATTATTATTATAATGTTTTCAAAAGACTTTTTTCAACTTTTGAAAACGTAAAAACTAGACGTTTTGAGAACTTCGAATTATATTCATGACGTGGACTGTATACTTGTTCTTATATCTTGTGCTTTCAGGTTATACTTCCCTGAACATTCCGCGAGGATGTGACTTGAGGTTGGCTGACTAAGCCCACTTAGCTAAGATGACTTTTCAGCCTACAGTGTCCTGCCAGGAGTGCTGTGAGTATAACGAATAGTTAATTATATACAGATTATTTTCAATATTATAAAAAGTAAACTATTCAGTTTAGCAAAGATTTAAGTTTGTGATTAGTTGATAACTTTAACAAAATTGTACAAATATTGAAGTTTTAAGTACATAGAGATTTGCAGTGTAATGCTGGCTTGGTCATCGCTTAGGCTGTGTCCTTTGACATATGCCCACTTAATTGGGCAATTTGCATGCACCGAAATCCGATATAGGCAATGTGGCACTTTCACTTGGCCAAACTGTAAGCTGCAAACTGGACTGCAAACTGCAACTGTGTTTACGGCAGCCATATTTGCTCTAGTCATAAATTATGCCTAATTATGCGGCATCTTAGCTAAGATTGGCTCAACTGCTGTCTCAGAGCAGAGCAGAGCAGAGCAGCGCAGAGCAGCGCAGCGCAGAGCACTATGCAATTTGTCCAGACAGCCTACTCATGTGGCTCAGAGGCCCCAAAGCAGACAGATTTTAGTTGCTGCTGCAGTTGCAATTGCTGCGGCTGCTGCTGCTGTTGCTGCTGTTGTTGTTGCTGTTGCTGTTGCAGTTGCAATTGCTGCTGTTGTTGTACAATATATATATGTATGGGCATACAGGGGCCGAAAGGGTGGCCATTGTGTACATTACGAAATTTTGCAACAAAAATTTGTTGTCTACTTTCATTTTTAGTTGCTGCTGCTGCTGTTGTTGTTGTTGTTGTTGTTGCTGCTGCTGCGGACCACAGTTTATAATTGTTACCTAGGCTCCGCTGCATTTAATAGCCGCATCTCGAAATTAGCCGCAACTTTCAATTCCGGCAAAAGAAAGTTGCTTTTTTTTTGGGCCAAAAAGATGGCCAAAAGTGTTGCCGTTGTTATTGTTGCGGTTGCTGTTGTTGTTGTTGTTGTTGCTGGCGCTGGCGCTGGCGCTTTCAAGGTCATTTGCCAGTTCAAACAATAGTAAATTGTACATTGTACATTGTCTGACATTCCATGAATTTTTGTTTCACTTTGTGTTCAACTTAATTAAAAGGCAAACAAAACGCAACCTCACACACAACGACAACAAAAACTGATAAAATTACTTTTTATCAGCAAAAAAAACACAACGAACAAAAAAGAGAATCCAAAATAAAAACACTGTCGAGACATTAACCACGATAATTATACAAAACATGTGGCCTCTTTTATATTTTTTCTGTTTTTTTTCGAATTGTGGCCACAAGATTGGGCACCAAAACCCCATATGAAAGTCACCTACGAATACAATTGATAAGCATTTAGAATAGATACATATATGTATGTACTTATATTGTGCTACTTGCTTAGACTCATACATATATACAAACATATATATATGTGTATATCTGGCCACTTGGCAGCAATGATTGCTGAAAAGCAAATGTTTTTTAAAGCAAATGTTTTAGATACATTTCATAGAAATGAATTAGCTCAGAGTTCATCGCAGTTCGTATCGCTCTTAAGTTATAGATAACAGCAAAGAGCAGTTATCTTTTGGATTTGCCAAAGTTATATATACCCTTGCAGAAGAGTTTTCAACAGATTGTTTCTATATAAGCTTTCAAAATTTTATCAAATTTGGTCAACATGTACCGAAAGAACTTGTAAGTTTGGTAGAGTTATCTTATGGCAAGTATTCACACTTAGCTTGTGATCGTTATTTATAATTTGTGATTAAAAATGCATAATTTATGCTTATTTACGCATAATATTTTATTAATTATGCTTTATTTTTATATATTTATGTTTAATTTATGCTCTTTTATGCATCATTTTAACATTTCAATGCACATTTTATGTTTACTCATGCATACATTATGAAAATTATGAAAATAAATCATGTTTAAAATGCATAGAGCTATCTTTTAGAAAGTATTCATACTTAGCTTATGAATCATTTTTGAGTTTTTATGCACAATATATGATTAAAAATGAACAATTTTAGTATATTAATGCATAACTTATGCTTTTTATGCATCATTTTAACATTTCAATGCACATTTTCTGTTTACTCATACATACATTATGACTATATTATGCATAAATTACTCCTAAATCAGAATTTCATGATAAATTGTGCATAAATCATGCCTAAAATGCATAGAGCTATCTTATAGAAAGTATTCATACTTAGCTTATGAAACATTTTTAATTTTTTATGCACAATATATGATTAAAAATCAATAATTTTTGCTCGTTTACGTACAATATCCTATTAATAAGAAAAATTTTAGTATATTAATGCATAACTTATGCTTTTTATGCATAATTTTAACATTTCAATGTACATTTTATGTTTACTCATGCATACATTATGACAATATTAGTTCTTAATGCGAAATTCATGATAAATTGTGCATAAATCATGCCTAAAATGCATAATTTCAGCGTAAAGTTCTTTCAGTATATACAAAACTTCATGAGAGGGCTACTATTTTGTTTCAACTGTAGATGCAGATCAAGAATATATATACTTTTAAAGATCTACTCTGCTTTACACAACTCGTAGCAAAGTTATAATACCCTTTCCTACAAAAAGAGCATATAAATTCTAAGAATATAACTCGTTTAAACATATGCAAAGCATAAGCAGAAATACGCCACATTTGCACATTTTAATTTGAAAATCTTATCTGATTAAACGCAGATAAAAACCAAATTGATAACCTTTTAAATAATAATAAAGTGAACGATCTTTATGTTTATATACTGTCAAGTCCACGCAGAAGGCTTATCAATTTCATGTTTATCTCTCTTTGGCAAATGTTGGCAATCATTTGGTTAATTATAATTCATTTTATGATCACGCATATTTGCTTTCATTTTATGGCCATGACTATAAAAAGCAAAGAAGAGACCCAAACACACCAAATGGATAACAAATTTATGCTCAATATTAAAGTGTGGCTCATTTTAATAAGTCGTAAGTGCTGCAGAGCCTATAATAGTATTATTAACCCATTGTTGCTTAAGGATTTGGAAATTAATCCGTTTGATGAGTTTACAAACAATATAAAGTTAGCTTTGGAATTTTCAATTTCAATTCATTCAATGCAAGCTAATAACCATTCCATGTTCAATTTGTTGTAGCACTCATCTACAAAAAAGCTTTCCCTTTTTGATAGTTTTGAGTTTTCATTAGTGATGACAAGAACGTTAATGGGTTAACAGTTGGCCAGACATGCACTTCAACCCACTCTCTGCTCTTTGCCTCTGCTCGAGTTGCCCTTCTGCTGCCCACATACAGTTGCAACAACCAACAGAACGCAACGCATCTCATCGCTTCTGTCACCAATGCCCCCGGGAGAAGGACAGAAGTTTGAGTCTGACTCTGGTGCTGACTCTGCTTTTGACTCCAACTCTGCTTTTGACTCCATCTGCGTCTCTGAGTGTGGCTTTGACTGCGCTGTCGGTGTGTCTGTATTGCCGTGGCTCATCATCAGCGTCCAATCGACGTGTGTGGCCTGGCTAGGGAGCGGGAGCGGGAGTGGGTATGCGTATGGGTCTGGGCAGTGGGACAGGCACTGAGACTGGGCCGAGACTGGGCCGGGACTGGGCCGGGACTGGTACTGGGACTGCGACTGGTACTGTGACTCCAACTCCAACTTCAAGCCAAGGCCTGACAACGACGGCGCCGACGATGGAATGTTGTTAGTTATAAAATGGCCACAAAATCATAACGCGGGCGTGGGCCCTGACCACTTTCCTGGACCCAAAACCGAACCTGATATTGACGATGACGATGACGAGTTGCCGCCATGCCTCTGCCCCGCTGCCACCCCTCATCGCACTGGTCATTGTTGGCTTAGAGTGTGAATTGAAATGTGTTTTTTTTTGTTACATACATACATACATATGTTCTGTGTCTGGATTGTATCTACAACTATAGCAACAACTGAGAGAGACACAAATCGAAATCAAAACTTGTCGACGACGTTGTCGTTGTCGTCGCAGTTGTTTTATGAGTTTTAGAAATTCTTTTTTCTTACATTTCCATGCACTCTGTCTGAGTCGCCCACTAAAAAAAAATAAAAACCAAACTTGTTTTGTTTTTTCTTGTTTTTTGTTTGCCGTTCTTGTTATTATTATTAGTTTTCTATTTCTATGGCGGCGTTGGTGGCTCGCTTTGAATAATGATGATAAGCGCAGCTCCATCCATCTATCCAGCCATCCATCCATCCAACCAGTCAACCAACCATTCAACCAATTTCAGTCGATTCAAATGAGTACATATGATTTGTATATATATATATATATATAGTTCTTGTAGTATACTCATCCATCTATCTGACGTTCTCTTTTTGATTATTGACTTATTGTGGCATTTATTATGTATGTGTGTGTATTTCTTATATTTTTTGTATATTTTTTTTTGCGCTTAAAAACGTCGCCAGGTACACGAGAAATCGTCACGGTCAACAAAAGATACATGTCTGGGAGCCAAGCAGAAGTATCTCAGCCTATGCAGATACAGCTACAGATACAGATACATTTGAAGCGCACGCTTGTCCGTTTTGATGTTGTTGTCATCAATTTAACAACAACAACAACAACAAACAGCAGCAGCGACAATCACTATAAGAGCCAACAAGAACAAAACCAGACATTCTTTCAGACTCGTCGTTTTTCGTTCTCATAATTTGTTTGCCTCGTTTTTCCCCCCGCCTTGTTGCCCCTGTTTCCACTGTTTCCCATACCCAAGCACTGTCTCAGTCTCAATCCCGTTCCCAATTCTTTTTTTCTTTCTCGCGCCATCGTTGTCGACTGTGAGAAAGATTTTATTTCGTTCAAGTGGTTTTTGATTTAACACCAAACACCAAACACAACAATAACAACAACAACAACAACAAGAACAACAACTGGCAAACAAGCAATGGAAAATATTTTAATGATGCGTCTTCAATGCAATTCAGAAAAGAAGAAAAACAAAAAAAAAAACCATATCAAAAGATTTCTAACTTGTTTGGTGGCCTTTCTTTTCTTTCTTTTTTTTTCACTTAGACTCTAGTTTGATTTTCATAGCATTCGATTGATTAGCTTCAATGCCAATAGCTATAGTTAGTTGATCCGCAAGAGACCCACCCCTAAAAACCAAGATCAGCATTTCAGCAAAAAGGGGTAGCTTAAAGAGCAGACGACAATCAACAGACCGACAAACCACTCGACAAGCTGCCAATGTGCTTATTCCGCTTATATGTTATATCGTATATTGTATTATACTACACTATATATATATATATATCGATGCGGTAACATCTGTCACGGCTGCTTCCTGGACAAGCACCGGCACCAACAACAACACCAATGCAACAACCACAACTTTAACTAGCAGCTTTTTGATATTTACAAAACAAATTTTCAACAAAAACTTCAATTGGGGTATCAATATATTAAGATACGCTTTGCAACAGTTCATTTAATTGTTGTAATGAGTTAAATAAACGGCTGTAAAGCACTATCCCAACTGAAATGTACTCTGTAGTAGCAGAAGTGGCAGTTGCATAACTTCATTTGATCTTGTATCAAATATCAGACTACCAAAACTAATAATAAGCTCGTAGAATACTGATCAAGTTCAATAACAAAAGGTTAGTAGGTTTATTTCGGTTTCCACTTTTGACAAAATTTTGCAGAAGTGAAATTTTCTGAAATGTTCTTCAATTTGACATCACTTTTGACTTGTCTTTGAAAAGATTCCTCTGTTATGATTGAATTAACTTGGCATTCAAAATAAGTTGCTTTTCACTAGTTAAAAGACTAAATCAGAATATCAAAAGTGAATTCACTTCCTAAATATTTTGCTGAAAGTGGAAACTAGAATAGTTAATGTCTGCTAGATTAACACTTAATCTAAAATTTCTTAATGTCAGAAAATAAATTATGAAATTTTTCTCCACTCCCAACTTATACAATGCAAAAACTGAACCGATTAAAATTCGGCATGGCCTAGTATATCAATCTGTACAATATATACAGATCTGTTCTCATTTCCGAAAACTTTTCATTCGGAATAGTTTTAGATTCTGTGTTACTGTTCTGGAATGAAATCTTACTCTTTCTTCTCTTATAAACATAAGTTCAAATACTTTTCATTCCACTGTCTCAAAAGCAAAACTTTCGGAATTCAGAACAGCTAATTATTTCGATTTCGAATGCTTTAATCGTAGTTGGAAATTAAAGCCTGCCTGATAAAGTGAATAACACCTAACTTTTGTTTAAAAAGGCATTCCAAAATATCATTATATTGAAACAATTTTGCATTGTAGGGCATCAAAGCTGCGTTGTGATCTTTACACTTTTATTGGTTGCCTTAATTTACGTTTAAATATTTTAATTTTTTTTTGCATTTTGAACAAGGGTATTACTTCCATTATGAAAATATGCAATACTTCTTTGAACGATGTCCAAGTGCCGACAGAGAGAGAGAGAGGCGAAGAGACGGAGAGCTGCTCCCAGTTAATGCACAGGGACCTCATTGCCAGCTCATTAATGTGACACTAATCATGTGACCTCGAGTGTTGGCCACTGCGTTTTACGGTCACTTTGCACACACTGTGTGTGTGTTGTGTTTGTGTGTATTTGTGTGTATTTTGCCATGGCAATCGAAAAGTTTTCCATGGCACTTCATAGAACAACGGCAAAATGAGACGAACCATTCATAAAAATGCCATTCTATTGCTTTCTTCGCTTTGTGGCACCTTTCTTTCTTTCTTTTTGTCTGTGTGTGTGTTGATTGGAAACGCTTAGGAAAATCAACTCACAAGAAATGGGAACTGAGAACTGGCAACTGAGAACCTGGTAAACTGGGAAAGGTTGTGCCCAATGCAGGCACGAAATAAAAAGCGGGCCTAGGAAGCGGCTTTTGCGTAGGTAGACTACGACAACTGGGCCAAACAAAAGGCAAGAGAGTTACACAGAGAGAGAGAGAATGAGAATGAGAATGAGAATAAGAGAATGATATACATTTTCACCTTTCGCAGTTGCAGTTGCAGTTGCAGTTGCTGCAGTCTGCTGCCTGCTTCAAAAGCATGACGCGTGTCAGGGGCAACCAATTAGCAGAGAGCCTATGCGGTAGTATCTGTGCAGTCTTTAATGTTTTTATGATATAGGGGTTGTTGATAACTAAACAACAAGCATACGCGTCTATACACTTAGAGAAATGCATAATCCTTAAAAATTATGAAGCAGCTGTTTGCTCTGTTTGCTGTTCTGTTTACAGAACTTTCCTGCTTTTCGCTTGAACTAGTAATTAGTAATTTAAAGTCTGACAAGTGAATTCAATCCGCAAAAGTCACATTTCTGTATATATTTTTGATAGTTTTCGCAACTTTTTATAAGTATGCAGAGTAGTCGTTAGGCTAGTGAATTGAAGTTTAACTAAATGACAAGTGAATTCAATCCGCAGAATTCAAATATAAAAGTCAGAACATTTCAGTGAAATTTTAGCATATATTTTTAAGACATTTCGTATCTTTTTATAAGTAAGAAGAGCTTTCGATTGTTATTGAAACAAGCCTATCTCAATGACAAGTGAATTTAATCCGCAAAAGTGAAATGTGAAAATGAGAACATTTAAATTAAATTTTTGTTTATAATTTTGACAATTTTGGCAAATTGTTATAAGTAGAAAGAGTCGTTGCAGAGCTAATGAATTTCAGTGTAACTCAATGACAAGTGAATTCAATCCGCAAAAGTCAAATGTGAATAAGGCAGCATTCAAAATAAACTTCAGTCTATATTTTTTGATAGTTTTCTTTTTGTAAGCAAAATGTCAGCTTGCTACAACTTTACACACTTTTTCTTATATTGGCCCCTTAATTTTGTTCAGTGTAGTTAGATCCTTAAGCATAGCCGTGTGGATGACGCTGATGAGCCGCAAACTGCGCAGGAAGCTTCATCCAATTGACAAGCGGCATTTAGGGGATAATTTTCGGGGCATGTGTAGCGGTTGCCCCCACCAAAATAAAACAAAAAGGAAAAAGAAAAAGAAAAAGAGACAAGGCGCAGACGCAGACGCGCAGCGTGTAGGCAGCAAAAGTGCGCAGGACGAATAAAGGACGCGCTCCAACAGTTTTTTGTGCGATGACGCTGCAACATCTGCTTGCGGACAGCCTGGTTGCCTGTTTGTCTCTGTCTCTTTGCTTCATAATCAACATCATTATCATCATCATCAAGATCATCATGATGGTTGTTGTCCTGGCCAGAAGGACATGTGCGTTTTTAGTTATTGAAATTTTTACTTGTTTTGTCCTGTTCGCTTGCGCTGTGCATTGAGTATTTAATTGCAGATAATATCGACAACAAAAACAGCAGGCAGCAGTTGAAAAGTTGAACAGTTGAAAGGCAAGCTAGACAGAGGAGAGCAGTGGAGGGGCACAAGAACCAAGGACGATGGAATCAACAGCTGAAGTCACCGGAAATGCATCTGTGGCCCAAGGAGCAGCGCTCAGGCAGCTCAAAGGACATTTGTACTGCCATTTGGTTTGCTGTGGAGGAGCGCGCACGTGTCAATAATTGTTCAGATGTGGAGCTCGAAGGCTCAGCTGTCCTTTTGGAATTGAAGTGTCCTTAAATATGGTATAAATAAGGCAACAAAGGTATTTCAATTGTGTTTAGGTATATTTCTCAAAAGCAGAAAAGAAATATGAATTTAAGACACCTTTTATGTGCTATAGTTAATAAAAGTGGTATATATTATGTAGATGTAGTATAATTTATAGTTTAAGGATCAGCCAGGTGTTGTGATCTGCTTGTTACTTGAATTACAATGAATATAATTATGCTAAACTATAATTATTATAGAATATCTTCGACAATCTATGAAATATTCTTCAAATTTCCGTTTTCTAAACTCATTCCCACAAAAAGGTTGATAGAGAAAAGTTCATCATAAGGATTACCATTCCTACTCTTAAAGCTTAACTTTTAAGCTACTTGTAATCTAAAATTCTTGTGCTGTTATAGCTTAAACACTCGAATTGTTATTCTAAGCCATTGAATTGCATTTTAAGCCGCCCAAGAAATGCAAATTAGTTGCGCACTTGGCCAACATTTGACTTTGTGAGCAGCACTCAACGCATCGCACCGCATCTCAACTCAACTCAACACAACTCAACTCAACTCTCATCAACGCTTGTCCGGCAATTGCAAAAGTAACGGCAAAGATAATGCCAAAGAAGAAGCCAACAAACATTGAGTGTGCTGCTAATGTAATTGTATTTGTAAATGCCATAAAGTTGGCAACACTTGCTGTGCCAACAGCAGCAGCAGCAGCAGCAGTACAAATGAATTATGTTGGCTGCCCAGCAGCAATCGCTCTGCGCTCTGCGCTGTCCGCTCCCTAACTTTGCCTCCCCTATCCATCTAAAGTCTTTCTAAGCCACACAAATGTTGCCCCAACGTTTGCAAATGAAGTTCACTAGATGGTCAAGACGATAATGTTAGCGAGCGCATTTGCCAAGTCATGAGGCGAATACGATGTTGCCGCTGACACCGCAGCAGCAACACACTGGCAACATAGCAATAGCAATAGCAACAGCAACAACACAATTCAGTTAGTCAATGCGCGTCACAGCGAACGAGTTTTTTTGCTACTTTTGCTTGTTGTTGCTGCCGCTGCTGTTGTTGTTGTTGTTGTTGTTGGTGTCCATTTTGTCGCCGTCGCTGCCCTCAAATAGTTGAAAATCAAATCAACAACAACATCAACAACAGCAAAACCAACACTAACCTGAAATCTATGTACCGTCTGCAACAAAAGTTTACGTACACCCTTTGTCAGCCTATGGTATATATCAGCTGTGAACATATACGGACAGACGTACAGACAGACGCGCAACTATGCTCATTTTCTGAAATTTTTTACAAAAGGAAAGACTAAAATCAAAAACAATCCAATCTCATTATAACACTTTAATAGCTTTTGAATTAAAGCGTGTAAATACTATTATTATATTTTCAATATATTCAAAATACCAAAATTCTAATGCTTACCATGACTATATCTCTTTTCAAACACAGAATTATAAAATTTCTGATTTGCATGCTTGCAAAAATAACTTTTAAAAATCAAATTAAAAATCAATTTCTGTTATATTTGTATAATACTTTTATAGCTCCTGAATTTAAGCGTAAAAATACTATTATTATATTTTCAATATATTCAAAATACTAAAAACCTATACTTACCAGTAATATGACTTATTTCAAACACAATTTTTTACAATTTCTGATAATAATATAAAATGAAATCTCATTTAAATTTGAAATTTCAAATAAACAACATTATATATACATGTATAAGTAATACTTATACTTCCTACTTTGTTTATTAGAAATCTGTGTGCATATACAGTTTGTGCACACTGTATGTAAAACTCAATTGAAGCGCAGCGAGCTCTCCCCAAACGCGTCGCCCCGTCGCTCCACTTTTTGCTGTTTGCCTTTTGTTTGATTTAGTTTATGCACCCCGCACAAGCCGCACAGCCCGCACAACCCGCTCACCCCTTGCCTTACACACGCTTATGCATATACGAGCAAAGCTGAAGCTGACGCTGACGCTGACTTGAAGTTCCAAGCCCAAAGCTGACTGCAGTTCCCCTGCCCATTCACCAATACTCACACACACGCATCTGAATCTCTGCTGGCGTCGCTGTCGCAGTCGCAGTTGCTGTCGTCGACATCGTCATACAAATATTTAGTAGAGTATGAAGTAGTTCGGGTTCGGTACATAAAATGTGTTGACCTCAGTTGACCTCGTTTCAGTTTCTTTTGCTGTTGCTGCTGTCGTTGTTGTTGCTGTTGTTGCTGTTGTTGCTGCTGCTGTTGCTACTCTTTTTTTTTCTGCTTTTTGCAGCACTTATTTTATTTGTGCAAACGTTTTAATGAAATTTCGTTTCATTTTTTCTCTTGTTGTTGTATTTCTTTTTTTCTTTTTGTACTCAACGTCTTCGTTTTCTCGCTCCCTCCCGCCCTTCTGGACACATTTGAGCGCGCCGCTGAGTTTTTCAATTAGAAATCATCATAATCGTATCTCTTTGTGGTTCTTCAACCTTTGTGGTACAGGGCTACTTCAGCTGCTGGAATTCCTACTCTATACTCAGTGTCAGTACCCCTCCCCCGCCTAATGCCTACAAATGCTGACGTTTTGTCTATTGGAGGTAACATTCAGTTGTCTGTTGGCCTGGTCAACAAACAAAAACAATCCGTCCAAATGAACTTTTGGCGAGTGTAACTCTTTTATTTTTAGTTTGTAGTTTGTTTACCTCGCTTAATGTTGTTGATGATTACTTTCACCGGACAGCAACAGCAACCAAAGTCTGAGCACAACAAAACACAGTTATGACAACAACAACAATAACAATAACAACAGCAGCCAAGCGATTGCTGAGGAAGCAACAACACAACTACAAATACAAGAGAGAAAAAAAAACGTAGCAAAGCTAAAGTTGCTTTGCTTATTTGTTGCTGTTATTGTTGTTATTGTTGTTATTGTTGTTATTATTGCTGTTGGCATATGAAATATGTTTGAACATAATGAGGCCAACAGAGCTGCTGCTGTTGCTGACTACTGACGAACTGACTCTAAATCTGACTGCAATGATTGCAGGTTGCTGCTGCTGTTGCTGCTGCTGTTGCTGTTGCCGCTGGCATCAACAGCAGCAACGTTTGCAATAATAGCCCCAAACAACAATAACAAAAACCAAAAAAACAACAGCAGCCAACAGTCAATATCTTAGCTCGTAATCTGTATCTAAATCAAAATGAAAATTTGATACAATTAGCAATAGCACAAAATGTGTTGCTGCTGTTGTTGTTGCTGTTGCTGTTGTTGCTGCTGCTGCAACTGCAACTACTGTTGCCAACGCAGCTAGCAACATATTGCAAGCACATTTGTTGCAACTGTGTAACTAGTTTTGAGCTACATTCAACTATTCTACTCTAAGGTTTGATATGTTGTTGCTCTAGGGTTTAACATTCAGTCTTATACAGAGTTACATGGATTAAGATTAGATAGCAATATTATACTCTTGACTGTTTAAAAGATTTGTTTAACTTAAGATCCTAGAACATTTGACTGAAGTTTTCTATTATAAACTTCAAAAATGTACTATAGGGAGTCTAAATCAATCTATAAGTTACACTTCGACTTAAGAAGTCCTTCCAAATAGCAACCAGTTCAGTTTAAACAAATAAGATTATTATGCTTGCCTATTATAGTTATTATACTAATCCCACTCTATCTATCTATGTATATATTATATATATATTATATATGTTAGTAAAATAAAATCCTAAAGCATTATCCCCAACATCAATTTTGATTTGGAAAACTGACCTATTTCACATTAATCTAAATACAATTATGCCATTTTCGAATCCACCTAATTCGGATGTGCATTGAAAAATAAATCGTCAAATTCGTTTCAATACTTTAAACTTGCAATATTTTCATTCAATTTTTAAATATTTAGAATTCAAACCGATTCAAATGCAAGACATACAGTGTTGTTAAGGCGCTGCAACTAATACCAGTGTTGACTAATGCCTTAATGGTAGTTCGCTTCAAGTATGGACTAATGGCTTAACTATTATTTTTAAAGCTATTGAAAAAGAACAAGCTGGTGACGAAAGACACATCAAAATAATAGAAATTTTCATTTAATTTTAATTTTGTGATAAAAGATATTTTATGGCTGAGCTTTGTCTGTTTGTCTGTTTGTTGTTTTTTGTTGTTTGCTGTCTCCGGCTTCAACTTTTTCCATGCCAAGGCATTTACATGCAGCTGTTATTGTTGTGGTTGTTGCTGCTGTTGTTGTTGTTGCCGCCTTTTGGTTTAAAAACTAAGCGAAACAATAATGAAATAATATACAAATGTGCTTGTGTGTGCTTGTGTGTGTGTGTGTACATTGGAAAGTTGCTGCTGTAAAAGTTGAGTCTGCATTGCCCGCTGAGCTTCTCCAGCAGCTGTCACTTGGCCAACGTCACCTCTATGCGGCACCCTCCCCCCCCTCCGCCCCGTCTACCCTCTCTCCCAGCACCAAGCATAACCCCCGCTCCATCCAGCTTGCGCGGGCGGCTTTGGCGGCTGCCTTTGAATGATGCTTTGGTTTCATAACTAACCGTTTTCTGTTTCTCAGTTCCCATTTCTTGCCCTGCGTTTCTCTAGCAGCGACAACTCCCCCTGTCCCCTATCCCCTATCCCCTGCCCCTGGCCATGTTGCAAGTGTAGGTAAAGGTAATGTTTACCATTTCCGCATGTCGCTTCGCAGACGTCGGCGTGGGTACAATGAAATTTTGGACGTGAACGTGAACCGAAAGACGTCGCTTAGTTAAAACTCTTTTTTTTTTTTTCTATTTTTTCGTGTTGGGTACGCGTTATATGAGATGCATGTCAGCTTTGCTGCCACCGAAAATCATTTACCTAACGGCTTTTTATTTTTATATTTACTTTATTTTGCTCTTTTTTAACCAAATGCGTGCCAAGGAAATAGAGAAATAGAAAGTACACCAAGCATGAGGGCGATAACAAGACAATAAGCTAAAACAATACAAACACAGTCGTAGAAATTTGCAACATTTCACATAATATCAAATTGGTTTACAGAAGAAACAGACAATACTTTGGGTACATCAAGTTAATGAAAATTTTATAAACTTTTTAATCGGCCATAATATCACTTTCTTATATTTCAATTAAGATTTGGATTGACATATTAGATTAATTGAAATGAAACCAATTTGAACTACTTACTTAGTACACTGAGAGAACTCTATGCTGAACTCATGCATTTTAGGCATAAAAATTATGTATAAAATTGAATCTTATAATTTGTACATAAAGAAGTTAGACTTTATGCTTAAGTAATCATAAAATATACCTTGAAATGCACAAGTTATGCATAAATATGCAATTATTTATGCATTTTAGGCATAATTCATGCACAAATTATGTATATAATTAAACCTAAAAATTTGCATATAAAAAAGTGTGAATTTATGCTTAAGTAGTCATAAAACAAACCTTGAAGCGTACAAATTATGCTTAATTATGCAATTATGTACAAATTATGCTTTTTTAACAAGATATTGTGCATAAATATGCAAAAATTATGCATTATTAATCATATGTTGTGATTAAGAGTGCATAAATTATGTCTTATTTTGCATAATTGATACACAAAGTGCATAACTGTCAGATAACTGCAGAAATTTAAATTTATGATTAAGCTTTGTTTGAATACAGCCTAAGATTTCTCTCCGTGTTCATCAAAATATATGGAAAATATTGTAGAATATATATTCAATATTGAATAAATTTAAATGTACATTAAGCTTATGTCTACAACATTTTCGGGGCACAGCAGTTGTTGAAAAACGCACAAAACTGTTGCACGCTGTAAAAAACAATTCAATTGCAAGTGAATTTTGTTGTTTGTGGAAATGGAAATGGAAAATGGGCGGCAGTAGATGAAAAACAAACCCCCCAAAATGCCCATACCTACACACACACACATACAAACACATGTACATGCTGATGCCCATGCCAGCTGCCATCCTTGCATGCTCTTCCCCTTGCTCCTGCCCCATGCTCTTCCCGTGCCCTGTGAATGCTGGCATGTTAAATGGAAATGCATTTGGTGGCAGTCGAGGCAAGACTAACATGGAACATTCAGGATGTTTGGACGTGCGGGAGTCGTGTGGGCTAAAATAAAACCAAATAGACGGAAAATGGGGAAAAATGCTGAACGGCAGGGAGAGGGGGTGGGGGAGGTGGGCGACAGAGTAGCAGGAGCACACACATACACACACACACACATCCTTGACAGTGCCGACTGTGAGTTCATTGCATTTTATGCGAAGCGACGTTGCAGGTAAAATGCAAACAACAGCAACATCAGCAGCAGCAGCAGCAACACTAACAACAACCGCAGCAATATGGCCAGGGCCAGGGCTGAGTTTAGCTTTTGGGACTGGCTAATGCGCCACGCACCAGCCAACAAAACAGGCAAAAGTATTGTGGGCGGAAGAAGGGCGGGTAGGTAGGTAGGTAGGTAGAAGTGGAGTTAGGTCTACAGTTGCTTTGTTGTTTGCAATCAGGCGACCCTTCGCAACCAAAATGCCACAACACAACACAATTTTCTCACCAGCAGCAAACAGCAGCAGGAATATAGGAAACAGTGTACAGGCAACAGGAGCTAGAACTAAAACTCAAACTGAAACTGGAACTGGGATTGCAGTAAACGGCAACTGGCAACCAAAAAAACACACACCCGCTAAACAAAAGCCAGCTCATTGAGTTTCGAGTTGTACAGATTGTGTTTGCTGTTATTGTTGGGTGGCAGTATTGTGCCACTTGCATTTACAGTTGCAGCAAGTGACAGCCAGGGGCAAACACTGTCAGTCATCATGGTGTGCCACCAAAAACAAATCCCGGCATTGATCGAGGCAATCCGGAGCAAGCGGCAGGAGCTAACAGTGTCCAGGCCCAAGGACAACGTCAATTAAGCAGAGCTATTGCAACAGCGATTGACTCAAGTCGATAGTTTTAGCTATCGATAACAACGTTGTCAACAAATGTTTGGATAAGTCATCAAATGTGCTTCTAATTTCTTAGGTAATCGATGAATTGATTCGATTTATAGCAAAACAATCGATAGTTTTGCTAAGCCTGACATACAAGTAACAAAAGTTCGCTCATTGAATGTGAAAACTAAGTTATAAGAATTGAAATCAGCTTTATTAGAAAGATCGATACTATCGATAACAAAGCTAAATTGTTTTTAGATATTTATGATATGCAATGTTATAAAGAGAAATGGTATATCAATGCCGTTTCGATAGTGTCAATGCCGACATAGTTTTTTAAAATTAAGATTATCGATACTATCGATAGTGTGAACGATTGTTGCGGCTGTTGATCATTTGCAAGGGCTAAAAAATGAACATAAATCTGAAAAATATCGATACTTTCCAACGTAATAATAGAAAGTCTTAAGAACTTGTTCATTGAGGACAACTTCGATAGTATCGATAAAGCAACAGGATCGTGCAGTTTCGATATTATTGATAAATCGACAGTGTCAATGACTGCTTAGATAGTATCGGTAAGTCGACAATGCCAATGATTGTATTAGCCAGCTCTAGCATTAACAGATAGGCCTAGAACCCTCGATAGTCGTCACTAGAAACAAAAGCAGGGGGGCAGCAACAGCAGCAGCAGCAGCAAGCAAATGTCCAATGGCATTGCCACTGCCAATGTCTGTTTGGCCTGAACAGTACAGTTTACTTGGCAGAAATCATAAAACGCAAAAACGAGTTACAAAACTGCTGAATTCCGCCAAGAGCAGAGTGCAGATCTGAGAGAAGGAACAGGTAGGCGAAACGCGACGACGCCGTTTTGGAATGCAAACTAAAAATAGGAAGCCAGGGCCAAAAACGAAAAGTCCAACTGATGATGATGATGATGATGTTGATGATGATGTTGATGTTGATGATGATGATGATGGTCAGGGACGAGGGCAACACTCGGCACTGCCACTGGCTCTATTTATGTCTGTGTCTATAGAGCTAGGCCCAGTCGTAGTACCATTCCTAGTAACCCATACCCATACCCATACCCATACCCATACCCATACCCATACCCATACCCATACCCATACCCATACCCTTAACCATTGCCATTTCCCACTTTGACAGCAAGGCTACCCAACAACAATTGCAGTTGCAGTCGCTGCTGTCACAGTCGCTTCTAATGTCTGGCCATGGTCGTCGTTGCCATTATATCGTTAGAGGTGGCAGCCAGTGGCTCTTCCTCTATATCGCACTCTCTGTCGCTCTCTCTGTCTCTGCTTGCCCCAATCCTTGCCTCAATCCCAATGGCAGTTGCAACCTTTCAGCCGTCTCGGTATCGGTCTTGGTTTCGGTTTCGGTCTCGTTCTTGTGGCACCATCGTCGCCAGTTTGCCGTTGACTTTGATTGCAAAGTTTACATGGCACCAAAGTGCATTTTCAATAAAAGGAAATATCAAACTCCAGGCGCACCAAAAGCAAACACACACACACACATATATACACATATTAACATGCATACATATATGTTGATGTATATAGTGTTTATATGGTATGTCTTATATCGTGGCATGCCTTTAGTTTTTCCACTTGTTCTGCTTCTTTTGCTGCTGCTGCTGTTGCTGCTGCCGCCTCGTTGGCTGCCATTACCCTCTGCCCTGCCCCTTTGCGTCCTGCCTTTACAGGACTCTGCGAATTCTGTGACCTCGACACGGCGCTTCTATTGCTATAAAAGTTGTCGCAAGTCGTAGCCCCTTTGTGCTGCCTTTCCCCCACCAGTTCCATAGCACCCACACAAGGATGCGCCAAGTGAACTTTGAATGTAGTCTATGCAACAACAACAACAACACAGCAATAACTAGACATAAAGTAGAAGATTGAATACTCTATTTGCTTTTATAGTAATAATTCTAATTATTGATTTTTCTATTAAAAATCAAAATTAATTGTTAAATTGCAAGTTTTATGATAAAAGTTTAAGCTTAATAGAACTAAGCACATAATCTATTCGCATATTCCAGCATATCCTTTGCTCACATGAATATATTAGGACTACGCACAACAAACACAACAACAACAACAACAACAACAACAATGACGCAGCAACAACAATAAACTGCAAGAAAGCATGGAAAACTTGTCGTGAAAACTTTTTGACACTTTCAAATATGCCATGGCTATTGAAAATTGAACGTTGAACGTTGTCGCTGTCGACGTTTTCCAAATTACAGAATAAGAAAACTTCAGCAGCATCTTTCTCTCTGCTTCTTCTTACTCTTTTCCAGTTTAGTTCGAACTTCTGCTAATGTTATCAACTAACTTTGTGCCACTTGTTGTTGTTGTTGTTATTATTGTTGCTTATATCGTGTCTATTTAAACTAATGTATGTGCATATACGATATGCATGTTTGTAGCTATGTTTAAGCCAATATTCAGCTGAATTGTTTAGTAGCAAATGACACTAGCTTACATTTACATTAAGTTGTTGAGCATTTATGTTTGGCTTTTTAGAATGGCTTTGCATTCTAGCTTTTGTCCAAAAAATCTTATAATCAAGAGCTTATAGAAGCTGTTTCCTTCTTTAATCTAACAGCTGGAAAAAATCAGTTCAAATTCAAAATATTCCATTTTCGATTACAAAAAATTTTAGTTATATACCTCAACTAGAAGAATTACCTCAAATGTCAAACGCTCAATGATGCTGCTTTACCATTTTATTAATGAATTAATCCTGATTTTCTTGAATTAATCCTAAAACATTATATAAACTATTCAAAATTATATTTTTTTATAGAAAGACGTCAACTTTTACATTTTCAATTCCTTATTAAGTAGCTTTGAAAGCATCTGAAAGCTCTGCGCGAACGTAATGCTAGGTCAAAGCTTCTGAAAGCTCTGCGCGAACGTCATGCTAGCTCAAAGCTTCTGAAAGTTCTGCGCGAACGTGATGCTAGCTCAAAGCTTCTGAAAGCTCTGCGCGAACGTGATGCTAGCTCAAAGCTTCTGAAAGCTCTGCACGAACTTGATGCGAGCTCAAAGCGCCTGAAAGCTCTGCACGAACTTGATGCAAGCTCAACGCGCCTGAAAGCTCTGCGCGAACGTCATGCTAGCTCAAAGCTTCTGAAAGTTCTGCGCGAACGTGATGCTAGCTCAAAGAGCCTGAAAGCTCTGCACGAACGTGATGCT
The DNA here is from genome assembly GCA_949708635.1 of Hirtodrosophila cameraria. Classification (NCBI taxonomy): domain Eukaryota; kingdom Metazoa; phylum Arthropoda; class Insecta; order Diptera; family Drosophilidae; genus Hirtodrosophila; species Hirtodrosophila cameraria. Next base: position 26,707,461 of record OX453091.1, on the reverse strand, counting down.
AGCTCAAAGAGCCTGAAAGCTCTGCACGAACTTGATGCGAGCTCAACGCGCCTGAAAGATCTGCACAAACTTGATGCGAGCTCAAAGCGCCTGAAAGCTCTGCACGAACTTGATGCGAGCTCAACGCGCCTGAAAGATCTGCACAAACTTGATGCGAGCTCAAAGCGCCTGAAAGCTATGGAGGAAATTGATGATAGCTTAAAGCTGCTGAAAGCTCTCAGCGAACTTACAGCAAGCTTAAAACATAAAACTCAAAACGCACAACAACTCAAAACTACATTAACGATATGCGATTTCAGCAAATGATAAAGCTTATAAAGCTATTGCTATTACTTAAAGTTTAATTAGTACTTTCAGCTAGTGTCATTTGACTGCAATGATCAACATTGTAAGCTGTCAGTGTTTGAGTCTTGTGTCTGTGACTACTACTCAAACACTTGCCCGGATGTCCGGAACAGTTGCTTCCAGTTGCTACGTTGCAACTGCTGCTGCCGCTGGTAACTCCCCGTTTTGTCGATTGTGTCCACTTGAGGCCGAGTTTTGTGTGCTTCTCTTCAGGCCACGCCTCGTCGGCATATTCATCAAAATTCACTTTAACTTCATTATCATCGTTATTGTTTTATTTATTCCACCTTCTGTTTCGCCTCAAGACACTTGATCGCTCAATTGATTTTGCGGGCTATGCTCAACTCAACTCAACTTGACTCAACTCGAGTCGACTCGACGCTTGGTGGCCAGCTTTTGTGGCAACTAGCTCTCTCTCTCTCTCTCTTTCTCTTTCTCACTATCTCTGTCTGTCTTTAGCTCTCTCTCTCTCTCTCGAAACTAAAGCCGAACTCCAACTCAAAACAGCCGACAACTTCTTGCCTCATGGCGTTGCCTGCCTGCTGCTTTTTGACGGTTTTCGTTGTGGTTGTCGCTTGTTGTTGTTTGTTCGTTGTTGTTGTTGTTCGTTGTTGTTGTTGTTCGTTGTTGTTGTTGTTCGTTGTTGTTGTTGTGCGCATTGTCGACACTTTATTGACTACTTTTCTGGATGAATTTGTTGGTTTCTTAATTTCCCTGCACACTGCCAGCCCTGCGCCCTTGTCTTTCCGCCTGGTTCATTGTATTCATTGCCTCGCTCTCTGATATCACTCATACGCCCCGCTGCCGCCGCCACACCGCTTTGCGCTCCTTTGACTTGCGCTTTGGGCTGCGCTTCTTTTGCCGGCTGCTGCTGCTGCTGCTGCATCGATTTAGTTGCTGCTGTTTCTTTTTTTTATCATTTTATTGTATTCTTTTTTTCGTTACTTATGTGTTTAATATTTTTTTTTTCTCCTTTTTTTTTTATTTTATTTTGCGGCCCAGACACAAAGACAAAACCAAGCAGACACAGACAACTGCGACGACGACGTCAGCGTCATCCACGTCGCTTTGGGTGACTGTGGACGCGACTCTCTGACTGGAACTTACACACACACACACACACACACACACGCACACATACATGTCGAGACACTGATTTAGCCAGCCTTAAATATGAGTTGAGGTGTTGTCCTCGCTTAAATTAGCCCCGTCTCAGAGTCTGGCTGCCAGTTCGACTGCCATTCCCAAGATCTCAGTCTCTGGCTGCTTATGTACACAAGTATATAACATATATACATATGTATATATGTATTTTTATATATAATTTTCTTTCTTAGTTGCTTGTACACTTATCGTCTTTTGTCTTTAGCATCTTTGCTTAATTTACGTACCAGATTTTAACGGCTTTGTTTCGCTTGCTTTATAAAAACAAAAAAAAAAAAACCCTTTTTGGATCAACGCTATAAATCAGTTAAAATGTATATAAGCCTTATGAATAACGGTTAATGCTACACGCGCCTTTTATGGCCTCTTCAAAAATGCTTCATTCTTCAGCAGCAACGTTTTTTTTTTATATTTTTGGTAGTAGTTTGTTTTGCGATCAAGTCTCAAATTCCATATACAATCACAAAACATTTCAAAAGTGTGAAAAAAAACATAAACATTTAATTGCCAATCGTATTTGTTGTTTACACGCCATTGGCGATCCCATATAAAACTTGACCACAAATTGTCATTTAAGCAAACCATTATGATGCAAGGGGCAAGGGGGCAAGTGGCAAGTGGCAAGTGGCATAGGGGCAGTTATCGCTGGGCAGTTAAAAAAGACTGGGTGTAATCTGAAACCAAATTGGCAGTCATATAGTTTTATAGAGCTGACAAAATGCAACAGAAACGATAAATATATATGTAGTATATGTATATGAAGTGTAAAGATCACAACTTATGAGCTGTCAATTGATAAAGGCGCTTGCAAATTGTTTAAATGATTTCAATTGCATTATAAACTGATCATTATAAATTTGCATTAATAGTTAAAACAATCTCTAAGTGTATTCTTCTTTCACAGTCTATGATTCATTTTATGAAACTGAATTCCTTTTGCAACTCCTTTAGTTAATTACTTAAGCAAAGGCTATATAAAACGAATATTAAAAAAAAATGTATATAAAAATACTTAAAAAATAACCCCTCTTATCTATAATATGATTCAACTGAGTAAAACTGTTTGCCAAATAAAAGTCTTTAAAAAAATGAAGATTCATGCACAAAATGCATCATACTTAAATATATAACAGATTTACTTTTACAACTCTTTTAGCCAATAAATTTATAAGTTTATTTCTTAGATTTCTTACAAATAACAGCCGCTTTAATGTTGGATTATTCAGACTATGATTCAGCGGAGAAAATTACTAGAAATCAAGAATATGCTAGGCATATGACGTCTAAAGAATATCATCATTTTGAATGATGTTTGTTTCAGAAGTTAAGTCAAAATGTATCACATGCTTTTTATATTAACATATCTCGAATCATATCACAATATTCAAAATGTCACAAAATCTTTTGAGTTGTTGCTGAAACCGTATAAAAACCAAAAAATCTCAAACATCTTCAAAATCAATGCGAATGGCGCCACGGACAACTTCCGGCCCAAGAAGCCTTAACTCTCTCTCTCTCTCTCTCTGTCTTTCACTCGCTCTCTGTTTCTTACTCTATCTCGCTTTCCACCTGCAGTAAGCTGTTAAAAAGGGGAACCAAACTTAAAGCTAAAGGTAGCTTGAAACGATATACGGCCACCTTGTCTTTTGGCATTGAATCATGTGCTGCGATTTGACATTGGAATTCAATACGGGTGAAGCTGAGCCAAAAGCGATCCAACGATCCTCTGCAGCAATGCTCCACGATACACGTCTCGACTCCTTTGCTTTTGCTTTTACTTTAGTTGTTTTTTGTGTGTGTTTTGAGCTCTTTTATTTATTTTGTTGCTAAGGCTTCGCTTTGGCAGCGACTGCAGAAGCCTTTACTCGATCAGTCGCGATCAATTTCGCGTCAAGTCATAAATCCGCACTCGAGTTTTATGCATAGCAAGTTAACAAATTATATGGAATGTTATGCGATAGAACCTCTGAGAGTCGCGCGCCAATGTCAGGGCCTATGTCCAGCAGGACAAGCAAACAGACAGACAAACGGACAGACGAACAGACGAGCAGGCAGGCCAACAGGCAGAGCCTTGGCAGTGACAACGCAGCCAGCAATAACAACAACAACAACAACAACAGCAGTGACAACGCACTGGTTTACCTTCAGCACGGTCAGAAGTAGCAGCAGCAACAACAGCAACATCAACAACAGCAATGTTGCTGACTCCTTGGTGCCCACGGCAACAACAACAGCAGCAACTGCAGCAACATGCTCCACGCACAGCCCCCCAAAAAGACAAAGACACACAGCACTAGATACTTGCGACTGTGGCAAGCCAACGTCATGTTCTTGTAACTATGTATCTTTTGTATCTTTTGTATCTATGTGTTTGTGTTGTTGTTGTTGTTGTGCTGCCAACGAGTCAACTGCTGTAAATTAACGCGGGCGTTAAAATTGCAATTTTTCACTTAATGCACAGCAACAACAACATGCTGCAGACAGACAGAGACAGAGAGAGAGAGAGAATGCCACAAACTACTACTAGACATTGCCACATGCCTCAAACCTCAACAACAACAATCTCAGTGGAGAAGCCTCAAAGTCATTTAGGCATGGCTAGCACGTAGAACCACCTCAAGTGGTTAAGGTGGTTTTTGGGCCGCAGAAAAAAAAACCACCGCAACGAACTCGTTTCAGTCAGTAGTCTATGCAAAGTGTCCTTGAAATAATTGTAAATTATGTCTACTCAATGGCAATGGCCAGCGTTAAGCGGAGAGCAGAGGGCAGCGGGCAGCGGGCAGAGAGCAGCAGGCAGCAGGCAGCGGGCAGAGCCTGCTTCGATGCGAATCTTTCAGCCTTTATTTGACGTGGGTGGCGGGGCTGTCTATTAATAAATTTCAATAAGTTGCATTCAATGGACTCGGACGCAGGCAGGCCAGGCCATGTGGCATATTTGTGGCGCATATGTCACCGCCCTGCTGCTGCCGCTGCCGCAGCCGCGCAGTCAGCGTCTGCTTAATTGAAAATCGCAGATATACAAATTATGAGCGTTCAGCGCAAGAAATTACGAAAAATAGCTGCGCGAGTTGCCATCTTGACAAAGAAACAAATAAACAGGCACATTGATGCAGCACACCCACCACCCAGTTGCCCCCGTTGCAGCCACAAAGTGTTGCATTCTCGGCCAACCTGTTTAATTTCAACGCAGCTCATTTCGATAATTTATTTTGCCAACAATTCGACGAGTTGCAAAGGGGAGGGGTAGAACTCTGATTAGCTGCGCCACATGCAGCAGCAGCAGAGGCAGCGGCAGCGGCAGAGGCAGCATCTGAGAGATGAGATGATGTTTAGCCAACAGAACGATTTGCGCTCAAGCTGCAAAACTTTTTGCGATCGGTTTTTGGTTGAAGAGCCAAATTATTTGGCGAATAATCTCTGCCGCCTGCCGTTGCATTGCAATTAAAAACTTATTTTTAAGAAAACAAAATGTTTGTGTGTGTGTGTGTGTGTGTGTGTGTTGCACATAGTGCGCTCGAGCGAGCAGACGTTGCATAGAGCATCATCAGACTGTCTACTGAGGGGTTAGCTGAGGTAACTTTAAATGCATATAAAACGTTGCCGGATTTGGATCCGACCAAAAAGTAGCCCACATCTGCAGCACACTCAAGGGGCACTCGCCTCAAAAAGCCGCAACCACATACACAACTACACAATAACAACAATAATAACAACAATTTAAGACGATTGAGTCGCAACATTTCTATATATGCGACGAGCCTACGCGGCGTATGCACAACGAGGCGGAGGACCATACGAATTGAGGAAGGGTTGGGAGCGCAGGGCACTGGCTGCTGCGGGGGGGGGTTGCGCTGTTTTGGCGATGCGTTGACGCCTGAAATTGTTGAAATTTGCGCTTTGAATTGCAAAATTTATAAATGCCAAATTAATATTAAGATATATTGCAACAATATGTGTGTGTCTGTGTCAGTGTGTGTGTCTGTCTCAGTGTGTGTGTCTGTCTCAGTGTGTGTGTGTGTGTGTGCGCATGCGTGTGTGTATGCTTTTCACTGTCTATCTTTTATAAACATAGTGTTTTCAAATGCTATGTCTACAATTACAAATTTCATAACTGAAACAATTTCCTTGTTAATTTTAAAAAAAAAACAAAATTCTTACAAATTTTAAACTGCTTTAACTTTGTCATTAGCTGCATTGTTATTGTTTTTCCAATATATTTCCATTGTGACCTCATCTTGCTTGTATTTTCTCTATAACTCCACACATTAAGTTTTCTTGAAGACCTGCAATCTTCCTGTGCTTCAGCTGTGTTGAACCTCATTTGTATACTTTGGTTTACTTGCAGCTCTATTGCTCCATTTTCCTTGAACATAGCTGTTGAGCTTGGAAATGCTACTTCAAAGCTCGGGCTGTGGAAGCTATCCGAAATTTAAAATTAACTTGTTTTGCATAATGTATCTATACAGAAAGCTACATGCCAAGTTTAGTGTCTGTAGCTCTTATAGTCTCTGAGATCGACACGTTCATACAGACGGACAGACAGACGGACAAAGCCAAATCGACACGGCTTTTAATGCTGATATTTCACTTAGTCGGAGATGCCTTCTTATGCCTGTTTTATAAATGTGCTGTACTTTATTATTCGCTTTTGCTCATTTGAAATAGGAATAGGAAGTAAAACCGTACAAAAATTGACAAATTTTAAACAGCCTTAACATCGATTTCCTTGATTTTCTCGATTTCCTTGATGGGCTTTTTGCATTTTTGTATCTTTTCATATACTCTTTCTTTGTTACAAATAAATAATTATTGGAGCAGTGCGAAGTAAGTCTCGAACTGTTGCATTTTTTTTTTTTTTTATGATAGCTCTACCCTTGTCCGGCACCTAAAGAGTCTATAACGCAGTACGCCTCTTAGAATTCAGGTTTTTCAAAACATATTCCCAAGAAAACTACATGTTTTATTACTTGCTGCTTAACTGATATACTTTTGATTACGGTCTGGACGTGGTTTTACATCTTCTTTGCATGAATCTATGCAGGATTGATAACACTTATGAGTTGCTTTCTCTGCCAGCACAATGCCAAGTAGAACAGACACTAAGCGTAGATCACTTAACTGTTGGATCTTGGAAAAGCTACTGATCAGTAGAAAGTACAATTTGAAATAGCAACACATTAAACCAGAATTAACTCAAGTTTCAACACAAACAAGTTAAATTCAATTAGCTAGGCATTTTAGAACTTATGTAACGTTATACTCAGACTTAGCAGCAGGATTACTTGACTTTTAAGTTGTAACACTTCATGTTTTTGTCAACCAAAATAGTCTGTTGAAAACTTTTTGGTTTCAATTGATGCGGAAGCATTGAATATAGCGTTGAGTTCTTGGAAAAGCGATAAACTCTCATATAGCACCTAGAATATGCAACGGCTGTGGCAATTTTGTATGTCTTGTAGAAGGGCAAACGACAAGAGACACATTGAGAAATGAAGAAAGAGCAACCCAGCAAGTATGTAGATACATATATTTGCAGTACTTTATTATTTGCTTATACTCATACATATATATATATCTATACTCTTTGGTACAGGGGTTAAAAACACTTAAAAAACGCACAATTTTTGAACTGCTGTAACTGTATCAAAGCCTTCTCGATTTCCTCGATTTCCTCAACCTCCTTGATGGTTTGGCGTTCCTGCAATATTTCAAGCACTTCTTCTTTGTAAGGAATAAATTATTGTTGACGGTGCATCCAGTAAGATACCAACTTCTGCATTTGTTTTTCTTAGGATGATAGCTATACACTGGACGTGGATATGTGGATCCATTCTCGCAATCCTTCTCTGCTTCAGGCTTTTCAAAACATTCTTCTAAAAAAACAAGTAAATGTTTTATTATATGTGGCTTAACTGATGTATCCTTTGATTACTATGAGACATGACAATGCCAAGCAGAACAGGCACTAAGCAAATCAAATAAAACAATTTCATTATTGATCCGTTGATTACTTAGGTGTTGAGCTTGGAAAAGCAACTGCTGAATACAAAGTAAATATTATTTGGAAAATGCAATTTGTAAGCTGATTAGCAACACATAAGATTGAATTAAATGAAATTAGTTAAGCGTCTTGAAACTTATATAACATTATATTCTTAGCAACGATATTCAATCTATATCTGTAAATCTGGAGAAACCAATTAGAAACTTTGCCACCCTCACTTGGTTAAGCTTTAGCTAAAAAAAACTTATTTAATTAAAATTTACATATGACATATATATACATATGCATATAGCAGTTTGTATATACATATTTATATTTGAAATAAATTTGTAATTTTCTTAATAAGTAGTTGTTGTTTTTCATTTGATACAAATTGTGTTTATTTTTAAACTGATCAGCCTAACAACAATTTCTGTATGGCACCCTTCCACCCCACTCTTCACACATACATTATAGGTCTATATATAAGCTGATATATATATATATATATATATACTTGTTCGATGTGTGTACTTTATGTATGCATTGCATACATTTAGCCACTTGCAAACAGAAACAGCAAAAGTAGTTCATTGAATATTTTCAACTTGATTTTATTTTGTGGCTGCTTAAATGATTTATAAGAGATGCGAATATACAAAATACAAATACAGAAGCATCAGTCATTCAATTGCTGCAGATACACACACACACACGCACACAGATATAGCTGCAGATACATTTTTATAGATACATTAAAGCTGTGCATAACCAATGTACAATATATTGATTGTATTCGTATTTATAACAAAAATACTTATATTTGTACATCAGTTTATAGTTATATTTATATGTATGTGTGTATGTGTGTGTGTGTGTGTATCTGTGTGTATATCGCCGCACATTTGCGGCTAATAATAACTTTAAAAACAAACTATTTTGTTGCCTTTAGAGATGTTTTTCGTAGTTTGATGTTGATTTTAATATGATTATTGCATTTCAAGTGTGTTGTTGTATTTGCCTTTGTTGTTGCACATTTCTGCAACGTGTGTGTGTGTATGTGTGTGTGTGTGTGTGTGTGTGTGTGTGTGTGTGTGTGTTTGATATTTTATTGAAAATTCACATTGCATTATATTTTATATGCGGCTAGTTTGCATTTCTCAACTGATCCAAACACACATGCTATATATATATATATATATATATATATATATGTATAGGTATAGCTACAGCAATAGACTTGCCATTTTCATGATACTTCTGTTTGCTTTGATTGTTTGGCAAATTGAATTTGCAAAACAGACCAAAATTATGGCGAGAAAATGCGATTTTATTATTGCGTTAATTTTTTGTTTTCTCTGTTAATTTTTGAATACGCTTGCAGAGGGTATTATAGTTTTGTCAAGAAATGTGTAACGCATACAAGGAGAAGTCTCAGTTGATGCTCAGCATAAACAAGCGAATCATGTCCGTCTGTTCGTTTGTCCGTCTGTATGTCTGTCTGTTTATATGCGAACTAGTCCCTCAGTTTTAGAGCTATAGTAATGAAACTTGGCACAGACGCTTCTGCTTTCTCCAAGCAGTACTTATGTTAGAATCGGCCAGATTGGACTACTATAACATATAGCTGCCATAGGAACGATCGGTTGAAAATTAAGTTTTTGCATGGAAAACTTTTTTGTTTTTCAAGATAACTCAACCAAACTCACTGTACCTAAGTTTAAGCATGTTCTATATATTCTGACTAAGTTTGATCAAAATCGGACGACTATATCGAATAGCTGCCATAGGAACGATCGGTTGAAAATTAAGGTTTTGTATGAAAAACTTTTTTGTTTTTCAAGATAACTCAGTCAAACTCACTTTAAACAAGTCTAAGAATAGTTTACAAATGCTGACCAAATTTCATCGAAATCGGACGACTATATCTTATAACTGCCATAGGAACAAGCTGTTGAAAATTAAGTTTTCTTATGCAAAACTTTTCTGCAAGTGTATATATCTTCGACACACCGAAGATAACTTTTCTTTTTGGTAATTTTTTTGTAATTTCAACAGTTTTGTTGCATTTTGATCGGCTTACTAAGTTGTTGGGTTCACGTGGCGCATGGATAATGCTTTTGTTTGTTACATGAATTAAACGCTGCGAAAATTATGTTAAATTTTGATAGAAAAGCACTTTTTGTTCAGTCGAACATAGAGAAATTTCAACTAGATATCAAAAGTATAGTTTCTATGAACTATTCCGATCAAAGCATACGAAATTGGAATTATTAGGTGTTCTGAATTCCGAATATTGATGGAAAATTTGTTTTGAAAAAGTGGAATGAAAAGTATTCCAAATTATATTTAAAAAGTAAAAATATGATTCGAAATGAAAAGTTGTCGAAAAGAAGAACAGCTTCAAAATCAGTCAACTATGTCTTGTAGTTATATAAAGCCTTTCTAAAAGCAGTTTGTTTCAAATATCTATGCTTTTATTTCAAAAATGTTGTATTGCGTAAATTGAAAATCATCTCACGTGTCTAATTTATTCAAATAATTCAATATAATTATTTATTGTACAGTTTTGGGTCTCTTTAAAAGCTGCTGCATCAATTGGCTGTCTGTTGTTATTGTTGTTTTCTATCAGTTGTTTCTTTTACTGTTGGCATGCAGCCATAACACACACACACACACACACACACACACACATACGCATACTTATACACAGTAGCACAACCACAGAGAGATCATTGCACCGTCGCAGTGGGTTACAAATGATGCGAGTGTTTTTCCGCTCTAGCGTCTTATTTATGTTATTACAAGTACTCATACTTACACACACACACACACACACTCATTGCACACATTGATAGTTGTATTCGTATTCGACTCATGTTCGGCAATTGACAGCAAATTAGCCATACATATGTATCTAGATACATTCATAATGTTGCAGATGCATTTCTGAGCTATTTTTATCGTTTCGTTTTTCTTTTTTTTTTTGGTAGTTTATCTGAAAATGTTGCTTCGAGCAACACTTTGAGTAAATTTGCAGTTGCCTCCAACGGTGGCGCCCACTTTTGAGTTGATCAAATCAAGGAGGTGGTCGTCCGTCGTGTTGCAAATTGATTTGATGCGGATGTTGGGGCGGCAACTTGTTGACGTCATTGTTGGCCACGCCCCATTTAGTAGATGGCAATTAAACGCCTGCCGTCAATTGAATTAATATGCATAAGCATGCAAAGAAGTGTGGGGCAACGGGGGGAGGGGGGAGGGGCGTGGCCGCGCTCAGCGAGTGCCAAATTTATGCTGCGCATTAGTTAAACGTATAGATACTGTATCTTGTAGATACATACGTCCGCCCCGCTCATTTAAATATTAAATATTAATTTCGACGGGCGCCAAAAGGCGAAGAAAAATTATAATTTATTAATTTGTTAATTCGTTGTTTGTCATTTTGCGGCTTAAACGTTTCGTTCTGCCACAAAACACACACAATTTATGGCCCCCAATCGAGAGAGCGTCCAAACTACACCGAGAGCAAAAAAACACTCGACTCGACTCGGATCTGTCTCTCTCTCTCTGCTCCCCTCTCTCTCGTCTCGCCTGGTATCGTCTCGTCTCGTGGCTGGCAATTAACACGCCAAATTAGCGAGCAACTCAGTCGACGTCGCCGTCGCCGTCGTTGTCGCTGTCACTGTCATTCTGCCGGCAGCTCAGTTGACGCTAACTGCGCTGCCGCTGCTCGATCGTTTTTGCCGATTTTGTTATGATAAATGTAAATTTTTCTATTCGGCCGCGCTACAACACGCAAATAAAACTTGTTGAGCATTTTTATTGATACATTTTGATATAGTATACGAAAATGTATTTTATTTATTTACAGATTTATGAGCTCGTTGCGCTGCGCTGCTGCTGCTGCTGCGCTGCTGCTGCTGCTGCTGCCTCGGCCGTCCCAGCCAAATATTTGTATAGTTTATTTATGGCGAGAGCAACAAATACCAAATAAATTTATTAGCTGACTTGAACTTTGTTGTTCAAGATTTGTTGTTGCTATTGTGCTGAAGATTTCTTATGTGCTATGCTGGCTAATAACAAGGTGACTGATCTTTTGGCCAAATGTGTCAAGTGGCCAAGAGAGTTGTTTCGACTTCAGTTGAGTTAATAAACAACAAATTGGACAGCTTATAGCAAACATTTGTCTAGAAATGCGAACTTCTGCTTTGATATAAAGCAAATTGATAATTGCAGCGCTTTATTTGTGATCTTAACTTTAATCTTAGTTTGGTAACAGAAAATGACTGAATAAGCTGCAGTTAAACTTTAAACAAACTTACTTTATTTATCATACTTACAAATACATATGCATATCAGTACAAGTTTTTGGATATTTTTGGAAATTTTTTGATTTTTAGATCAGAAAACTTAATATTCAAAGGCTGTTGGGTTTCAAATGCCTTTTTGCGGACATAGTCCACTATGCTTTTCTTCTTCCTTTGCGGAAACCGAACCCAAATAGTTGCCTTAGTTCATTTCCATAAACCGGAACCAATCGTTCCTTTTCTTTGCAGCTTTAAGTTTGCGTATTGAAGCTTTAATATAATATATAATATACATATATATGAAATATACCTGCTATATTCATAATTATTACAGCTCTAAGCAATCTACAATTGAAACTGAAATGTTCAACAAAAAAGGAACTAGTTCACCAACTGCTGAACTAAATGAACGTAAAACTAAAGCAGCTTAAGGAACTCAAAGAACAAAGGAACTATAAACGAGCATATAGTTCAATAGTTCCATTCAAATCGGATTGATTTCTATTAGGGGAAAACTAGCTTATTTTAATGATATATTAAAATAAGAAGAGCTTGTCAATTAAAGAACTTTTTTCATATGGTGAACCAGTTAATAACATCCGTAAGAACTAAGTCGCAAAAGTATTTAAAGCAATTATATAAGAAAACATAAATTTCAAGTATCTTTTAGTTTTATATGAACAACTTTGTTTTTGGCAGCATATCGCCGACCCCCCCAACCCCCCCTCCCCCCCCTTCACACACACACTGCTACTGCAGCAGCGCTTTTTGCATTCATGCGTATACGTAATATGACAATCACTTTGTCGTTTCTTCTTTGTTTTAGCCCCGTTTGAATGCTTCTTGTCTGTCTAACATATCACACACACAAGGCAACTTTGTTTGGTGTCTTCTCAACTCCTACCCCCCTCTCTCCCCACCCTTCTTTCTTTGCAGTGTCTCCTCAACTCTGCCCGCCCCTGCCGCTATTTCAATTGCAGCAGCTTCTTGGACAATTTTATTACGCTTTGCATTGCATTTTGTTGACAGTTTTGTCAACAAGCGTTGAAAATTGGCTAAATATAAATATATTTGTGCATGTCTGTTGCCCATCTCTCTCACTCGCTCTCTCTCAGTCGCTCAGTCTGCTTGCCTGTTTGTCTCCCAGTCTCTGTTTGTGTTTGTCACAATATTTATTACAACGACAACTCGTTCACTTTATTTATTTATAAATGCGAATATAAATAGGTAGTAGATGCAAAAAAAACACACACACATTTTTGGCTATATGCTCAATGCTCAGTACATCCCGCGTAGCCCATCATCATGCTCATCAAGGAGCATCAACAGCAACCAAAGTCGTACAAATCTCAGCCCGGCTAGCAACCCGAATGAATCTGTGCACACTCAAGCGAATTCGCAGCAAGCATGACTTGTAAATAACTGCAAGTTAAGTATCTGGCAAAGTGCAAAGTAGTTGCCAAGCAGACTGCTGCTATACCATTCTACCCAGCTACCTATCCTATCCATCCTACCCATCCTACCCATCCAACCCATCCTTCCCAGCTACCATTGCCATGTGCTCCTAATGAACTGGGCACGCACTTGGCGCACTCAGCCATGGCATGATATATGGGATCTACTTGCATGGGATGCTGGCTTGCTGGGTTGCTCTTTCTTCATTTCTCAATGTGTCTCTTGTCGTTTGCCCTTCTACAAGACATACAAAATTGCCACAGCCGTTGCACATTCTAGGTGCTATATGAGAGTTTATCGCTTTTCCAAGAACTCAACGCTATATTCAATGCTTCCGCATCAATTGAAACAAAAAAGTTTTCAACAGACTATTTTGGTTGACAAAAACATGAAGTGTTACAACTTAAAAGTCAAGTAATCCTGCTGCTAATTCTGAGTATAACGTTACATAAGTTCTAAAATGCCTAGCTAATTGAATTTAACTTGTTTGTGTTGAAACTTGAGTTAATTCTGGTTTCATGTGTTGCTAATCAGCTTGTAAATTGAACATTCCAAATTGTACTTTCTATTGATCAGTAGCTTTTCCAAGCTCCAACAGTTAAGTGATCCACGGATATTTGCTTAGGTGCTGCTTGGCATTGTGCTGGCAGAGAAAGCAACTCATAAGTGTTATCAATCCTGCATAGATTCATGCAAAGAAGATGTAAAACCACGTCCAGACCGTAATCAAAAGCATATCAGTTAAGCAGCAAGTAATAAAACATGTAGTTTTCTTAGAAATATGTTTTGAAAAACCTGCATTCCAGGAGGCGTACTGCGATAGAGACCCTATAGGTTCCGGACAAGGGTAGAGCTGTCATAAAAAGAAAAACAAAATGCAAGAGTTGGAGACTCACTTCACACTGCTCCAATAACAATTTATTTGTAACAAAGAAAGAGTATATGAAAAGATACAAAAATGCAAAAAGCCCATCAAGGAATTCGAGAAAATCAAGGAAATCGAGGAAGTTTCGACAAAGTTAAGGCTGTTTAAAATTAGTCAATTTTTGTACGTTTTTACTTCCAACTCCTATTTCAAATGAGCAAAAGCGAATAATAAAGTACAGCACATTTATAAAACAGGCATAAGAAGGCATCTCCGACTAAGTGAAATATCAGCATTAAAAGTCGTGTCGATTTGGCTTTGTCCGTCTGTCTTTCCGTCTGTATGAACGTGTCGATCTTAGAGACTGTAAGAGCTACAGACACCAAACTCGGCATGTAGCTTTCTGTATAGATACATTATGCAAAAACAGGTTAATTTTAAATTTCGGTTAGCTTTCACAGTCACAATTTTAAAGATTTTTGTTACACATGTTTCTTTGATCAATGTTGGTTGACTGTGTAAATTTCGTTTCAAACAGATAATAAAAATCAAAGTTATTGAAGAATGTATTTCCACACGTTCTGTGGATGTTAAGGGTGCTGCTGTTGAAACTGAACTGCTTGAAGTACACGTAATGCACTGCTTGTTTGATGCACATGTATTTGTTACAGAGTACAAAGTTGTAACGACTTTCAGAGTAGGGTGTAGGGCGTTTTCTAGTCGGGCACACTCAATTTTGACTTGTATTGAAAAAAGAGTATGAAAACTAACATTTTTGTGAAATTGTTGTTGAGAATCTAACGCTACATTAAACTTAATACGCCTTACTAATTTAATTTAATGCTTTAAAGTTATTTGTGTTTTCAAACTTGATTTAATTTTGGTTTCATGTGTTGTTACTCAGCTTGCAAATTGTACATTGTTTAAGATAGCTTTTCCAAGCTCAACAGTTAAGAGGTAACAGAAAATAATGAAATTTCTTGTTTTTATTTGCTTAGCAGCGGTTCTGCTTGGCATTGTTCTGGGCAGGAAAAAGAAAATGTAATGGAAAGTATATCATTTCAGTCAAATATAATAAAACGATAACTATTTGTTAAATAGCTGTTTGCAGCCACCTGAAGTAGAGGACGACGATTGTCCATCAAAAGAAAGTCCTAGCATGTGGAGTTATTATCCTAACAGAAACACATGCAAGAAATGGGCTTATAACGGTTGCGGTGGCAATGATAATCTATTCGAAACAAAAAAGAAATGTTTGAAGAAGTGCAAAAAAAAGCAATGCAATGGTGTTTATTGCCCTTAATTGTGTTATGTAACATATTGAAATAAGAATGAAGTTTTAATTGTAAATATGCTTTATCGCTTCTGAAAACTTACTAAGAATTGTGTTTCGATTAATCCTATCAATGTGTTGATAAAAACAGTTATTTTATAGTTTTATAAAAAACAAAAAAGGTTTTTCTTGACCCGATCTAAGCAATCTGCGTATTCTACACACAAAAACTAGATCGATCATCGTAGCAACCCGAAAAGGCAACTGTTTCGATGAGTTAAAAATCGATTAAATCGATAAATCGATTTGGCTTACAACCCCAATTAAGTTAAACTTATCAACTAGTTGCTTAGTCAAAGACTAAGACACATTACATCCATAAAGCACAGCTTTGTTCACTCATTAAAAAGCTTTAAAAATAGAAGCTTTTAATCAGCTCAGAGAGAGAGAGAGAGAGAGAGGGAAGGGCGGTTCCATATAGAAGGCTGTCAAATCAGTTAACTGCGCCGATTCGCCACCTCATCGCTGGAAATCAACATCTCGTCGGATCAACGACCAGCGGGCCAAACAAGAAATATATTTTTATTTTTTAAGGTGGATTGTACTTTTCATCATTTTTTTCAGTTTTTTTTGTTTTACATGCGAAAATATATAATTCTGTGTGTGTGTGTGCTGCTTGTCTTCTATGTGAGATGGGGCATAAAAACCCAAAGACAACTTTCAGGTGAAACACCAACAATAACAGCAACAACAACATCAACAAACAAACAGCAAACGCGTCGCAAAAAGCAACAACAACAACAAAAGAGTAAGCAAAAACAATTTAAATATTTTAAGAGCGATGACCCAGAAGCAGAACCAAACCAACAACAACAACAACAACACAAACAACAACAATAAACACAAACACCTTCTTTGCTGGCCAAGCACAAAATATATATATGTACATATGTAGAATCTAGATATATATGAAATTAAAAAGCAAAAATTAAAGAACTAAGAAGGTAAATGAAGTATTCGCGCATTTGTACTGCCAGCAACAACAATACCAAATTGTATTTATAAGCAACAACAACAACAACAACAAAACAACAACAACAACAACAGCAACAACATTACAAACTGAGCTAATCAAAGTTCAGCTTGGCTCCATTCAAGAATTTAATGCTGACAATGATATTATGATATTAATACAATATGATTAATTGTAGACAAATTAATGCAAAATTATTATTATAGTTTTTACAGAATTTTACTATAATCTAATATACACATATTATGCAGAACCTTTCTAGACAAGGGAAACTTACTTATAGATACTTCAATAAACAAGGAAGTAAAAAACAAGTAAGAATACTCTAGTCGAGTATGCCCGACTACTAGACTCCCTGCTCCCAACTTGCATTTCAAGCAGTTCAGCGGCAACACTAGCAAGCAGCGTACTCAACTTGCACAGTGCATGTCAAACTGTTGTTTCTGCCTGCTGAGACAGGGGAAATAAGTTCTTCCATAACTTTGGTGTTATTTATCCGATCGTGTTGAAATTTACACTGCTGATCAACATTGATACAACATATATGTGTAACAAAAACCAAAGCTTTATCTATGAAATTGTAGCCATTTGCGAGGGTGCGGGGGGGTGCATTCGAAATTTTAAATAAACTTGATCTGCGTATGGTATACAGGAACCTGCATGCCAAGTTTGGTGTCTCTAGCTCTTATAGTCTTCGAGATCTGTGTGTTCATACGGACAGACAGACAGACAAACGGACATGGCTAGTTCGTCTCGGCTGTTGATGCTGATCAAGAACATATATATAGTTTATATAGTCGGAAATGCCTCCTACTGCCAATTACACACATTTGCAGTACTTTATAACTGCCTTTTTCCCATTTTTAATGGGAACATTGAGTAAAAAACAAAGAAAAGAAAAGCTTATTCGTATGAAAACTTAGTTATCTACCGATTATTCCTATGACAGCTATAAATAAAGAGCTGTTCCGAATTCAGTACGTTTTTAAAAAGTAAAAACGAATGAATTCCGAACGATTTACGAATTACTGTTTTGATTTCCGTAAGGAATGGTTTCGTTTTCACTTTTGCGAAACCGAGTTTTCATTCTTTTCCAAATATGTTGAAAAATATAAGAAAATTGAGTTTTAGAACTAGGTTTTTTGAATTCCTTGTGTAATCTAACAATTACTTTTCAATCCGCTGGCAAAAGAAAAAAACATAAGACTGATTTTCTAAACAAAATAAAACACAATGAAACTGGTTTATTGAAAACGTTTGCAATTTCAAAAGTTGGTATTGAAATAAAACTTGAAAAGCAAATGTAATAAATTTTGCTTATTGAAAAACTTATTTAGTAGCTAGATGCGATAGATAAATAGCTTTTGTAATAGTTTTGTATGTAAAAACGTTTGTTAGACGTTAGCTGGATGATGCCCCAAATTGTATGCTGCCTGCAACATGTTTCCAATTAGAGTCAACATGTTGTGACGGCACCGCCGTGTATCAAAGTTATCGCCGCTGGGCTCGTCTCCACAAACACACAGAGTATGCCCCAACTTGAGCTGCTGCTGCTGCTGCTGCTGCTGCTCGTGGGTGTCATAAATCTCTTGGGTCGGCTTTAGTTGTTGGTTTGATCAGCAAACACTAATTGGTATTAGCCTGGCCCCGCCGACAACGTTCTAAAAAGCAAAGCGATTGAAGCCAAAGGGGGCAACGGCCAACGGATCAAACGGAACTGCTATTGCCTTTTTTGGCCTTTGACTTTAGGCCGTCAGCAGCAGCAGCAGCAACAGCAGCAACAACAGCAGCAACAACAACAGCAACAACAGCAACAACAGCAGCAGAAGCGGCCACAGGTGGGCGTGTCAAAGTTCTCTGTTTGGCTGTCCAGAAAACAGTTTCTGTTGTTCAAAGCCAAGTTGGTGGTCCAGCAGCTAACTGACGCCATAAGCCGGCAATAGATCAGCTAGTTGGTTGCCAACCGACAACAGGCAACTAACAAATAACAAACAAGCAACATACATTCATAAATTCGCGTGTTCTTTAGCTTGTATCGAAAAACTAGATACTTGTATACCATTTTATGTGCTTAGTTCGATATTAGATGATCTACGCACATGTAATCATTAGTTCACTTGAGAAAATAGCTTAAAATAATAAGCTTTTCGAGATCTTTGGAATGAGCAATAAAGCATAGAAAAGCAAACAGTTATTGGATGAACATACAAATTGAAACGCAACTAGTTTTATTTAAGCAACATATAATAATTTCATCAATTTTCCAAGCTGCTCTCTTTGCAAGTGTTAACTAACAGTGGCTTAACATTTGATAAACAGCTGTTCATAACAGCGCGCCATTTTCAGTTTTTCACTTTGTAAACTGAATGAACTTTGGGCACACTAGTCTATAGATATGCTATTATGCTTTAACTTTTCTATGCTCTACTTTTGGCAAGTGTTACTTAACTGATGCAAATTTAACATACTGTTGTTAACAGCGCGTCGTTTTCGATTGTTAGTTGTTGAAACTGAAAGTGTATGGAAAGTTACTCAGGCCACACATAATTATTCATACTAAAAATCCAACTACTTGATTCTTTGTAAGTTTTACTTAACAGCTATTTAAAATTTAACATAATGTTAATAACAGTGCAGCATTTTTGTTTTGTTGATTGTTAAAATGTTACTTAGAAACATACATTGTTATTTAAACTAAAGATTTAGTCTTAACAGATCTGCAACTAAATTACTTTTTGTAAGTCTTAGTTAACAGCTTTTTAAAATATAACATACTGTTGTTAACAGCGCATCGTGTTCGATTATTCATTGTTGAAACTGCAAGTGTATGGAAAGTTACTTAGGCATTCATACTTAAAATCTAACTACTTTACTTTTTGTAAGTTTTACTTAACAGCTATTTATAATTTAACATGCTGTTAATAACAGTGCCTCTTTTTAGTTTTTTTGATTGTCAAAATGTTACTTAGAGTATGCATAGTCATTTAGACTAGAGATCTAGTCTTAACAGATCTGCAACTGCATTACTTTTTGTAAGTTAACAGCTATTTTATATTTAACATACTGTTGATAACAGCTACTCATTTTAGTTTTTATTAAAATGTTACTTAGACTAGCGATCTAGTCTTAACAGATCAGTTACAGTTCTTCCATAATTTCTTACTTTTTGTATATTAAAGTGTTTAAAATTTGAACTCAATATATATACTATATATATTATACATATATATGCATATATATATATATATATATATATATATATATATATATATATATATATATATATATATTAGTCGCTTTGCCGCTGGCAACGAACCCGTCAACGACGTGCAAAGTGCAATTTATTGCCGTAGCGAAAACGAAGCGAAACAAAATTGTAACTCAAATACAAACAGACAGGGACACAAGCAAACACACACACACACACACACACAGCGATAGGGAGACACATGCAAATGCCCAGCTATGGCAACAGATACATTTACAGATACAGATACAACAGCAACAGATACAGATACAGATACATACGTCAATTGCGTCGCCACGACGACGCTAAAAATGAAAAATTGCTTTTCAAAATTAAATCAACATTTAATTTTCTCGTAATTTGCTACCGCAACCGTTTGCCGTTGTCGTTGTCGTTGTTGGTGGAAAAACCTGCAGCAGCAGCAGCAGCAGTCTCGACAAGCAGCACGCATTTTTCTACAAATTAATTTTAGCACAAAGATTGCCAGATACACACCGAAATGTATCTAGATACAGCTACAGATACAAGATACAGATATACGTCTATGGATATACAAGATATATAGACATGTCGTATTGGTTAGCCATTAAATGACGCCAGCAACAACAACAACAACACCAGCAACAACAACAACAGCAACAACAACAACAACAGCAACAGACAAGTGCCAAATAAAACTTATTACTTATACGCCGCGTATACAGCGCATGAATCTTTTATGAATTAGACTTTGAATGTCAGAATTGAGTGAAGCACATACACACCAACGCACACATAAACACAAACACACATACACACGTGGTTTGGGGGGCATAAATAAATATCGTTGCTTGTTTTCCAATATTCTGGCCTGAAAAGCATTTTCCGCGCGATTTGTTAAATTGGCATATTGATTGCGATTTTGTGTTTTTCTTATAACAAAACCATTGTTTATTGCTTTTAGTTGTAATAGCAAGTAAAGGTGTTAGATCAAACTTGAAGATCTTATATATAAATAGTTATTTATGCTGCCTTAACATGCCAATTCACTAAGAGAAGATATATATATATATATGTACTTGAAAAAACTGAATTTTCTACCTATTTACTCCCTGTTCCCATTAAAAATGGGATAAAGGGAGCTATAAAGTACTGCAAATGTGTGTAACAGACAGAAGGAGGCATTTCCGACTATATAAACTGTATATATTCTTGATCAGGATCAACAGCCGAGACGAACTAGCCATGTCTGTCTGTCTGTCTGTCTGTCTGTCTGTATGAACGCGTCGATCTCAGAGACTATAAGAGCTAGAGACACCAAACTTGGCATGCAGGTTCCTGTATACCATAAGCAGATCAAGTTTTTTTCACCCCCGCACCCCTGCAAATCGCAAAAAAACTCCCACAGCCACAGTTTTAAAGATAAAGCTTTGATTTTTGTTACACATATTTGTTGTATCAATTTTGATCAGCTGTGTAAATTTCAACACTATCGGATAAATAACACCAAAGTTATGGAAGAAGCTATTAACCCCGTCTCAGCAGGCAGCAACAACAGTTTGACAGGCACTATCATATGATTGATTCTAAATCGATACCACAACGAACCCATGTCAAATCACACGCGCCAAAACTCTAAATAGAACACATTTGTCTCGGAAATCAAAGAAAAACAAACATTCAAATATTTATAGCTTTTATATATACTATATATAGTATAGCTGGCAAGTGTTGGACTGAGAATCTGTAAAATATATATATAAAAACAAAAACAAAAGCAAAAAATAAAAAGTGTCGCCGTTGTGTGAAGATTTGTTTAGAAGCTGTGAAATTGTTAAACTGCCACTTTATTAATAATGCCATCATTTTCATAATGCGCACAAAGATACAGATACAGATACAAAAATACAGCTACAGATACATTTTAAGGTATAGCTATAGAGATAGATCTAAAATTTAAGAACAAGACGCTTTCATTTTTAGTTCTTTATTGTCTCAAGTTCTTTTGATTTGAAATATTTTGACGTGTCCCAATTTCTTGTGGTTTTTTCTTATGTGTTTGAAGAGGGGCATGTAGATATATCATTTTTTATTTTTTTTCTTGTTTTCAATATTGTTGTTCCTAGATGTTTCGCTCGTTGTTCTCAATGTTGTTGTTATAGCTGGCATTTATTTATTATTAACTCTATTTGTGTGACATGCGAAAAATGTGTCAAAATAACATCTTGAATCATTTCGGGCAATTTGTTTTGAACGTTTTCAGTGGAAAGTTTTAAAAACAAGCTGATCTTGTGAAAAATATAGCTAAAAACATATCAGCTGCATTTCAAACTAGCAAATGAATGTGATTTCAATGCTAATGAACATATATCTGACAGATACAATTTACAAAACTGACAACTGGCAAAGACAGAACAATGAAAGCGGCTCAAAATTAGTTAAGGAATGAAAAAGATGCACCCGACTGCGATATACTCTTTTTTGGCCTCTTTGCGGAGTCAAAAGTAGGCATGGCAATTGTATTTTTGCTCAAATCTTTCAAGTGTTACCATCAATTTCAGTTTGGTTGGGCCCGTTCTACAGGTTTGGGAGAAACAAAGGCTTGTGGGAGATACAGACCTTGCTTATTTGTGGGGGCGGAAGTGGGCGTGGCCAAATTTTTTTTAGTCACATCAATCAAGGATGTGATAAGTAGCCCTTGTGCCAAATTTGGTTACTCTAGCTATAAAACTGTGGAAGATTTAGGTTTTTGCGGTTTGTGGGGGAAGGGGTGTAGATGGGGGGAGATCTTGACACTTTGTCTGCCTATGGTATATACCAATATGTATACCAAGTTTGGTTGCTCTAGCTTCAAAACTGTGGAAAAAACCTGCGTTCATACGGACGGACGGACGGACGGACATTTCACAAACCCATCTTTTTTCAAAAAAATTAAAAAAAGAGTATAAAAAGTATTTAGGATTGGTTTGAACGCAAAAGTTTTCGAACTTTAAGATACCCAGCACTAAGCTAATAAGTATTTCAATTTCATAATGTTTCTAAACATAAACTTCTATTTTTATTCCAATCATATATAAGATTTGATTGTTTTTTTACTCCCTGTTCCCATTAAAAATGGGAAAAAGGAAGTTATAAAGTACTGCAGATGTGTGTAACAGGCAAAAGGAGGCATTTCCGACTATATAAACTATATATATATTCTTGATCAGCATCAACAGCCGAGACGAACTAGCCATGTCTGTCCGTCTGTCCGTCTGTATGAACGCGTCGATCTCAGAGACTATAAGAGCCAGAGACACCAAACTTGGCATGCAGGTTCCGCATATTATAGACAGATCAAGTTTATTTCAATTTTCGGATGCAAATTATTCATCAAAATCCATTCTATATTCCTGCTTAAAGCTTTTCAGGTCAATTTTCAAATCATTTGATATCTTATATAGAAATCAATTTGCATTATTTCAATTTGATTTGAATCTTATCTCAAGCTCAGTGAATCTCTAGTGAAGTACATTCGCAGAATCTTGTCAAAAGTGAAAATGAGAACAAGTATGCGAAACTTACTTTTCAAAAGATAATCTCTGAAATTCGAAAACACAATCATTTCAATCAAAAATGCTCAGTTTTGAATTACAATATATAATAAATAATAAATAATAATAATAACAGCACACATATCATTAACAATAACAGAGACCACAAAAATAAACAACAAAAACAAATAATTTAGCATAATGAAATTGTTGACAAATTATGATTTAGTATTTTGACCGCATTCTCATATCAAACACACACACACACAAATACACCTTCACTTTTTTTTGTAACTTTATAAATGTTTTGTATATTTTGGAAACGTTTTGTGTTAATTATTTGAAAATAAATTTGGTTGCAGCTTAATTAAAAAGTGCATATTTTATTGTCATTTGCAGCGCCTACTTTTTGGCAAAGGGGGCGTGGCAGCTGTTATGCCAAAGTGCTATTGACATATCTATTAGAGATCATTTGCATAATGTAGTGTAGCTGCCTCTGTTAAGCTCTCAGAAACCCTAAGGATCTACTCAACCATCCATTTGTCATTGAAAAACGTTTAGCAAACTTTTCATATCTATTAGAGATCATTTGCATAATGTAGTGTAGATGCCTCTGATAATCTCTGAGAACCTCTAAGGATCTACTCATTGACCTTCTCATTGACATTGAAAAACGTTAAGCAAACTTTTTGAATCAGTTCAAAGTTGATTCTCTTATTTTGTTTATATGCGTGCTGACAAATTTGTATAAATCTGAAAATTATTATTTATGAAGCGTACATTTGTCAATCCTAAGTACTAGAATGATGATTGATGAATGTGAGCAGCGACTAAAGGCCAAAGATCTCTGCCTCTCTATCTCTCCCCCTCTTTCTCTTTCAATGTATCTTTTTGTATATGATCAATCTTCGCAACATTTCAACTCGTTCAACTTTTCGCCTTTCCATCAATCAACCAACGTATGGAAATATTGAAATTGAATCTGAGCACAAGATGTCAGCACCCTGTCAGCTGGCAAGCAAATGGCAAGTGTTTCCAGGATGTTGAGAGAGCATAAAGCTTCCAGTCTCTCTCGCTCTCTTTACTGATTTACAGATGCAGCTGCAAAAAGATATGTAAAATAATAAATATGTGTTTTCATATTTATATCCATAAAGTGAACAAAATCTGACACATGGCGACGTCTCGTATAATTTATGAGTCAATTTCAGACAATTATTGTTAAATATTATTAAGCATTCGGCGGCCTGTCAAAACACACAGCAAATTCAATGATTTACAAGGCAGCGACGCAGACGCAGACGACGACGACGACGACGACGACGCACACTGGCTTCATTCCTTAAAACTCGTCGCGAAAATCATAACTTCTAAACATTAAAGATATTAGTTTCAAATGATCTTGAAATTTTGTTTTGAGTGTAGATTTGGCACTTCAACAGGTCAAATTCAAATTCAGAAATGCAACGATTCTGATCAAAGTATTGCCAGTAATTTAAAAAACAAACAATTTTCCTTTTAAAAGTTATTAATAAAAAGATATATCAATAAATACGTTTTTTTAGTTTGTCCTAACTGAAAATTGAATTAATTAAGGAAATTATTATCTTATTCAGAATTTAATCAAAATTGTATAACTTTAGCTGTTCTAAAAATAATTGTTCATAAACTGAGTTTTTGTTTGATATGAAATTTGTAGAATAAAAGCTTCATTAGCTTAAAGCGGTTTTTAAATTAAGTGCATTTAATTTTTACTTTTTTTTGCAATTTTTAAACTATATATCCACATTGAAAAGCTTAACCAGCTATATAATTATTTTTTTAATTTTTTTTTATTTTTTAATATTTTTTAATATTAATCAAAAATTATTCAAACAAAAATATAAAAATTTAATTTTTGCAACGTTTTTTTGTACAACAAGCCAGTGTGCGACGCAGACAGCGACGTCGACGTCGACAGCGTTCAAGACAATGACAATGACAATTGTCACTTGGGGTGGACAGCACTTAAGTGGATAATCTTGCAGCCTGACATGCATAAGAAGCAGCAGAAGCAGACATGAAACTGATGAATGGCCGGCAAAAAGGGAATCGAGCACTCAAATTAATGTCAAAACTGATTAAGCCAGGCTGCAGCTGCAGCAGTCTAGCATTCAAATTTGCACAACATACTGAAAGTCTACACGCTGACGCTGACGCTGACGCTGACAGAGGCAGAGGCAGAGACAGAGGCGCGTGGCTGCCAATTATGATGGCAGAGAGAAGACAAAGACAGATCATCATCAGATCAGCATTGTCAGGCGCGCATACGCGTATTGCGGCAATTTGTCATTTGAGACAAGCCGCAAACCTGTTGCGAGTTCAAACATTAGAAAATGCTTTGCACTCGCCCAACGAGACAGAGAGAGAGTGAGAGGGAGCCAAAAACAAAGCGCACAGAGAGCGCAAGAGAGCCGCACACAAATTAAGACAATGAAACGCGCTACGCCTGCGATAAAATCAACGTAAACACCAGCAAACAAGAAGCGACGACGCAAAGTCGACTGCGCTGTTCGCAGTGCCAGCAGCAACAGCAGCAGCAGCAGCGGCAGCGGCAGCAACAGCGGCAGCTCTAGCAAATGTGTGAACAATATCGGCGGCTGATCTCGCCCAACAGCAGCCAGCGGGAAGCGCGAAAGAGTAAGAGGCAAGGCAATGAAGACCTGAGAGACCTGTTTCAAAACCTGTTAACCCAGCCGCAAAACAGAGCGAGAGCAACAAAAAAAAACACACACACACACACACACATACAGAGTGAGAGCGTAAGAGAGCAAGTGCGAGTGAGTGACTGCAATGATGGCAAGTGGAGCGCCAAGCTGCGCTTAAGAGCCTGTACTTTTGAGCATGAGCCAACCAATTGATCAATAAACAGTTCAGCCAGCTGGCAAATTTCATGCGCAAAGCTTTAAGCACTATCTACAAATACAACTACTGTTAGTAATAATAGTTTATGTAGATATATATATATATATATAGCTATTATTAATCTACATTTAATTGTCTTTTTTTACTCCCTGTTCCCATTAAAAATGGGAAAAAGGAAGTTATAAAGTACTGCAAATGTGTGTAACAGGCAGAAGAAGGCATTTCCGACTATATAAACTATATATATTCTTGATCAGCATCAACAGCCGAGACGAACTAGCCATGTTCGTCTGTCTGTCTGTCTGTCTGTCTGTCTGACACCAAACTTGGCATGTACCTTACGCAGATCAAGTTTATTTCAAAATTCAGATGCACCCCCCCGCAAATCGCAAAAAATCTCCCACAGCCACAGTTTTAAAGATAAAGCTTTGATTTTTGTTACACATATATGTTTAATCATTGTTGATCAGCTGTGTAAATTTCATTGCGATCGGATAAATAACACCAAAGTTATGGAAGAATCCGTTCACAGTGATGCACAAGTATAAAATATATTTTCAAAATTTCCTTAACGACTGTGTTGTCAAGTATTTTCAAGTATTTTCAGATATATTAGTTTCATTTAGCTCGTTAGTCACTAAACATATCAAAATCAGAAGTTTAATATACACATTTTGATCAAATGAAAATTGAGTTATTAAAGTAATAAAAGTATAGAGAACAATGCGTGCCTGGGGACATAGATCAAGTCTGGATCAGACATATAGCGATCCATTCGAACATGAACCAACACGGCGTCGCTTTATCTCAAAAGTGTGCTCTATAGCAGCTGTATGTATGTACATATATATATAATGCAATCATATCATATCATATTTTTCCGTTAGTTGCAACTGGCATATAGCACATGCTTTACGGCCATCTTTGTTTTCGACGAGGATTGCAAACTCTGGTTAAAACAACATATATGGATTGGATTCCTTGCAAGCTTAGTGTGTTTCATTATAATGATAATGCTCTGTTGTTGTTCATTCCTTGCACGCAGATTTCCTATCAATTTTATACTACTTATTGTATTCACAATTTGCAAGAGTATTGTACTCAGCTGTTTAACAACAAGATTCTATCCACATCAAGTGAGTTGTGTCCGTCCTTCGTCTGTACCAATTTTCATTTCATTTTTCACAGGTTTTCCAAGCTTTAGTCGGTACAGTTGCTATTTGTGTGGGCCTTACTCTATTCGCAATTTTTGCCCCATGCGATTTTACAGGCTGTGGACCCTATCTATGTGTTTTAATGGTCATCTTGATGCTCTTGGGACTTGCGGTGTTCTTTATAAGAAACCGTGCACTTTTTATAGTTTATATTTTCGTGGGACTTTTAGTTTTTTCGCTATATCTGGTCTATGATATACAATTGATGGTTGGGGGCCATAAAAATCAATATGATGAAGAGGATTATATAATTGCAGCACTTGGCATTTACATTGATATTGTAATGATATTTTATTACCTTTTGCAGATAATTGGCATATTTGACGAATAAATTAGCTTGTTTTAAAAACTGTATATACTTGTTGAAAAACATATCATAAATATTTGGAATACACTTAGATAACCCAAAAACGAAATAAGCCTCAACCCATCGATGATATGTACTTAATAAGGTATTCAGGTTTTCCAATTATATTTTCTTTAAGATTACTTTGATTTTTACAAATCTACAAGCTAAAAACCTCTACTCGAGTGTGCCCGACTACGAGACTCCCTGCTCCCAACTTGCAATTCAAGCAGTTCAGCGGCAGCACAAGCAAGCAGCGCACTTAACTTGTTCAGTGCCTGTCAAACTGTTGTTGCTGCCTGCTGAGACGGGGGTAATAGCTTCTTCCATAACTTTGGTGTTATTTATCCGATTGTGATGAAATTTACACAGCTAATCAACATTGATATAAGATATATGTGTACCAAAAATCAAAGCTTTATCTTTAAAATTCTGACTGTGGGAGCTATTTGCGATTTGCGGGTGTGCGGGGGGGTGCAT
This sequence comes from Hirtodrosophila cameraria, assembly GCA_949708635.1. Lineage (NCBI taxonomy): Eukaryota > Metazoa > Arthropoda > Insecta > Diptera > Drosophilidae > Hirtodrosophila > Hirtodrosophila cameraria. The sequence goes on along the minus strand of OX453091.1, from coordinate 26,679,333 downwards.
GCGAAATTTGAAGTAAACTTGATCTGCGTGCGGTATATAGGAACCTGCATGCCAAGTTTGGTGTCTCTAGCTCTTATAGTCTCCGAGATCTGTGCGTTCATACAGACAGACAGACGGACATGGCTAGTTCGTCTCGGCTGTTGATCCTGATCAAGAATATATATATTATATTATTATCATCCTTATTACGTAAGTTGTGTGTATAGACATTGGTTTCTTCTAATTCCTTAATACTTTTTCTCATTTCTCGCAGATCCTTTATTCATTGTGTGACATAGATGCATGAAGTATAAGCATAACGAAAAGGATTATATATTTATTATATCTAGAAAATTGACGAAGATATTAACTCGTGATAAATAAGTTCTACGTTTTCAAGGTATTTGTAAATAAATTGTATATAAATATAGAATATTATAAAGGGATTACAGCCCAAGACCCAAGCAATACATAAAAATGAGAAGAAACTATAAAAAACTTTTGAGATAAAGCTACGCCGTGTTGACTCTTCTTCAAAGGAGTCAACTGAAAACTCTTCCAAGAATACTTCAACAGCCGAGACGAACTAGCCATGTCCGTCTGTCTGTCCGTCTGTCCGTATGAACACACAGATCTCGGAGTTTATAAGAGCTAAAGCATATAATCAAACGGACAGACAGACAAACGTACAAAATGGCATTTAAGAACAATGTGAATGCCAATTTTGAAGTCCAAGTTCATATTTCTGGACGAGATTGGGTTAAGGTTCCATAAGGAAAGACTGCTCAAGAATATTTCTACTTGATGAAAACTCAAGTCAGCTTTGTGTAGAAAATGAGCGATGATCTAACTTGAATCCAATTAGGTCTACATTCTTAAAGCGATTGAGGAAAAGCAATTTTTTAACGTCTATTGGAAAAAGTATGCCATTTTCTGGCTTCCAGTGCCATTTCACCATAACATTAAGGTTCTTTTGTTGCACATGTTGATCGAATCGCATGTTTCAAATACTGTGTTGTCAAGTGTAAGCGTCATCTAGTAGGTAACATAACAAAATCAGAATACAAACTTTAACTTTATGCCATATATTTTACTCAAATCCAAATTCTGTTTGTAAAATAAACAAAAGTAAAAAGAAGAATGCATTGCTTGGCAAATAAAGCAGATCGGAATAGCGAAGACAATTTTGAATATGCTTTGAAAAGGCGTAGATTTATATCCAAATTTTGTTCCATAGCAGCTGTAAGTAAATATTATATAAGATTTAGCAAAAATGCAATTATATATCACATTTTTTGCTGCTAGTTCCAATTGGCATTTTCTGCAGGACTCGCGTCTCTCATCGTTTCGACTGAGGAGGCAAAACTTTTGATACTAGAACATATATATATATTTTATATTGCCATCGTTTTGGGGCTCATCAGCTTTATAATACTTTCTCGTTTTCAAGAACTTGCACGCACAGTGCCCCTCAACTATCTGCTGATCATTCTACTTACCTTGTGTATGAGCATTGTTATGGGCTATCTTACAAATAGTCATTATCCTTATGAAGTAAGTAGTATGTTGGTGTCTTCTGAAAGGCTCTCTGCTTATTGTCCTTTGTGCTTTACAGATCCTTAGTGCATTGGGTGGCACAGTGGCCATTTGTGTGGTTCTTATGCTATTCGCACTTTTTACAACTTGCGAGTTTGCTGGCAATGGACCCATTTTTTGTGCTTTATCTAAAATCATGTTACTTGTATCAATTGCCATGTTTTTGATAGGGGGCCAAGTGTTAACAACATGTTTTGTTGCCTTTGTACTTTTATTTGGTAAACATCAGTATAAAGAACAGGATTATATAGCTGCTGCAGCAAGTATTTATATTGATATTATAATATTATTTATGGTATTATTGGAGCTAGTTGCCTTGCTAGATGGCGACTATTTTAAAACGTTTTAAATAAATTGTAAAAGTATTCAAGTTAGTCGTTAAAGTTTAACACAACTTGGAAAATATTCCAAAATCTGCTAAAGATATATACTTACGCTTTTATAAAGCAAACTTTTGACTCTTCTTCAAAGGTGTCTCCGTAAGTCAAAAGAAATCTATTCCCAAAATATGCTAAAGCACTTAAGGAGTATGTACATTGAACCAGACGCCAATAAGAACCACTCCTGAAACTTAAATGTAGTTTTTGCATAAAAGAAATATCTATAAACCCAAAAAAATATTACAAATAACGTATACGACACGTACATTTCTACAAAGAAATCTGTAAATTTGTAAAATTTTAAACTAGTTTGCATATGAACAGACGGACAGACAGACAGATGGACATGTACATATATACGATCTTTAATATCCTTACAAAATAACTTAGACCTAGTCGAACTCAAATCAAAGTACAGCTCATAGTATAAGCAGGGTGTACGTTAACTGCTCCTGCTCACTGTATGTACAATTTACAGACATACATATGTACTAACATATGTATAGATACTATATTCGTATCTCTTACTCCACGTTCAATTGATAGCAAAAACACAAAATGACCCACAAAAAGCGCCGAAATGAATGCGCCCTGCTTTGCCCATTGAGAGCAACCAGCGTAACACCCAACCAACCACCCACCCACCCATTAACTCACACTGTACAACACACACACACACACTGATACACACACACACCGCCCAGTTGTTTTGTCCGCCCCTTTTGGAATCCAATCAGCCACGCGTTGGTGATAAAATGCGTTAACAATACGTGGAAAGCTTTGCTAACAGTTTTTTTTTTTTCCTTTTTTTTTGCGGTATCTGACAGATTTTTGTGGGTTAGGTTGGAATTGAGGCAACTAAGGGGTAGGTACTGCGCGGTAGTATTTGATGTTGGGGGGGCTTTCAGTGTGTGTTGCGTGCGGGCGAAATAGCCAATGTGTGTGTGTGTGGGGGGGGGGGGGGGTGTATCTGTGCATGCATGGGGAGCATTACAAGCCGCATCACACCTGATTTGAGCTTGAATACAGGGTGATATACTTGTTGTGTTTTTAGTTTCTTAGTATGTTTGGCATACTCATAAAAAAAAGAAGGTGCTAGTTAATTATCAAAAAAAAAACTAATACCGTTTTATTATCAAGTTCTTAGGAATTTACGTCCTAATAAACTTCGAACTTAATTTGAAAATATATTTCAGTACGAAGTTTAATTCAAAAATTACCGTTTATTGTCATAAAATACGATTGAGGACAGAATAGGATCGAACTTTAAAGGATAATATAGGAATTTTGTGTTTAAAATAACTTATTTTATGCTTGATTTTGTTCTTAATATGTACATATATATATATATATATTGTAAGTTAAAACACCCTGTATTATATTATCAATATTTTTGAGACTATATATGAAAGGGTACAGATATAGATTCGCTATATACAAATTTTACTTACGACACTTATGTTTTACATTAAACACCCTGTATGCAAAGCTAAATTGTCGACAGGCCGCTGCAGCCGACAACGCTGCCATCGCTGCCGTCGCCGTCGCCGTCGCTGCCGTCAACTAAAAAAAACTGCCAAGCGCCAAACGCAAACAAACAAAAGCAAAGACAGAGCGCAGCTCCCATTTGGCCATTTGAAAGTCCCATGCAAAAAGAAATACGCAAAAAAAAAACAAAACTAATAAGAAAAATCAAATTCACAACAACAACAAGCAAGGCGAACGAACACGCAGTCAACGTCAACGCCGCTGCGCTGCAGCTTTGACAGGCGCAGCGGCCAACGCGGTGAGCATGACGAAAGGACTTTCGCACATTACCACATTTTTTTTTTGTTTGTTGTTGTTGTTGTTGTTTTTGTAGCCAGCCAAGCGACCCGGCCAGCACACAAAGCAGTTAAACAGGCAAACAGCCAAACAGCCACCCAGTCAGTAAAAGCAACAATAACAACAACAACAACAACGAGGCAACACGAAAGACAAAAGCTAAAAGCGACAAATGAAATAATAAGAGAGCTTAAATAACTCCACACGAGAGCGTCCATACACACACATAGTAAGTACATATGTGTGTGTGTGCATGTGTATGCGAGTGTTTGCATGTTTGTTGTTACATTGACTTCCGATGACTGCCGCCCCGCTCACCACCCACTCAGCTCTAGCCCCAGACCCAGTCTCAAACGTCGCTCAGAAGCTGCGAACTTGTTTGCTCAATATGTTTCACACACACACACACACATCCATTGAAACAAAGCCAAGCACACGACAACAACCGACGACTGCGACACGAAGCATTTGCGTTGCCTCCCCCCGCCGCATTGCCGCTGCTCCTTCTGCACCACCCACTCTCATACGCTAAATAATGACTGACAGTATGTTGGTGCTTTGCTATACCTCTACGTGTGTGTATGAGCGTGTGCGTGTGTGTGTGTGTGACCCCCAATTGCTCGCTCCCTCAAACAAACAAACAAACAGCAAGAAATTATGAAGCAACACGCGACCAGCGAACCGAGCGAGAGCCAAATAAAGAGAGCATAACAAATTGAGACAGGCAGGCGAACGAGTGAGAGCAAAGCACGCGAGCGAGAAAGAGAGCTTGGCGTCGCAGCAGGTTGCATCGAACTTGTTGCGTGTTGAATGGTGTTGCTGCTGCTGCTGCCGCCACCTTGCGCGGCCAGCGTCGACGTCGCTGTTGTTGTTGCTCTTTCTGCTCCCAATTACTTTTTGCATGCTACCTTGTGCCCCCACTTCACCTCACACACTCGTCTGGTCATTCGGCATCGCAATCGTCATCGTTGTGTTGACGTTGTTTTTGTTTTTTTTTTTTTTTTGTTCTTGCTGCTGCTGCTGCTGCTGTTGCTGCTGTCGTTGTCATGCTTAATCCCTGTAGCGACAGCGGCGCCGTCGACGACGACGACCCACAATGAGAGAGTGAGTATCAGTATGAGTATGAGTATGTGTGTGTGTGTGTGATATGCTCAACGTCGACGCCGACCGCCCCCGCCACTGCCCCCAACGGCACCGTTCAACCGCAAAGCGCTGGATTCATGTTTTTCACACAGAGCTTACAATGCGCGCAAGTACGCGTGAGTGTGAGAGTGAGTGCGAATGCGACTCTGTGTGTGTGTGTGTGTGTGTGTGTGTTGAGTGTGTCTGCATATGTATGTGTGCTTGTGCGCTTGTATGCACATTTGTACACATTAACATATCAAACCGAACGAGCGAAGCGTTCTCATTTTGCAAATTGACTTTAATATTTTTTTTTCTCTTTGATTCTGCTCGGCGCTTTTGACTTTGAAGAAGGTTTTGCGTATTATTATTTATATTTTCATCGATAATTGTGTGTTCATAAATTAATTAAATGTTAGCTTTAATGCAAATGAGACAATTTATTAATTATTTTCAATTCCTTTGCAAAATTAACACATTTGATTTTACTTAATTAAAATTCAATATTATTATTAATAAATTATTATTATTAATAAAATTAATCAAATATCATAATTTCATAATTTAATTGTATTTACATAATTCCAATATAATATATTAATATTTTCTATAAATACAATCAAATATCTATAAATAGCTTGATTAATTTTAAATATTTAAATTTTGGAAAATTAACTCAATTATTTTTGAGCCTCTTAAAACTTGCTAATCAGTGAAAAATCGCGTCTAAAGCTCTCACATACATAGATTAACAATTTGGAAGCTGTCAAAACTATTTAATCTAAATACAAAACCGCAGCCCAACCGCTGCCGTCGATAGCAGCAGCAGCAGCGACAGCATAAATAAACAGGCGGCAACGGGCGGGGAGCAACACAAAAGCGCACACCAACGCGCACACACAACAACAATGACAACAACAACAGCGACAACAACGACAACAACGACAACAGCAGCAGCAATGAGCAGCAACAAGAGCGCAAACACCGCAAAATAATAAACCAGCTCGACAAGTCTAAATCACACTCATTAGCAAAAGCCCCCCAAAAACAACGCACAGCAACACCAAAAGGCCCCCTCGCTGCCGCTGCCGCTGCCACTGTCAGCAGCAACAACAGCAGCAGCAGCAGCAGAACAAAAATCAAAATCAAAACCACATGCAAACGCACACACACAAAAGCAAAAGCAGCTACGTCGCTGCCAGCAGCGAGCCGAAGCTCCCATCATATCTCAAATTGTTAAACGATGAGAACGAGATGAGAACCTAATAAGAAACCGAATACAAAAGATAAACACAAGCGTAAACATTTAAGTAACAAAATTGGCTTTTTGTTATGTGTTGGTTTTAACGGGGTGGGTGCGGGGCCGGGCAGCGTATCAGCGACTGAGAGCGACAAAGAGCGCGAGCGAGCCGTTTTCCTATATGTGTGTGTGTGTGTGAGAGAGGCAGCGAAGAGAGCGCAATGCGAGCATGCAGCACGACAACATTGCTGCATGCAGCACGGCAACACTGAAAATGAGCGACAAACACAAACTTTTGCGCTCTGCCGCTCACACAAGTAACGGCGCACGTGTATGTGTTTGCATATGTGTGTGTGTGTGTGTATGTGGCTGTGCAATTGTTTTTTCAGTGGGACAGATTGCCAATTGATTGTTGTTGCTGTTGTTATTACTGCTGCTGCTGCTGCTGCTGTTGGTGGTGGCGCTGCTGCCGCTGCTGCTGCTGGCTGGCGTCGCTGTTGTCGCGATACGCTTTTTGTGCTTTTCATTTTGCGTTTTGTTGTTTTTGTTCTTTTTTTTGCATTTTATTTTCTTCTCTTAGTTGTTGCTGTTGTTGTTTTATTTTGTGCGCTCTGCCGGCAGCGCTGCCGCTGGCATAAATGCTCTGCCGCTGCCTGCCCTACAAGTGCGATGGGGCGACGACGCAAACACATTCACATACAATGCATAAGTGTATGTATGTATGCATGTTTGTATATATGTGTGTATTTACATATATGAATGGTGTGAGGCTGCAGCGTCGTCGTATTTCCATTTCCATATGTTGGCTGTGCTTTTTGCTTGTTGTTGTGCAAAGTTGTTAATATATTTGTAAAATAAAATTCATTTCGGAATTGCTGTTTGTTCTTCTTCTGCTTGCTACACCTCTTCTTCTGCGCTGTTGTTGTTGTTGTTGTTGTTGCTTTTGTTGTTTGGGTGGCTCTTTTGGGCTTTTTGATGGTTTCCATGCACTTTGCACCAACTAAGCTGCAATTGCAACAGTAGCTTTATCTTTATAACTGTATCTGAGCTTTTGTTTTCATAACAAGCCATTTATATTAACACTGCATTTTGATTTATGATCTTTTTTAAGCGACTCTTAAGTATCTCGAGAGAATTCATACCGTTATATTTAACACATTACTTTAAATACTTTTTATTTAAATGTTTCAACATGGATTCAAGCGACGCTTGAATGATTTATTTACATATTTTTAACGATATTTTTATAAACAAAATATATTTTTTATTGTTTTGGAAAACGTTTTATCTATTGAATGTCAGTTTTGAAACATAAACGACTTGTACTTTTATTAAAACTATAAGCCTACACGTAAGCAATAGTTTTTTACAGTTCCCCAAGAGATCAGATATTTAGAAGTATTATATAAGACTGATATAACATTTTCGTTCTAATTGAGTATTATACTTTTAAAAAACAGCTACATTAACCGTTAATAACCCAACTGCTCAAAGTTTTACAAAATTACACTTAAATCATAAATACATAAAAGATCATTTATCATCATGATAATTTATTAATTCTGAATTCAAAATTTTGAAATGTATTTAAAGTCGATTTTCAGCTGCCATAAGTTTGTCAACGAATCGATTTCCATACGAAATGTCGTTTTGATCATGATTTTTGAAAAATAATGATTTGTTATAATACTTTTTAACGAAAAATACATTTTGAGAAATTTTTATTTTTAAAACTGCCATTACTTTGTCTAAACTTTACCGTTTTCCAAGCGGAACAACTTTTTGGTCATGATTTATCATTTATATTGATTTTGCATTAAAATATCATTAACTACGAACTCAAAACACAATATTTCTACGAAAAATTACTTTTATTAATATTATTATCATATATGTAAAAAAAATGTTATTATAAATTTTGGGCATTTTCAAAACAAACAATATCTATTATTTTTTGAGAACATTTTGGCACTTGAATAGTTCGAAATAATAAAACCAAATAGCCAAATAAAGACAGTTTGGGGTTAGCTCTATATACTCAACTTGAACAAAGTGGAAGAATAATCATAAAATGTCTACTCCAAAGCAAAGCAAGTTTTCAGAGCAATTCGGCAGCTTCTTCTTCTTGACTAAAAGCAATAATACAATATGAATATCATAAGTAACAATGATATTAGCCCAAATAGACCCATTTCCATTCACTCACACATACTCACACTCACACACACACACGCACACATACACAAATAGAGCTCATGTGCTCGACTTTTGAAAATAGCAAAGCGCCAGGCTCCATTAAACACCCGAAAACAGAGTGGGAGTGGGTGGAGTAAGGGTGAGCGGCAGGTTATTGGGTTTGGTTGCGGGTCGCTGCAAGCCAAGTATAAAAGTGTCAAAACTTTCTGTTCCGAGTTTGTTGTATCCTTTTGTTATTTGTACTCAAAGTGTACATACAAACATATAAACAAACAGCAACCCACACAAAAATCTAACAAAAATCAACGAGAGAGCGAGAAAGAGAGTGAGAGAGCGAGAGTGTGAGAGCGCAAAACAAAAAGGCAAAGGCAAAAAAGAAATGAAGCCAAGCAATAACAACAGCAAAAACCATAAGCTTTTGTTTGTGTGTGTGTGTGTGTGTCCGTGTGTGAGGGAGTAAAGAAAGCTGCGCCCGTTTTGCTTGCGCTCAATTGCTGAGCGCCTGTTCAAAACACAAACGGAATGATAATGATGTGCGTTAAAAAAAAAATACAGCACACATCAGCATAAGGACTAGAAGCGCAAGGAGAGTGGAAGGAGCGAAGGAAGTGCAAAAAAAGAGGTGGGCGAGAATGGGAGAGCGCTAGAAGTGTGAGAGCGGCGTTTCAAACATGGCGCCTGAGTCAAAGTCAAACAAGTGTCTGCCTCTTCAGCTCGGGCGCTGCTCCAATTTTTATTTATAGCTCAGCTGCGTATGTGGCTATGTGTGTGCGTGTGTGTTTGTGTGTGTGTATGTTTTGTGTGTAGGATATACACGGGAAATGCCTTAACACAATTACAATAACTTTGACATGAAAAGTGGAACAATAAACCAAACGAAACCAAACCGAACTGAACTGAACTGAAGCAAACCAATAGCATTGTTAACACCACAGGCGGCGCCCAGTTGTTCAATTGTACACCCTCCCCCCCCCCCCCCCACCACAGCAATCCTGGCATCCTGACTGCCTGACTGCCGGTCCGACAACACACGCGCGCTGCTCACTTCCGGCTCTCTGCAGCGCCGGCTTTGTGGTGCTGTTGTTGTTGTTGGTGTGTGAAATGAAGCGACAGCCGTCGGCAAATGTTTCATAAACAACAACAAAACAGTTATTAAATGAAATTACAACAAGTCGCGCAACACGAAGCAACATTTAATGCGCTACATTTGATGAGAATGGTAAGTTTGCTTCATCTAGATTCTACCAGAAGAAACTTGACTTAAAAGTGCAAATCAAACTATTTATATATGTATATATTTTCCATCGATTATATTCGTACTGTTCTCGTTTCCGAGCACTTTTGATTCCGCATTTGTTTTTAAATGAACCGCTTAATGTTTTTCCTCCTTTAAATTATGCTAGACTCAATTCAAAACTGTACTTTTTTCAGAATATTCAATCATTTCGCGTTATTAAGCATAACTAACTAACTATTTTTAATTTTAAGTAATTTGAATTCTATATGTTCCGCTTTCCACTTTTCCTTAGTTTCTACGCATTGAAATCACTTTCATTTGATCTAGGATTTGAGTTGACTTGTTATTTCACAAGATTTTGAATTTCATTTCAGAAAATTTCAATTCCGCATTGTGAAAGTGAAAACCAGAACAGGTAAATATAACATCATTTTTCCAAGTCTCAAGTTGGTCTTGTTGAACTAAAACTCCCGTTTGCTGTAGCGCAAACCAATAGCTAGAAAGGCAATCTTTGGACTGGGTAGCAATCACACACTCACACACACACACACATGCACACTAACACATATATAGAGTGTGTGTGTGGCATTCATAAAGCAGCTGCGCAACCTTTTATTAATTTAGGTTAGTGACTTAAGTTTAGCATTTGCCGCAATTAACTTAATTAGAAATGCATTTTGTGGAGCTAAGAAGCAAAAACGCGCCAACAAAAGCTCAAGTGTGTGCGAGGATGCATGGGCGTAGTCAGGGGAGCGTTAGTAAGTTAAGCCCCCCCCCCACCATCAAGCTCAGTTAAAGTTATGCGCACTTATTACAAGAAACGATACGAAAAAAAGCCCTAAAGGAGCAAAATTTTGCAAAGAAAGTTGTAGAAAAGTGAAATTATCAGAGCTGTTCCAGTTATCGCTTTCGGCAATATTTTGCGGAAGTGAACTTTCCTTAAATCTTTCTATTTTCATTATAGTCGTAGCGCTAGTGAAATGAGTGCTATGTGAATTCAATCGTTAGTCAAATTCTATTCTCGAATGGAATAAAAGGAAAACATTAACGAAAGTTTCTTTCAAAAGTGAATACTAAAACAAGTGCGTATATATTTTTGTTAACTTTGTAAATCAATTGAAATTTTGAAAATGTTCTTTTTAGTTTCGTAGTTTTGCAGAATTGTTATTAGCTACAAGTTTGTGTATATAATGTACTATATAAACATTATCAAAGGTCCCCCCTAAGCTGCGTTACTGACTACGCCCTTGTGCAAGTGTGTGACTGTAAATTATTTGTTTTTGCAAGGCAGCGGCAAGTGGCAAAAGGAGTTGGCTGCCTTTTGCCTGACGAGGCCATAAAGCAATTGTGTCATTGCTAAGAACAGACTGCCAAGAGGACATATGTATATGTGTGTGTGTGTGTGTGTGTGTGTGTGTGTGTGTGTGTGTGTGTGTGTGTGCTTGCTTTATTGGCTATTATGACAACAAATGTACTAAGCAGCGTAACATATTTATTAAAAGCATTTGCTCGATTAACTAAATGCGTTTTTTGTCGCTGCGACAACGTTGCGTATACTTAACGCACATTGAAGGCGCGTGGGCGTGGCAGCCACAGCAGCAGCAGCAGCAGCTCAGCGTATGTACACAGAACAACAAAAACGTGAACAACAAATTAACAAAATCGTAATGTTTCAAGCCGGTTATGTTTTGTTCGTATTCCAAGTTTTATTGTTTGTTTTGTTGCTTATTTCTGTGAACATTTCTTTGAAATAACTAAACAATTTTATGATTTTGAGCGCGTCCCACGCATAGCATGACCCTCTTTCCTCTGCCCCCTGCTTTGTCCGTTTCAAATCGCTGAACTCTGCAACACGTTTTGTTTTCGTTTTTTTGATTTTGACTTTTGTGTTTTTTCTTATGTTTTTGCATCTGGTTTATTTGGCAAAAATTAGCAATAGATCTTTTATATTGCTGTTCAAACTGTCGTTAACTGTACAGCTATTATATAATCGTTCCAATGCTCAATTCTGCAGAATAAAGCTGCTTTTGAAATGTTAACCAATTTGCAAATTTAGAGAATTTTATTAAAACTAATGCTTAGAAATATTAACTGGCCAAAGTATGTTCAATTTATATTTGAAAAGTCTTTAATGAAACTTTACTTTACTTTAAACAAATTTGTTATTAGAAAAACGTTGAAAACTTATGTTAAAAAGACACTCTTGAGACTAAAACACACAATTTTAAGCAAACAGCAATGTTTCATAAATTGTCTAAATAAAAACTTTATAGTTTATTTAACTAAATTGTATAATTTTTAATCAAAATTTATTCAAAAACAATTTTCAATTTGTATTTCTAAATTCGTAAAAATCTGGCAAGCAAATCAACACATTAAATAACTTGAAACTTAAGAGGTTTTCATTGGATAATTATATTATAGACTGGGTCAGCTTCCCATGAAAGTCAAGTGTGTGTGTGTGTGTGTGTGTGTCTAAACAATAGCAACTTCTGCTCCCCCGCATAGCGGCCTTATGTGAAACGTTTTTGGCAGCAGACGAGTCAAGAAATTAGCATAACTTGTCATAAGTTGAAAAATCTCATTAGGCAAAGTTTGGTTTTTTTTGTTTTTTTGGCTGTTTTGTTATTTTGTTTTGAATGTTGTCTTCATTTTGGCAGCCGAAATGAATGTTGTTGTTGTTGGAAATTAACATTTATGGACCATCGAGAGCTGTTGATACTCGATACTTGATACGCGGTTCCGCTATAGATTCCCTTCACTTTACACATTTTGTGGCTTGAGGCCAATTAATTAGCATATATAAACAGACAAAAGTTGAATACAATTTCCGATTTTAATGGCCATTGCTGCTGCTGCTGTTTAGGCCTTCCAAATGCAGATTTCATGGCACTTTCCATTCAGCTACATCAAATGAAGCCGTCATTTGGTTTTTTTGTGGGCGTAACATTAACTTAAACGTTATTGATTAATTTGCATGCTGCTTTAAGTTGAAACTTTTTTGCGTAATTAAAACGCCAAAGGTGCCACGCCCAAGCAGCCTGTTTCTACACACAACTTCAACCACGAATAAAAAGCGCACAAAACTGTAAAAAAGCAAAACTGTACCAGAGTCAGTAGCAGGACCAAACGTCAAGGATACAAGCATGTCTGGCCAAAAAGTTGGCAAGCTAAAAGCGTAAGAAAGTAGTCAATGCTGCAGAGGACAAAGTTTTATGGCCAAAATGTAATAGGCATAGGCCAAGCCAAGAGAGAGACCTGGAGATGCTGCAACCATAAGTATGAGTATCCTTGCCATGAAGCAGTCGTAAGTAGCATTTAACAGTCGACTTATGGCCAATGGCAGTGGCCAGCAGGCCACAAACCAGCCCTGAAACTCTTCAAAAACTTTTACAAAACCAAAAAAAAGACCCCAACCCAAGGAAACGTAAATTGTGTTGCATACTTGCCGGCGCAAGCAAATTTTTGGAATTTGACAGCAAGGTTTCAACTTCAAACGGGAGAAAGTAGGGGTAACTGACTGAAATTATATGGCAAAAGTATTTATTATTTATATACCTACTTATATAAGCTGGCATAGGCCATATAATCAACTGGCTGATCAGTTAAAGTCAAAGTTATTCGAATTTTAACTTATTATTCGAAGTAAAACTGAAATTAAAGCTCATTTTGATATTTTATGGACAAAAAAGAAAGAAAAAGCAAAGAAAATCTTGAAATTTATTTGAAAACACATTCAATTTATAAAAGATTTTCGAAAAACTTAGCTTCAAACTCGATTAACTAATAATGAAAATCTGTCTAAAGTATTTGTCGTTGAAAAGCTTAAAGTCCTTATTGTTATTAGGATAACTTGGCTACAACTTTTTCAACTATTTATTAAAAGCAATTCTTGTCGAATGAAAAAGAAAACTGCAAATTGGCCTATGTAAAAGTTTATATATAAATGAGAGTGTCTGACCAAGGATTATACAAAGTTCAGGTGCATATAGAAAAGGTATATATAAATATATATATATATGTATACTGAGAGCATACCATTTGTTAAGTTTTTCTTCTTTCGTCTGCTTTGCATGCAGCATGAAAATTTCATTTAGTTTCTTTGGAAAAAGTTTTGTCGCTGAAGCTGCTTTCTGGTTTTGCCTTTAAATTTGTCTGCGCTTTGTTGTTGTAATTGTTTTTTTGCTGGGGTCCTTTACAAGCGTTGCAATCCCCAGCACAAAGTTTGTCTGCATTTCGGGCGCAAAGGCGGAGGGGCAGGGGCAGTGCCTGCTACTTGCAAGGCAGCAAACTTTTTGTCATATTAACAGCAGCCATGTTGGCGCCAAGGGTTGGGCTTTATTTGAGGGGGGGAGGGGGTTGGGTGTCGTTGCGTCTTCAAGTATTTGCCAGCATTATTGCAAAGTTGTTCTTCCACAAAACTATTTTGCTGCAACGAGTTGTTTGCCACTTCATCACATCGATGCGATCCGTTGCAAATGCCCCCCCGCCCCCAAAAAATTGATCACTGACTGTGTGGGGGCAGCATTATTGACATTTCTAATGTTGCGTGTGCCACTTGAAGGCATTGATGCATGGATGTTAAAGCCACAGGCATTTCAACTGTCCAGCATATCGGTGGCAGTTCAAAAAACGCGTTGCAAACTCCATTTTTGCCACTGGCAGCGCACTTAGCTGCTGCTTGCAACGCTGCTTGAGTGCATTGGCGTCTGTTGTCCTTGCCAGCACACATACATATACACAAATACACACACAGACAGATAGACAGAAGGACGAGAACCAACAGACAACTTCCTTGGCTGGCTGCTGTTCATTCCAAGTAGAGATTCCTTTTTGTTGCGCTGGCATGTGAATGTACTTCAAGCGTTTCCGGTGCACATTACGATGACGACGTCGCCATTGTTGGCACACACACACACACACACACAGACACACTCAAATATATATATATGTAGTATTGCTCGGTTAGCTGCAAAGTTAACGTTTTTTGTTGTTGTTGTTGTTGTTGCTTTCTTTACAGCAACTGCAAAAAAAAATTATCAATTTAATTTTGTAACTCAACTTCCGCACACTGCAGCTAGCTGACACGCCCACAGAGCAACGCCCACCCTCTCACTCTGCCTCTACCTCGCTCTCTCACTCTCTCTCTCTCTCTCTACGTCTACCTCACACTCACTCTCTCTCTTTTTATCTTTGAACTGTTTTCCTTGCACTCGCTTTTCTCGCATTTTCCGCCTTGCACAATGTTGACACTGCAGCGCTGCCTTTTTGCTTGCTTCAACTTCTGCTAACTTTACAACGTTTCCCTACCATTCTCACTCCCACCTACGCCCACCCTTGCCACTTCTGCACCTAGCCCCTACCCCTTGTGTGTGTGCATGTGTGTGAGTGTGAAATTCACATTGCATTTCTTGCCGCCCGCTGCCAGCTTTCCCACACAACGTATACGCAATATGTGAAAATTACGTATACGCCGCGTTAGCAAAAATGTTTTTCTTTATTTTTCTTTTTGCTTCTATTAAAAATGGATGGACGAACGCGCGGCAAAGTGGTTGAGAGCGAAGAAAAACATTTCTTTTGCCTAGCTGACAAACTGACAAACTAAAATGAAAAGAAATGTTTTTTACAGCTCACTTATTGACTAAACTTGCATATTATATATATATTATTCGAAACATCATGCAGAATTAGATTGAAAATAAATTGCTCAAAATTCAAAAAAGTGTTTTTAAAGCAAGCCTCGAATTGGTTTTCATTTCAAATGGCCATGTTTTAAGCTTATAAAGATTGTTTAACTTCTTCTAACTAAACTGACAATATCTTCTTAACAAAGTTTTATAAAAATATTATTTAAATCTTCAAAGAATCAAAGCCAAAAACAATTCTATATCATTTCTGAAAAGCTCTTTACTCCCTGTTCCCATTAAAAGTGGGAAAAAAGGGAACTATAAAGTACTGCAAATGTATGTAACAGGCAGATGGAAGCATTTCCGAATATATAAACTATATATGTTCTTCATCAGCATCAACAGTAGAGTCGATATAGCCATGTTCGTCTGTCTGTCCGTCTGTCTGTCTGTATGAACACACAGATCTCGGAGACTATAAGAGCTAGAGACACCAAACTTGGCATGCAGGTTCCTGTATACCATACCCAGATCAAGTTTATTTCAAATTTCGGATGCACCCCCCCCCCCACCCCGCACCACCGCAAATCGCAAAAGACTCCCACAGCCACAATTTTAAGAAAAAGCTTTAATTTTTAGTACACATAAATGTTTTATCAATGTTAATCAGCTGTGTAAATTTCATTACGATCGG
Organism: Hirtodrosophila cameraria; assembly: GCA_949708635.1. Classification (NCBI taxonomy): domain Eukaryota; kingdom Metazoa; phylum Arthropoda; class Insecta; order Diptera; family Drosophilidae; genus Hirtodrosophila; species Hirtodrosophila cameraria. Next base: position 26,663,438 of record OX453091.1, on the reverse strand, counting down.
ACAAATAACACAAAAGTTATGGAAGAATCTGTTACCCCCGTCTCAGCAGGCAGAAACAACAGTTTGACAGGCACTGAACAAGTTAAGTGCACTGCTTGCTTGTGTTGCCGCTGAACTGCTTGAAGTGCAAGTTGGGAGCAGGGAGTCCCGTAGTCGGGCACACTCGACTAGAGCATTCTTACTTGTTTAGAATCAATTTAGCTTTGGTTGCTTTTTGACAAAGTTTATTTGAAGATCGTCTCAAAACTATATCTTAAATATTTGCTGCAAAAATTTCTATACATTTCACTGCAAACTCTATACAAATTGTTAGATTTAAGCGCTTTTTGACTGCGACAAACTTGAAAGTGTTTTTTTTTTTTCGATAATATAATATTCCATCATTATGCTTAACATTTTACAGCTCGCCTTGGGGCCCGTTAGCTTTAGCCCAGTTTTAGGGCCTGTAGTACTTAAAATTTGCCAAGCGTTTTATAGCATTCGACGAACGCTGGGAAACGGCTCTGCACTTCAAAAGTCGCTGGAGCATAGACAAGTTTTTCATTTTTCATTTATGGCGCGCTGGGCAAAATTTTACAGCTGCAATTTGAACATTTTCGCTATAGAGTTTTGTGCCTTTTGCTTTGCCCGTTTTATGTGCACTTCAGGTGGAAGCTGTCCAACAACAACAAAAGTAACAACAACAACAACAACTACTACTACTACTACTACAACTACAACTACTACTACAACAACAACAACAATGAAAATGCTGCGCCCACACGCAACACGACAAGATTTTTAAAACCCACAGCATAAAACATCAGCTATAGCTGATACTGCGCTACCCGCCACAGCTCCTACGGCTAGCACCGCCTCCTCTGCTACCCCCATCACTCAACTGACACCCCTATAAACCCCAACAGACACCCACACCACCCCCTTTGGCTACTGTTTCTGCGTCTACTTTACGAGCACTGAATACGAAATGTGTTTTTTGGGCGCACAGACGTTGCTCCACAGCTCCTCCTCCCACACACTCAGCTGTCTCCTTTCCATCTCCATGTGTATTCCAACCAACACTTCACTCCTTTTGCCCCTTGCCGCTTGATGTGCGGCACAAACTTCGTTTGCCGCGTGAAATTGCCACTTGCTATACGCGCTTCTCGCCTGTTCAACTTGGCCTCCGTCACCGCGTCGACGGCGCAGAGTTCGCAGTTTGTTAACAAACGCCCACGCCCACGCCACCCCCAACCCCTACCTGCCTCGCTCTTCCTCCCCTTTGCTCAACAGCCAGCAACTAGCATATAAAGTTTATTTCATTTTCGCGTTACGTTACGTTCGCATTGTCGCTGTCACTGTGCCCGATCCCTACCTCCATCTCTGCTGCTACCCCTGCTCCTAGCTTCACTCTTGCCCCGCTTAGCTTCTCCTTAGCTCGCAAAAAAAAAAAACAAAGCCAACGAAATGGCAGCGTCATCGTAAAAAGCGTAAGAAAAAAAAAGAACTGAAACTGAAATCATTTTCGCCATCAAATCCTGCAGCAGTTGCATTGTTGAGGGGTGTGGGTTGGGGGGGGCAGGCTGACAGGAGTGCTGCGGCTAGCGTAAATAGTGTTGTGGGCGTGGTCCGGGTAAGAGGCAGTTGCATAAAATGCAAGGCAAGTTTATTTTTCTATTTGCTTGTGTGTGTGCGTGTTTTTTGTAGCATACTTTGATGGGCAAACAGAGCGGGGGGGAGGCTATGCGGATTATAAATGGAAGTAAAATGAATGTGAGCGAGAGAGCAAGAGACATTTAACACGCTCGGTCCCATGAAATTTGCTGCAACTCTCCTGAGAGTTTCGTTCAGCTCCCCCCCCCTCCTCACTCCATGCACACATTTAACCAACATGCAACCAACAAATGAATGAAGCAACAACATTATATGAAATCCATGCGGAACACGCGCAACAACAAAAACAAATTTTGTATAAATATAAGTAGTACAACAATAAAATAAAAAAACAGCAAGACGTGCAAACAAAACAAAAAAAAAACGCAAGAGCAACAAACACGCTCGCACGCAAACAGGCGGACAGAGGCGACAGACAGGCAACATCAACAAAAACACAAAAGTTGCAAAAGTGAACAAAAAAAACATATATACAAACATATATGGGTATTCTGGCAAGATGAAGTCGACTTTTGAATGCTCTAAGTTGAAGTAGGGCTAATAAAAATAAAGAGCTATGTGATTTTGCATATTCAACAGCAAATAATAGGGGTGTTCCCTTAACTAATTCAACAAAATGCTATAAATTTATAAATGAAACACTTTAAACACAACAACTAAACATTTTAATAAGCCTATTTAATTAATTTTGAATTTTATGAAAAAATTTAAAAAATTGCAGGAATACCTCTATAAGTTGGCGTTCTACTGTTGAATTGCAAAATTTAAATATGCTGCGTTTGACGCAACAATTGCAGAAAGACCTGTACATTTTTTGAATTCTATTGAAAACCAGTTTTTTCATCACTTCTTTTTGAGTTAAAAGTTCTTAAAACTAATTGGATTATCTGATCAATATCTAATTAGTTAAAAAATAAAAATAAAAAACTTTTCTGATTACCTGCAAACTCATCAGCGTATTAGCTTTCATCTGCGCTGATCCGAAGAACTTTCCACAGCATGTTAACCACATTTTGCCGTAACTTACACACACACACACACACACCACATACACACACACACACACACATAAAAAAAGAAAGAATCTCACTTGAAAAAATACTAAAAAAAAAGAAAGGACGAAATATGTATAACAAGCTGGAAAGAGAGAAGCCAAAGCCAAAAGCTGTGAAGCAGCAGCAACAACAACAACAATTGAAAAACGGCAACATTGGAGTGGCCAAACAAAGGGGAAGTAGAAAAGATATATATATATATATGTATATATGTATATATATAGAAGAGGAGACAAGAGACTAGGCTAGAGCGAGACAGTAGACAGCAGTCGAGAAATGTTTTTGTATGTATTGTAGCACTGGGGCATTATAGCGTTATCCTTCTGGTTATGTTTCCGCTTGGCAGTCAGCGCAGCAGCAGGGCAAAGGGAAAAGGGCGCATGCAACAACAATGGCTGACTGACTGACTGCCAAGACACACACACACACACACACACACACCCATACACACAGCGCACAAATGCCAACACCCAAGCAAAGTTTTTTTATAGCATGGAGCGTGGAAATGGAGGCTTACGAAATGTGAGAAAAGCGTGGAAAGCGTGGCACGAGTGCAACTTATTTTTATGAGCCAACACACACACACACATACACTTACACAGACACAGATACTATACACCAGCATACATATATAAACATATATATATATATATATGTATATATATGTTGAACTGCTGCTGCTGGCAAGCTCATAAAATTTATAACACAACGTCCTTGCCGCTCCTGCGGCTTTAGCTGCTTGCCTGTCTATCTGTGTGTGCGTGTATGTGTGTGCGTGTGTGTGTGTGCTTGCGACTTATGTTTGAGTTTGTCAGTCCCTCTTCTCTATATATGTATGTGTGTGTTGGCGGCTTCGTTTGCTTTTTCATAGCATTTTATGCGCTTGCTGTTGTTGTTGTTGTTGTTGTTGCTTTTGCCTTTGGCTGCGCTTGTTAAAGAAGATTTACCAAAATGTCTTAGAGCTGGGAAAAAGCAACAAAAAAAGTAAAGAGAAAGAGAAAGAGAAAGAGAGATAGCAAGTAGAGCATAAGCATAAGCGCCCACAATGCCGCCCACTTAAATGCTAAGTGGCGCAATGGGCGAGCAGTGGTTGCAGCGGGAATGGGGGGGACGGGGTGTGGCATGTAGAATGTGCGGTGGCAAGCAAAGGAAACTGAGCTGAGCTGAGCACCTGTCGTCCCCACGGCCTGTGTATGTGTGTGTGTATATGTATAGCTATTTGATTGTGCGTGTGGGTGTAAAGGTGTGTGTGTGTGTGTGGGTTTTGTGTTTGTGTAGGTGTGCATGCTTGCTTAATAATGCACACTTATGAATTTCTCGACTAAATTACACAAATATCTAACAATAGATTTAAATATGTGATATGCTAGAGAATTTACGTCAGCTATTATACAGCGTATCAAAATCAACTTATCATATTTCAAATATATATAATGTATATTTGAATTACGATATATCTTTTAAGCAGTATTATATAAGCTTTATTAAGTTATGTTAACTGTTTACATATAATGTTGAACTTTGAAATGTACTGGCTACAAACCATCTACCTTGCTTTCAAATCAACCACCTTGCTTTTACTCTTTTTAGTAATTTAGTCTGACAAGTTCAATACAGAATATGCTTCTTAAACTAAATTACGGTTTATAATATAAATATAATGTTGAATTCTGAAATCTACCGGCTACAAATCATGTACCTTGCTTTCAAATCAACCACCTTGCTTTTGTTCTTTTTAGATAATTAGACTGAAAACTCCTTATTAGAACATGCTCTTTAAAGTAAATTATAGATTTAATATAAATATAATGTTGAACTCTGCAATCTACTGGCTAAGAGCCATCTACCTTGCTTTCAAATCAACCACCTAGCTTTTATTCTTTTTAGATAATTAGACTGAAAACTCCTTATTAGAACATGCTCTTTAAAGTAAATTATAGATTTAATATAAATATAATGTTGAACTCTGCAATCTACTGGCTAAAAGCCATCTACCTTACTTTCAAATCAACCACCTTGCTTTTATTATTTTTAGAAACTTAGCCTGAAAACTCCATATTAGAAGATGCTTCTTATAAAATATGCTCTTTAAACTAAATTACAGATTATAATATAAGTATAATGTTGAAATCTGAAATCTACTGGCTACAAACCATCTACCTTACTTTCAAATCAACCACCTTGTTTTTGTTCTTTTTAGAAACATAGTCTGAAAACTTCAATATAGAATGTGCTTCTTAAAATAAATTCCATTTTATAATATAATTATAATGTTGAACTCTGCTATCTACTGGCTACAAATCATCTACCTTGCTTTCAAATCAACCACCTTGCTTTTATTCTTTTTAGATAAGTAGACTGAAAACTCCATATTAGAAGATGCTTCTTATAGAATATGCTCTTTAAACTAAATTACAGATTATAATATAAGTATAATGTTGAACTCTGAAATCTACTGGCTACAAGCCATCTACCTTGCTTTCAAATCAACCACTTTGCTTTTATTCTTTTTAGAAACTTCACATTAGAAGATGCTTCTTAAATTAAATTATAATTACTGATTCATTTAATTTTCAAAATGAATGCATTCCTACAACTTTTTTTTAAAGTGTATGAGATTAATAGTAAAAGTCTAAATAAAGAAAAGGAAAACCCTGCTGCAATCATAAAAGGTAAACAACATTTTATTGGTAAATTCACGTCAACAAGGAAAGAGTCAAAGTGTTAGCAAGCAGCAATACATACATGAGAACATATGCTATACACACAGACACATGTGCATATGTATATGTGCACACATACAGACATGTTGCCCATATATATATACAGAGAGAAATATTTAAAAATTTGCTTACAAAATGCCAGGCGAACAGCAGTTGAAAACAAGTCGAAAGCAACAGCAAAAAAAGAACAAAAAAAGAAAACAGGGGCAAATGGGAAACGTCAAAAGCGATCAACAAGGGGCAGCATATCCTTGCATATACATACATACATACAGACACTCACACTCGCACTCACACTCATATAAATGTGAGGACATGTATAGGACATGCAAAGGACATATATAGGTGGCTACATATTGTTCCCAGACTGTTTTTTTGGGATGCCACAAGGCTTTTGTGAATTGCGTTTTGTATGCGGATTTTGTGTGTGCGATTTGCGGGTCATGATGGCAATAAAATCTGACCTGTTCTGTCTCCCCCCCCTGCTACTTCACTCCCTGCACCGTAAAGCAGCCAGCAAGCAGTTGAAGTAGCTGTGGAAATGCTTAATATGTGTGTGTGTACTTGCAATTTGTTTAAGGAAATTCAAGTTAACAAGTTTTTTTTGCTTATATCTTTTTCTTTTAATTATATTAAAAATTTGTATATTTATTTTATTAACTTATTAAACATAACAATTGAAAATATCATCGACATTTTCAATTAAAATCTTCTCATTCTGACAGTTGCACTCTGCAAATGTTTGCAGTGCGTTGTTGCTTTGGTTTTACTGTGGGTTTGGTAACACCGAGCATACCCATTGTCAATGTCTGTTTTACCGTTACACAAACACACACACACACACACACATACACACACACACATACAGTGGGGCAGATCAACATTTACATATATGTAAGGCGAACAATCTCCGACACTTTTCGGGCACTGCGGAGGATACTCACTTACACACTTGCTTATACACACACATGGATTACATATATATCAATATGTATGTGTGTGTGTGTGTGCTGTAATGCAGTTGATATACAAATTGTAACTGTCTGTTTAACACACGTGCATTGTGCCAGTAGAACCCCCAACCCCCTCAAACCACTTTGCTCACCCGAAATGCCCATTTTCAGTTGGCTTACGTGCTCATATCTTTCTCTCTCACTTTGGCTCTATCTTGCTCTATCACATGTGTGTGTCTGTGTGTGTGTGTGTGTGTGTGTTTGCATAAATAGACAATGAGCAAACAGCTTGCACGCTGAATGATAACGTAGAGGAGCAACGGCAACGGCAGCAACAGAAACCGAAACGGCAGTCCCAACAACAACAACAACAAAAGCTCCATTATGCCATGTGGCAGGCAAAGCAACAACAACAGCATTGAGACAACACACTTACTTATACACAGCATCGCTTATATGTCACCAAGAGTCTACAACTTCTGCTCCTGCCACACTTCACCCAACTCTAACTTTAAAACTCGTAAGGCAACTTTTGCTGCCTATAAAAAAAGAGAAAAAAACATAAAGGTCGACTTAACGAAGTGTAAATACTCTCAAAACAAAACAAAGAAGTTTCATATTATGAACTTAAGTAATCTAGAAATCGATAATTAACAGATCTTTAAAACACAGTCATCCAATTATGTAAAGTTCTTAGCCTGAAGGCCTTTGTTGCTCTGGCTGTATCTTTGTTACTTTGCATTGTTGCTGAATTTGCAACTATCTAATAAATTAAGAAATTTTATAGTATTTTAAAAATGCTTCAAAATTCGGAATTTCTGATATTCTTTGGTAAAAACGATTTGAAATTCTGAATTCTTGATAAACATATAATATTGACTCAGTTTTTCTTTTGAAACATGTCAAAAGGAACGAATTTGTTGCAACAATAGACAACAATACATATTTTTATAAAGAGCTTTATTTAAAAAACTAAACATAAAAACTTATAAAACATATGCCAAGAAATCGAAAAAAAAGTGTAAAATTTTGTTTTTAAATGCTTTTTTGTCAAATTTTGCAAAATTTCAAAAATTGTATGTTTTTTTAACTTTTAAAAACTATCAAAATCAGCTTATTCGACAAATACTTTGCTAATATTATCATAGTTTTCAATGCTTAACAAGTTAAGCTTTAAGTTTTAACTCTAGCCAAATATTAAAATACAATTTTCTGCATAGAAAAAGTGCTATTTTAGCCATTTCTTTTGTTTTTTTGCGACAACAGCAACATGCTCTTTCCTTTTGGCTTCAACTTCATTGCAGCCCTACCCTGAATACCTCCCCCTGCTTTCAGATTTGCATTGTCTTTTTTTGCTTTAATTTTCATTTTCATAGATTTTTCTTGGCATGTTTTTTTTTTTGTTTTTTTTTTTGCAGTTGTTGCTCGCTTTTTGTGCCATTTTGTGTGTTGAATGCTGTGGAAACTTTTTGGCATTTTTGCAGCGCTGCTTAAACTTTTATGCGCTGCGTGTATGTGTTGGTGCATGTGTGTGTGTGTGTGTGTGTGTGTATTTCCGTGCAAAATTGTATAAATGTTTTTTGGCAGCCTCTAAACGGCAGCACAGGAAGCATCACCAGCAAAAACGACGACAACGAGAACGAGGAGCGTACGAAAGCCTGGCACAATTTGCGCCTCTGAGTGGGTGGTAAAAGGGGTTGGTTGGTAGGTGCGGGAGGCTGTGTGCGTGTATGTGTGTGGGGTACGGGGAAAGAGCGAGGGTGGAGATTGCTTGGGTTGAGTGCCGTTGGTTGGTTGACTGTGCTCGACGTCCTTCGCACAATGTGGCGTATGCGTAATAATTAATACGCTTGAATTCATTAGTTGAGCAGATTTTGCATGCCATGCCAAGGATGTTCATATAAACACACACACACACATACATATGTTACTGTATGCTGTGCGTATGTGTGTAGTACATGCGAATGTGAGAGCAGGCTTAAGTGTGTGTGTAATATTCAACAATACATATTATTGTTAAAGCTACAAAGGTTATTCCGGTGAAACTTGTATTGAATTATTTCAAGTATTCCGTTGAAACTTCTATTTGAATTATTGGAAATGCACTTTCCATGCATTTTATTTCAATTAAAAATAAAATATTATTTATTTAATATAAGCAGAATATATTAAACATTAAAGTGAAGTAAGTAAAAATAACCATAAAGAATTCTTAAACAAGTAAGAACGTTGCACTGACTGCGATATACTCCTTTTTTACGCCTCTTTGCTGAGTCAGAAGTAGGCGTGGCAATTGTATTTTTGCTCAAATCTTTCAAGTTTTGCCATCAATTTAAGTTTAGTTGGGCCCGTTCTACAGGTTTGGGAGAAACAAACATTGCTTAATTGCAAGGGCGGGGATGGGCGTGGCAAAATTATTTTTAAACAATGTATTTAATGGGGCAATAGAATTCAACCTGCAAAATTTGGTGATTCTAGCTAAAGGGGTGTGGGAGATACAGACTTTGCTTATTTGTGGGGGCGGAGGTGGGCGTGGCCCAATTTTTTTTAGTCCGATCAATCAAGGAAGTGATTAGTAGCCCTTGTGCTCAATTTGGTTGCTCTAGCTATAAAACTGTGGAAGATATAGGTTTTTGCGGTTTGTGGGGGAAGGGGTAGTGGTGGGGTGGAGATCTTGACACTTTGTCTGCCTATGGTATATACCAACATGTATACCAAGTTTGGTTGCTCTAGCTTCAAAATTGTGGAAAAAAACCTGCATTCATACGGACAGACGGACAGACACACATTTCACAAACCCAATATACTCTTTTTTCCTTTTGTTTTTTTTTTTTTTAAATGATTGTTTTTACTGAAATTCTTTTTTTTATTTGAACTGAAAGTTATAACTAAATATATATATATATACATACGTAAAGACAACCCTTTCTCAAACTAAAAAGAAGAGAATCATTTTGTTGGTCTGTATTATTTGTTGAAATACTTGATGCTTGATGCATACTCAGTACTCACTTAATTTCATTGTCAAATGACAATTATATTAAATATTCTTTTATGATATTTTATTGCACTTATTATTTCATTTAATAATCTCTTTGATCTATAATGCGCGCAGCATGTCAATTAGCCAGATAATAGTAACAGACCTGCTCACATTACGCATACGCCACGTTTGAAAACATTAAGTTCAAGCCAAAACGATGAAAGGTAAACATTTCCTCATTAGCTACAACACACTTCTAACTCAGCTACCCCCAACCCCTAGACAATGTGTTTGAATGGGGGGAGCAGCACGCACAAATCTTTATTGAAGGCGCTTGCAATGAAATTATTATTTAAATGAAAACAGCAATAGAATGACAGCAACAACAACAGCAACAACAACAACAACAATGACAGCAAGGATGCCAAAGTGACAACAACAACAAACAGCAACTGGGACTGAGAAACAACAAGGCAACATAGAAGCGAAAATGTTAATAATTACATAAATAACAACTAAAAACAAAACGTCGAGGAAAATGTTTAAGGAAATGGTAAAAGGGAATTAAAACTCCCCATTCTATATGTACAACAAATGACAAACAGTAGCAGCAGGCAAGCAAGAGGGGAGGGCGAGGTGTGTAGTGTGAGTTGGAGCAGTCAGTTGGGTGTTGTGTGTGCTTGTGTGTGTGTGTGTGAGTAGCATTGTGCGCCGTGTGGCAACAAGGACGACGACGCGACGCCAGCACCAAAAGTGACAGCGCACAATATGTAATTATGTTTCATGCATACATACTTATATATATATATATATATATGTATATAGTATATATATAAATATACATACAAATATATAGCAAGAAATATGGCAAAGGATGCAAAAAAGCGTTGGCAATTTGTGTCGCGTTTTACCCAAGTCAACAGAACAAAAGCAAAAAGAGGCGGCTGGGCGTGGCATAGCATGGTGGCAAGATGGTTGCAGCAAGCTGTTTGCCACAAAGGTGAGGCAAGCGAATGCGTGTGGCTTTTATTGCCCTCGTAAAGAGGTGGATGGGTCAAGGGTTGGGGCAAAGTACGGCGACAGACTGCGCGTGTTGACAGCAGCGACATACGAGGGTAATGCAAACAAGATGTTATTTTAAATTTAATAATAATATATTGATTATATATCTAAGTAACTTGCAATAATAACAAACTTAAGAACTATAAGTATTTGCTTGTATAAAAACTTAAAATCTTAAATATAAATGCAGAAAGCAAAAATAAGAAGAAATGAACTTATAAACTCAACGCTCGTCGCTGCAAAATGTCAATTTCAATACAATTGTATAGTAGCGCAACCTTTGACCTTAGCTGGTAGCAACAACAGTTCTTGCTAACACAACAGGCGCCCACTTCAATTGATTTCTGCTCTGAGCGCTTTTGCCTGCCACAAAGTATGCAACAAAACGAGAAACAAACGACAAAAACGAGCACAAAACAGAGGTGGGTGGTGGGTGTTAAAGAAGCAGCTATTTATATACCTATGTACATATAAGCTAGCGCCTAATCTGTGTGTATGTGTTTCTGTGTGTTAGTGTGTGTGTTTTGGCATTTGAAATGCCAATCGAAGGCGCCTCCAACAGCAGCAACAATGAAATATATGTATGTATGGCTGGCCAAGTTGCCCCAAAACGTTGACGTCGCTGCGGACAGCGTGTGGGCAGCCACTAGTTACGTCATGGCATAACTCTGACGTCATGCAAATATTGATAAACACAGGTAGCAAATGTCAAATCGAGTGCGCCCAAATGTAGGCAACACTTTTTGTTTTTAAAGACCCTAGGCATTATTATTAACCTTCAAAGGCGACGCTTGACTAAACTGCGCCGTTGGCAAAGCAAGCCTGCTTTTTAATTGAAAGGATTCCACAAACACACACACAAACACACACACACAGAGCAGCGCTGTCAACGAACCGAGCCCGTAGACGACCTCGCTGCTCTGCCTGCTCTCAGCGTCAACCTTCGCCTCTCTAACAAGGCTTCGACTAGCCTCGACCCATAAATACAAAGACAGCCAAATTGTTTGATTGTGTGTGTGTGTGTGTGTAGATAGTGTAACGCACAACCAAAAAAAACATTTACATACACACAGACACACACATACAGACAAAGAAAAGGCAGCCATTACACGCACCTATCCAAGCGTAGACGGCCAGAAAGTCCTTGCTCTGCCTTCATGTTGAGAAGGTTGTTTGTGGCACGGACATGGACACGGTCTGCCCTCCACACACACACACACACACACACACACACACACACACACACACACACACACACACACACACACACACACACAGACATGCCATGCAACGACATTCCAAGGACAATGTCGCTATTGTTGTAACTGTGAGCTGCAGGTGTAGGCCACCTGCAGGGCATCCCAGGCCAATCCTTCCAAGAACTTACTTTGCCACTACATACTTCTTGCGACAAATTGAAATCCATTTAGTGGACACCTGCGTCGTGGCAAGTATTTCACAAAACTACAATTTGTGGCTTAAGCTTCAATTACATTTTTAGCAACGCAATAGTCCTTTGTAGTGTCTACTTTAACAAGTTTAAGAATTTGGATTTATTAACAAGAATGTTAAAACACTTCAAAATGAGAGACTACAAAACATACTTGACATTATTTGAATCAAAAAGTTATAAAGTTTTCTTATTCTTAACCCCATTTCTTAAAGATACTCTCGACTATCAAAAAAACACAAATTGTGTTGCTTAGCATTATTCTGGTTGCATTTCAAACACGCAGCTAACTTATGCATACTATTTAGATATTCAAATTTAAATTGAGATAATTAAGTAATTTGCAATGAACAAAACTCATTGAGAAAAGATACATTTTGAGGCTGTTCGCTGTTCACAGCTACTATCTAAATTTCCAAGTGAACACGCTTATAAAACGCACAGCGCTTATCGGCTCAAAGCGCACTAATTCCAATATAAATAGCCCCGGCCCCGAACGAACCGCAGAACCACAGCGGCAACCACAGCCACAACCATAACCACATCCACATCCAGAGGCTCAGCGTCAGAGTCAGCGTCAGCGTCAGAGTCAGAGTCACACAGAGACAGCGATAGAGTCCGAGTTGGAGGCAGCCGCTACACATAACAAATGCTACCCAATAAAACCAGTCCGATAACTGTTCATAGCCGATTAACCGAGCGGCACGCAAGCTGTTGGTGAGCAAAGCGAACCAGACCAGAGACCAGAGCCCGGCATCTGACCGAACCGAACCTGGCTTGGCCTGGGCTGGCCTGGCCTGGCCTGCTCTGCCCAGCGGCAGTTACGAGCAGTCAGCGCAGTGTTGCAAGCGTGCGCATGTTTCTATTTCGTGACACGACTTGAAAATCGACACGAAATAAGAAAAATAGCTGGAAACGTGGTTTTGGAGCCCTTTGGGAAAATTTTTGGAAAATTAAAGTAATAAAATTAAAGATAAAATTGGGAGATTCCTTAAAAGGCGAGCTTCAGTGCATCGTCCTTGGATATATAGCAATCTATGGTATCTAGGATGAAATTTTCAGTTTTCTTCATCTTTTTTATTGACATCGAATAGGAAAAGTAGCTACAAACGTGGTTTTGATGCACTTTTGGATAATCTTTTTAAAGTAATAGGGTTAAGGATAATAACATTAGGAGTGTCTAAAAAAAGGCAACCTTCAGGGCGCCGTCTATGGATCCATAGCAACCTATGGGATCTAGGATGAAGTTATAATTATTATTCATCTTTTTCATCGACATTGAATAAGAAATATAGCTGGAAACGTGGGTTTGGAGCACTTTTGGTTCATTTTTTGAAAGAGCAAATAAAGGCAATCTATAAAATCTAGGATGAAATTTTCATTTTAACTGATTAATGATAAAAAGCAAATGTTCATTTCAAACAACGTACTCAGGTAAAGTTTAAAAAAATTCAATAAGCAGTTTGTTGAACGGTTCAGTTTGCCTAAAATCAAGCCGTTAAACAGTTAACTCGTTAACTTACCCAACACGAATACCCCAAATAACAATTCAAATTTTTAGTAGAGTTTACAGAATATATCACTGTGGACGTCAGTCCGCGCTAGTGACGAAGCAAGAATGAAAGATTTCGATATATATAACACGAGTCCATCACTATAGCGATATCCGAGGTAGATGCAACAGTTGTCGCTGGTTGTTTGATGAGCGTGAAATACAACAAAGTTGAGAACAGCAACAACAAGTGCGGCAGGCCGGCAAAGTTGGCAAGGTGGCAAGCTGGCAAGGCGGCAAGGCGGCAAGGCGGCAAGGCGGGGCGGTAGCTGGAAGCGAGAGAGAGAGATGAACGACAGTTGTGTTGAAGGTGGCCAGGCCACTGGACACTCCAATGTTGCTGCTGCTGCTGCTGCCTGCTACCTGCGTCTCCAACTTTGTCTCTGTCCGTGTCCAGTTCTTGGCCAACGACGCCGCCGCCGCCGCCGCTGCTGACAAAACGATCGTAAATAATTTTTATTTCAACTTCGAAAGATACGAAACTAGTCTGCGCCGGCAGCGCAGTTAGCAGCGAACGTGGCAGCGGCAGCGGCAAAAGAGCTAAAGAATTTAAGAAAGTTTTTCGCAAACAAAAGGCGATGATGCATATAAAAACAAAAACCCATTCGTTGAAGCACGGGTCGGAAGGGGAACCGAGCAACGACAGCAACAGAGTACTCTTTGCCTCGGGCAACCACTAATGATAGCCTTGCCTTGATCCATGGCCCCAGCCTGTGGATCAGCCTGTGGATCGGCGCAGGCAACAGGCACAGGTGAGCGGCGTAAAGCTTTAGCATAGATCATGCAACCAAGTGACGTTTTGTCTGTGCATCTGTGGATGGATCTGCGGATCAGCGGTGCAGCGTTTGCAGCTTTTGCAGCGAGTCCACTTCAAGTCAGAACGGTGGCTTCTGACTGGCCTTGCCTCGTACGTATGTGACCTGTGTCAATGGCCGAGGCGTAGACGCAGTTGCCCAGACCCAGACACACATCCAGACACACATGGCAGCCCAGGCACAGCCCAAGCCCAACCGAAGCCAAGCTCAATCCTGGAAGCCAGCCACATTTGCCGCAGCGCAATTGAAATGAAAATATTCGCAAATTGGCTGCGCCCTGCGACCGCTGCGATCTGTTCTCCTACTTTTTTTATTCCCACTTTTTGTTTTTATTTTTATTTTGTTTTTGTTTTTGTTTTGAGCCCTGTCTGTGTGTCTTTTTCTGGCCAATAGCCACGCAAATCCCAACCAGCTTTAAGCCTGACTTGCCATCGTTTTGGCTTTGACTACCAATGTTATAATTCATAGGGTAGTAGGGTTTCATAGGGATATGCACAGTCAGCTGAAAAGCTGTTAATTGTTACGCCTATCGATAGTTTTATATAAGCTATCGTTAAAAACAAACAGCCATACTATTTATTTGTTTTTATTAATGTTGTTTCTGAATTGTTAAAAGAGTTTCATTTCAGCAACTAACTCGATTGTTATAGTGATTGTTTAAGCTATCGATACTATCGATAAGCACAAATTTGATATATCTGTGTTTGTTTTGATAAAATAACTTTAATATAAAGCCACTCAATTGTGTTGATCCTGACTTGTTAAGCTAACGATACTATCGATAAACAAATATTATTTTTTATCTATTTTAAATAGCTTATTTTCGGCAGCGAGCTCGATTATAACAGCAATCGATAGTTTTATAGTGATTGTTTAAGCTATCGATACTATTGATAAGCGAAAATGTGATGTATTTGTGCTTGTTTTGATAAAAGAACTTTATTATAATGTCAGTGAATAGTTTTGATGTTGATTTTGAAAACTATCGGTACTATCGATAAACAATAATTTATTAATTTTTGTTTTTTAACCAAAACCATTTACTTATAGATAAGAATAGAGATAAAAAAGAGTATTAATAGTGAAAAAAAAGTCTTCACAATGTTATCAATAGTTATATCGATTGTTTTGATACCTTAAACCTTCTTGAGAACTAGCTTAAACAAGCGAATCGATAGTATTAAAAATCATTCGATAGACTCTGTAATATTCGATTGATAACGCCATTGATTGCTGTTTCGCTTGAATATAAACTTGATTTAGCATTAAAAATAACTTTATAGGGTATTTTGAAGTTCAACAAGAGTTTTAACTAAAAAAGGAATATACATAATTCTTATATTCGTTGTGTCTGTTGTTGTGCTCACTCGTTGTTGTTGTTGCTGCTGTTGTTGTTGCTGCTGCTGTTGTTGTTGCTGCTGTTGTTGTTGCTGCTGTTGTTGTCGTGTATTCTGTGAATGTTTTCATTTCCAGGCGACCATGTCGATTTATTTGAATTTAATCTCTGGCTTAACATGCTGCGCTCCTTTCTGATGCGATTCTGTATTTGGGTTCTAGTATATCGGTATCGGTTTAGTTTGGTTTCGGTTTCGGTTTGCTGACTTTATTTTTACTGCCCCCTCTCCCTCTCTCTCTCTCCTTGCAGTTGTTTAACTTATTTTGGATTTATGTTTCGCTGCATTCTTCAAGTTTATTATGCGCCTAAGACAATCGACATTGAACGTTACTTAGGAGGGAGTTTAAGTTGTTTGTTTTTGGTAGACTGTGGAACTGGGTGTACGTATGTTGTGACAGGTCAAATAGCTAAGCTAAGTGTCTATACACAGTCGAAAAAATAATTGCGACTTTTAACCGTTTTAGGCCCTCGAACAGAAGACAGATGCAGATACCAGTTGCTGTTGTTGCTGTTGATGTTGATGTTGCTGTTGTGCACTGTGGGGCATTTACAACTAATAGATGCATTTTATGGCCGGACAACAAGCCAAGCTTAGTGTGTAAATGTATGTGTGTGTGTGTGAAGGTGTCTGGCATTTCCTGGGCCTAGAGAACATCTTCTAGCCTGGATGTGTTGCTGCTGTGTCTCTGTTGTTGCTGTTGTTGCCTGTAGTCGACGACCGCAGTGGAATTTGATTTATTTTATTTGGCGTTAAAAAGCAAAGTTGAATGATCATGTTTGGTGATCATCGCACTCGATACGAGCCAGAACCAATGAACCCAATGCGACTAACAACATGTGTATGTATCTGGGCTTTGCAATTGGACACGGATAGCTCAATAGACACACCAGCAACAGCAGCAGCAGCAGCAGCAACAGCAGCATTGCCTTTGCCTCGGTTAGCTTATTAGATGAAGGCATATAATAAAAGTGTTGCGGCTGCCGTGGAGCTCTCTAAGCTGTGAGCTGAAAATCTGGGAAACGGAGTGTAGTGAAGTGGGGTGGGGTGGTTTGGGGTAGGGTGGGGTATTGGTGTGGCAATGCAATGCAAGAAACCAGTTGGTAAAAGTTGGCAAAAAAGCAAAGCAGCTTAGATGCATTTTACTGAGGCAACACAGAGCGAGACAGAGCGAGACAGAGTAAGACAGAGAGAGACAGCCAGAGAGAGAGAGGGGCAGACAGGCAGCAGGCAGGCAGGTTTACGTTTATGTTGGCTGCTGCCGTTGCAACTTCGTCGTTCGTTGGCTTTAATTTTTCCATTTGTTTTGGCATTTAAAAATGCGCTTCCTTGTGTGCCCATGAGAGCATTTGGGTAGCAGGAGAAACAGAGAGAGATAGAGAGAGAGAGACGAGACGAGACGAGACGAGTGAAAAAGAAAGAAGAGATCAGTGTACAACAACTTCTTGTGACTTGGCCTCAGCTCTTGGCCAAATGCAAAAGCATTGAATTCCATGGATACTATTGACCCCAGGAGCTGTTGCAAGAGCACAGTTTTGGCAGCGGCTTCTAATGATGTTGTTGTTGTTGCTGTTGTTGCTGTTCTTCTTGCTGTTCTGCTGCCTGTCATCATTGTTGTTGCTGCTGCTGTTGCTGCTGCTGCTGCCTGTCTTTCGTTTGTCTCATTTAAATTTATTAAATTATATTTGCTACGTTGGCGGCGGCTTGTAAAACATACAAAAAATATATACACAGACATATGCAACAGGCAGTTGTTGTTGCTGTTGTTGCTGTTGTCGCTTTGGCTGTCCGAAAAAAATAAACGCAGCAATGCGCATTTCCAAGAATTTCGAGCAGCTGCTTCCTGTGCTCCACCAGCATTGTACATTGGTTTGGATTGGATTGGATTGGATTGGATTGGATGATACACGCACATTTTGTAGCAGTTGTCCACTTTGTTGTTGTTGTTGTTGCTCTGGCATGTAAATTGCAACAACAACAAAGTTACACATAAACATACAAAAGCTCAAGCATAGCGCTAAATGCAACAAAAGATAATGATCTATGATTTTATATTAAGTTTAGTTTGACAATTTTATTGATATTGAAAAAGTTTTTGGGAAACGCAGTTTTGGTCAATTTTGGGATAATTTTAGGAAAAGAAGTAATAATATTAAATAATTTTAGCTGCTGCTTAGAAGACGACTTTCAGATTGAAAATGTGCAACAAATATGAACACATTTTTGAAAAGTTCGTTCGTATAGTTAAGGTGTATGTTAGACTGCCTTAAAACTTATTTTACTTAAAGAAAATCTTCTTTTTTTTTTAAATATATTATAATATATGTAAGTATTTATTCATTAATATATATATATATTGAATGCTGATCATTGTTCCCTGGAAAATACAAATCACTGAATTGCCTTTTACAAAATTAACAATGTTACGTTTTAAACGGGTTTCTTGGCTGGGAATCGAACTCGGAATTCTATTTTGAAATAAATATAGTAGTATGTTAATGATATAAAGCAAAATACTATTGAAACCACATTTACCCGATATCATTTTCGTTCTGGAGAAGAGGTTTATACGAGCTGCCTGCTTAGCTTTATCTCTTTGCTAAAAGCGAGATCTCAACGAAAAAACGTCATGACGTTAAATTTCCGTCTAAGTGCGTACTAATTTAGTGCACATGATAATCGGCTCAGATTTGACAAAGTAAAGACAGTCACATGTCTAAAAAGACAATATTTTAAGAACTTTTGATTAACATAAAAATGAAAGGAGCTGTCTTCAAATCTAAAAACTTTGCAGAAATTTGAGTTAAATTATTATTTCATAACAAAATCATTAAACATATTCGATTACAATAAATAAGCTTAACATTTGCGGATAAAACACTTTCATCTTTTTGATTTTAATATATGAATTTATATTAAAAATTCATCGAATTGCAATTTGAATAAAAGACTGCTTCTGCAGCTGATTATATGATTATACGATGAGCGGACTCTGAATGAATGCTGTTTAAAGTTTATTAAGTGCCTTTTGTGTAAATGTTGTATGTTTGTTGTATGTTGTGCATCTGTTTGATTGCTGTTGGGATAACACAACAATGTGGCATGAGTTGCATTGTGCAAATTATGTGCACCGTCTAGTGCTATCTCTGTCTGCTGCTGCGTTTTGCATCTCATTCTGTCAACAGCTGTCAGCGAAGAGTCTGAAAAAGCAGACAAAAGGCAAGATCACTGTCAAAATTTTTATTAAATAATAATATTAAATAAAAATATATATAAAAAAAAGGAGAAGAAACATGCGTAAGGCTTTTGTAAGTTGTCCTCGACTGGCAGTTGTTGTTGGTTGTTGTGGGTTGTTGTTGTTGTTGCTGTTTGCATTTTGAGGGCATTTAATGACTGACCGCCAGTGCCAGGTGAAATACGAACAGTTGCCAGATACCCAGACGGAGACAGAAACCGAGACTGCGACTGGGACAGGCACCGAAACGGACCAAAGGACAGATCCACAGACAGGTCCACAAAATAAAAACGAAACAAAAAACAAAAGAAAAAAAAAGGAACCTAAAAATTATGTGTGTGCGACCATGGAGGATGCGGCCTGAGCACAAGGCGCAGACGCTGGCGCAGGCGCAGGCGAAGGCGAAGGTGAAGGCGAAGGTGGAGCGCGCGCGCGCCTGGAATGTCGTACCAGTCAGAAACGGAGACGAAGATGGAGATGGCGATGTGCGATGTAGATGGAAATGGAGACGCTGACGAGGGGTGGTGGGGGGGCCGTGTGTGTGTGGGGGGGGGGAATTTGGCGGTAAATGGGAGGCCTAAAGCCGGGCTGGCCTCAAGAGCTCAAGACTTTGTTTTAAATATTTAAACTTGGTGCAGGATCGAGAGTCGCGTCGAGTCGAGTCGAGCCGAGTCGCGTCGACTCCAAGTCCAAGTCGACGGATCTTTGATGTTTTTGTGCTGCACTGCCGATTAAAAAAATTTATAATGAGCGACGGCGACGACGACGACGACGATGACGACGGCAGCGGCCGCACTCGTATTTTATATTTTTACCTCTCGATTTTTCGTTTCGATTTCGCATTTAGAGGGCACTGCAGAACCGAAACGCACAAGTCTGTCCACAGTCCCAAGTTTCAGTCTCAGTCGCAGTTTCAATGCCTGTTCCTTTAACCCTTTGGCACTTAGTCAGTCATTTAGTCATTGGCCCAGCGGCCCGCTGAAGTCGGCTCGGCGACGTCCTCAGATTGCGTCTGTTATTATTTTATGTGCTTTTCTTTGTCTTTTGCACCAATTTCTGCAAAAATTTACTTAAATGCGCCAGATACACACATACACACACACACACACACACACACACACACACATAACACGCAACTTGAGCCGAGCTGCAAACGAGCTAAAAGCCAGCAGCATATTCAACTGCATTGCTCCTGCCTCATTCTGGCCATGTACAAGAAGATATACAAAGCTATATACAGATATACTCATATGCACATAGCACACGTACTCACATACATACATACATACATGCATACATATATGTATATACGATCGCGCTCCTCATAATCCACTTTAATTTGTCTTTTGCTGCCGCTTCTTCTCTTTTTGTTGTTGTTTGCACAAGGCAAAGAATTTTAATTGAAACGAGTTTCAGCCTGTGTCTTCAACTAAACACAGTCCAAGTCGTCTTCAAGACTCTCCGCGCCTAGACCTGGGTCAAGTTTTGGCCAAAACAAAACTCCCACAGTTGCCAACAGCAGCAGCAGCAGCAGCAGCCAGAAAAACCAAACTGGTCACATTTCGCTAAAAGGTAGCGATTCCGCCTTCTTCCATCTTTAAGATGTGCAAAGTCTACCAAGCTGTATCTTGATTTGTACTAGTTCGTTTTACTAGATTATATTTAATTATGCTGTTTAAATATAAAGCAATATAATAACATTTTCAAATAGTTATTATTCAAACAATATTTTTTATAAGTATTAATATAAGGATAAGTGATATAGCACTGTCAATGACAGTTCACGCTAGTGACGAAGCATTAAGAATGATGTATATTGTATATATGCTGAAAGAAAGATAGAATTGCTATGATAGCTCGCTCAGATCGACCTATATATTATATAGTTTTAGTTCAAACGCTGTGCTAAGATTCTAAGTCGAATCTAATTTATCAGTTTTATTTCTTTTTCTTTCTTTTTTGAGCATATATCATGTATATTTTTGAAGTTTGAGGTCATTAACATTCGAAATACTTGGCTTAGATATCAAATTTACATTGAGAGAGTAAAAACTGCTGCCTATTCTTTGGGGGGATTTTAAAAAGCCTTTTTCACGTTTACTTCAGGTATATGAGGATATGGAAACCAGATCTAATTTATTAGCTTTCTGAACAGCTCAATCAACTAGTGAAACTTAGAATAACGTACTCTATATAAGCTTTCACTTTAAAGTTTTGACAATTGAAATTTCAAAGAATTTTTAGATAGCCAAATCTCTATTGAATTGGTGTTTTATTTACTATATAGTTGGATTCTTAAACTTACAGAATTCTTCAAATAACTTTTATAAAAGAGGATATATCAACAACAATATCTTTAAAATATGGTATACTTTTATGTATGACATTAATACTTAATATTTTAAGCACACTTTCGTTAAGCAAATTTGTTGTTTTTCAAGAGCTGCGCTCTTTTTCTTTCAGTGTATTGATCAAGCTGCGCTAACAATCCGCATTCCTCATATATTTTGACAATCATGCTCAATAGCATTGCAGCTTGCTGAGCCTAAACGCAAATATAGCTGACAAAACACTCGACACCTGATGGCATCTTCTGTATGCGAGCGTGTCCACATTGGGCCAGGTGGACGTGATCCGAGCTGAGTACAAGCAATTTGTCTAGAGCCAACCAAACAGGTCGACTGCACGTGTGCTGAAGAAGGCTCTGAGAGAGCAGGCAAGAGAATCTAAACTGGTCAACAGCAGGGAAAGAGGTAGGGAGAGAGAGGTACAGGGCTGAGCCGGTTGCTCAAAACCGACAAACAGCAATTTGCAAAAAACTATTGACCTCAAATGTGGATGTGGACAAGCTGAAGAATGGCCACAAAACTGAAACTGAACTGAACCAGGCGGCATCGCTTGAACCTTTCACGTGAGTTAAACTGCTGCCTGTTAATTGAATTCCAATGTTAATACAATATTTCGGGCTATTATGTTATTATTAACCAAAGAGATGCCCTTCACTCGAACTCAATTGCCAATTGGCGAATTGGGGCGAACTTTCTTCAGCCATAGTCCCAGTCTGTTCTTGTCCTGCCCCGCGTTGCCTGCCGTATCATTAAGTTCACACCCGAAATATGCGAAAAAAGAGTGCAGCGACTCAATTGGGAATTATGTTGTAATGCGTTGTGGTAATTACAATTTGTGGCCGGGTTAATGCGCATGTGCAACAACACGTCAACAGACACACGCACACTGAGTTCGAACCAGAGAAGCAGACTTTTGCAGCCAAGACAAAAAAGCGAAGGCATTGGCAACGGCAAAAGGGGGGTATTGGGGTATACGCAATGGCAGCAGGAATGAAATTTGAAACTGGCTACGCTTGTAAAAAATGGCCCAAACATGCGCCACAGTTGCCAACAGTGGCAAGCAAACTGATCAAGCGACAGTTTTTTTGGGATAACGCAACAGGAGCGCAGCGAGGTGACTAACAGGCCTTAAGTTACAAACAAGGGGCGTCGAATTTTTATTTGCTAAAACTTGAAATTGAAATTAAAAAGCTGAAAATTTCTTATTATTTCGCATATCTACATTTAAACAAGTAAGAACGTAGCAGTCGGGCTATCTCGACTGCGATATACTCTGTTTTATGTACGTTTAATAAATTAAATTCTTGTAAAGTTTACTTATATACTTCGAACTATAAAGTGAGTTTGATTGAGTTTTCTTAAAAAGCATAGAATTTTTCATACAAAAACTTGTTTTCAACTGATCGTTCCTATGGCAGCTATAAGATATAGTCATCCGATTTTGATTAAATTTGGTCAGCATATATAAACTGTCCCTTATCTTAGGTAAAGTGAGTTTGGTTGAGTTATCTTGAAAAACAAAAAAGTTTTTCATACAAAAACTTATTTTCAACCGATCGTTCCCATGGCAGCTATAAGATATAGTCGTCCGATTTTGATAAAATTTAGTCTGCATATATAAACTGTCTTTAAACTTAGCTAAAGTGAGTTTGATTGAGTTCTCTTGAAAAACAAAAAAGTTTTTCATACAAAAATCGTCCAAAATACCTGCAAATTAGACAGATGGCATAAGAGCAAAGTACTAACTGTACAAATAGATTTGCAAATACAAGCACATCAAACATAGCGCCCCACTGCAGTTGGCGCCCAAAACCTGCAGCGCCCCTGACAGAGACAAAGGCAATGGCGAAGCAGCTGCAGCTGCAGCTCCAGCTTCAACTTCAACTCAGCGCGCACGCAGGTGCTGAAAACTTAATTATTGTATAACGCACGACGATGGAGGACGGAGGACGGAGGATGAAGAGTGGAGTATGAAGAATGAAGAATGGACGATGGAGGACCTGGCAGGTTGGTGACGCGGTATTCATTGGAAGCAGTCGAGTTAATTAATATTTCTTGCTGCTTGCTCGACTTTATGTTGTTGTTGTTGTTGTCCAACAAAATGTTTTATTAATTTTGTTAATTAATTTTATACCATTGAACGTAGGTAAATGTCAACGCAATCACTCTCTATCTATATAACGCGCTGTACTGCTCGCACCTGCTTTCACTGCTGAACCAAACAGGTTTGTTTGGCGCAGGCGCCAAAGCGCATGTTAAAGCTAATTGCAAACAACAACAACAACAAAACAAACAACAACAACAAAACAAACAACAAACAGGACACTAAGCAATTAGCGCACGCGCCTAATTAATTAAAACAGCTTCTTTACTTTTGTTTTTTTTTGCTCTACTCTCAAAATCGTGTCAGATTATGTTTAGAATGAGCGTGAATCAATGAGTACTCGATGGGTTATTCGATATGAGTGAATGAGTATATGAGTATATACTCATACATATTTGCACATAACTGTCGTTGTCTTTAACTATTTATGACTTAAATGACTTTGCAATTGCATATTCTCACAGTTTAGAGACAGCGACAAAGACAGAGATAGAGATAGCACAATAGAAAGAGACAGCGACTGCGACTGCGACAGCGACTGCGACTGCGACAGCTACACTGGGACAACGATGTCGTCTCATGAAGCCGCCAAGTTAGCTGGAGAATGTGGCCAATGTCGCCGTCATCGTTGCTAAACGAGTTTACCCAGCTAAACTACAACAACTACTAAAAAAAACAACAACAACAAAACAAAATGCAATTGAATGATTGATTACTTGACTGATTGATGATTGAAGGTCTTGGCTGCGTTGTGGGCATTTTGGTATCGCTTTAAGTGACTGCTGACATGTTCACTGGGTGTTTTGGTGTTAATTACAGCGCCAACTTGGCCAACTCGACGACTGCAACAGCAACAGTGAATGCTACTGCAACAGTGACTGCTACTGCAACAGTAAGTGCAACTGCAACTGCCACTGCGCATTGGCCTGACATTAATTATGCACAAAATAAATATATTACTAACAATATGCATAAAACAACAACTAATCATCATTTAACTGTTCTCTAAATGCAATTCATTTTCAGCTCAAAACTGTTGTTGCAACAACTTCTTTACTTTTATTGCCTAACAGAAACTTTATTAAACCAATAAAAGCCTAATCTTATTGCAAATCTAACGTATCCATATTTAATCTTTATTAATTTATAAACAATTTAAGAGCTAATAAAAATTGAACAGCAGTTAGGCCATAATATAATTATAACATATTTTCTTGTTGTTTTGATAGTCTCTAATAGATATTTATATAAGTAAATCATTTAAAAACAGTTTTTCCTTATAAAAAATTTCTTTATTTAAGAGTTTTACAGAGATCTTTAAGCATATATACATACCTGTATATTTTTATTTTTTATTTTGATATAATAATATATCAATGTTGATCAGCTGCGTAAATTTCATTACGATCGGACAAATAACACAAAAGTTATAGAAGAATCTATTAACCCCGTCTCAGCAGGCAGAAACAACAGTTTGACAGGCACTGAACAAGTTAAGTGCACTGCTTGCCTGTGTTGCCGCTGCACTGCTTGAAATGCAAGTTGGGAGCAGGAAGTCTCGTAGTCGGACATATTCGACTAGAGTATTTTAACTTGTTGAAAACTAAAAATGAATGAATTCCGAACGATTTACGAATTGCTGTTCAGATTTCCGATCGGTATGGTTTTTCGAAACCAAGTTCGAAAACGAGTTTTCATATTAAAAAGTCTATTTAGTTGTCATCTAGTAGACATTGCTGAATCGAGAACAGCTACGTTTTCGCATCTTTTTCACAGACAGTTTTTCAATTTAATATTAAAAATGTTATTTGACTTTAATATTGCAATTGCACAGAAAAACCATTTTATATGCAGCATTTGAAAAACATGTGAAGCTTAACTAAGTGAGTTAATATTGCCTAAAGGGTATGCAAATGTCGATTTGTTTATTTAGTTTATAAGATTATTTCTTGTTTAACGTTTGCCGTTGATAAAAGCATTTGCACAATATCAGTGCACATGCAGCACATACATATCTATATATATATATGTACATATATATATATGTATACAGATATAGATGGAGACACGTGCACTCACCCACACACAAGGACTCAGTTATCCCGACACCGACACGCAGCTGAATGTGAAATGCAAACAGAAGTTGCATGATGATGATGATAATGATGTTGCAGGCTGCTTTTGGGTGTACTCCACACTCCTTCACAGTGTTTACACGTATGCTGTGTATAAATACGAGTTTTATATATGTTATTTACTCAAACGTTGCAGGCAGCATTCAGAACACACAGAGTACAGGAGGCAACCAGGATCAGAGCACAACCACACGGTGCACGGTGTGCGCATCCTGGTCGAGCAAACGAGGAAACTTTGTCATTTGCATAACCTTTTGGGTGAGCAGTCAACGTATAGATAGAGAGAAGGAGTAAGAGAAGGCAACGCTTTATTTTAAAGCAATTTAAAATATTTAGTTGCAATTACATGTCAACAAATACAAAGAGAGTGGAGACTGTTGCAGCAGCAGCAGCAGCAGACAGGACAACAACAGCTCGTTTATTTATAGACAAATACAAATACAAATGCAAATATAAATATAAATACAAAGGACATCACTTGGATCAATTTGTGCATGCCCCAGCTTTGAACTCAGCATATAAAAGTTTGCATTTTTACGTTGCACAACGGTGCGTATGATTATTTTAAGTTTGCCCTTGCCAAATATTGCGCATACGCAGTTCGGCCATCGACAAGCGTCTAGACAATGACAATGGCTAAAAGCAGCAGGCTGAGTGGCCCAAGCAGACGGACAGAAGATTTAATGGAAAAGTTGCTGCTACTGCTGTTGCGCCTGCAAGGATACTAGCAAGGATACAGTCAGCCAAACAGCCAAACAGCCAGACAGCCAGACAGAATGGGACAGCTAGACCCAGGCTCTGACAGCCAGGCAAACAAACAAAACCAAACCAAAACGGGCAGCAAATAAACGCCAAAGGAACACCCAACAACGTGCATCATTCAACGAACACCGAGCACCGAACACCCAACACCGAGCACCTTTAGCCTGTTGTCTGTTGTCTGTTGTCTGTTGCCAGTTGCCTGTTGGCTTCATAGACGCAATAACGTTGCCTCTTGCATATGCATATAGTCCTGCCTATATAGCACATAGGCAGGCATTTACTTAATGTGCGGAGGCTCGTCGACTCATGTTGCAACCCTAACCCTACCAGCTACATCCACACCCCCCTTTTGATAGTCCTTGTTGTATGCGCTGCCAAATGGCAGGTAACATTCAACGCAATTTCGCCGCCAACAAAACATGCAACAAAAAGCAATGAATGCTGCTTCTTGAATGTGAGTTGTTCTCAGCAGTCTGTTGTAGCTTGTTGTTGTTGTTGTTGTTGTTGATTGTTGATTGTTGCTTGTTCATTGTCTGCTTAAAGTTCGGAGACAGCTTTAGCTAAAAAATTACTATAAACTTAGACATAAATTGTACAAGTATAGCTGGCAGTTGCCCAACATGAACATAATATGAAATATATATATCTTAAAATACTATAATATTTTTAATTAAATTGAAAGGAAGGGAATGAAGTCACATATATGTATGTATAATGCCTTAGGACTGCAATCGAAACCTTATCAAAAGCTAATCCATGCACAAGTTCAACATGCATACAAATGTTTGTATGCTTTACATCGTCTTTTAATTCGCAATTAAAAAAAGTAAAACAAACTTATTTAGGTTTAATTATGCATGTGTTAATTAATTACTGTACAACACGATAGATTCACAGCTTGATGACATAAAACAACTCAACAGCTTGACAACTATAATGTAGTTAAGTTTGATTGAGTTTCCCATGTCAATCGATCAATCATCAGCGACGATGACTACTGAAAAATGCTATTATATATACACATTCACATTCATGTCGACCAACTTGCCAACTTACTTATGTCGAATCGTAGATAGATATTGTATTTATATATGAATATTTATAAGACCTGTTCACACATTGCTCAGATAAGAATTTAAGAATGATAAATTGACATTTAATATGGAATGGAATCTAGTTTTAAGCTGCAGTTTTGTGAAAGATAAAAACAGTTTAATATCTATAAACAGATTGTATTTTGAATTAAAACTATTTTTCAGTTAAACTTTAAATGTCAACATTTTCTGAACATGCCTCGAATTAAACAGTATGTTAATATCATTTTAACATAATGTTAACGTGATTTTAACAGAATTTTAAGAATTGTTATATTATAGGAATTAAATATTATACTTATTTTAATTATTTATAATAATTATTAACTGAATTTTTCTCTAACTATCTAACCAACATAATATGTATATTTTAGTGACATATTTTGAACAGAAAGTTTTATGCGTTAATTGACTCATCTGTTTAGCAAATGATTACCAAATTTTTGCATTTAGCCAGTTCATTCATTTAATTTATTAACAAAATAAGCCAATCTATAAACAAACAAATTGAGTGCTGGGCGGCATAGAAGAGATCGAGTACAGGCCCAACTTTGATTACACATTTAGCGAGTGTGTTATTTTAATTTATTGCCAGTAATTTACAATAAACCAACAAGCAACAACAACAATATAGCCGGCAGATGTCACACAGCTTTGCTGGATAGTCCTACACAACAACAACAACAGCAACAAGAATAAAACATTTACAATTTTGCCATATTTGAAACCGCAGCCAGCAACCAACTTGAATGTTTGTGAAGAGTGGAAGGGGGGGTAGGCGTCAGGCAGTGGTCTGGCCAGGCTGCACATGTCATTACACTGCCCATTACCAAGCAATCCCAACCAGCTCCAATCATCAGCCATATTCAAGCATCAGCAGCAGCAGCAGCAACAGCAACAACAGCAACAGCAGCAGCAGCGACAGCAACAACATGCCAACAATTTGGGGTGTTGAGGCAGGCAGATGATATCGTTGTCATGCCCATTTCAGTTGTTGTTGTCGGGAATCAACTCTGATAACAACAACAGCAACAAAATAGCCAACAGCAGCCGCAGCATCCACAGTATTCACAGATCTACCGACAGCAACACACAGACTTACTTACTTATTATGTGAATTTATACGCTTGGGCAAACCATTACCAAAAACTGGGTGTGTGGGTGTCTGGGTGTGTGGGTGTGCGTGTGTATATTTGTGTATTTGTGTGGGTGTGACATCCTTTTCAGCTCGTGTGTTTGCCCGGGCAAATGTTATGCAAATTTGCATGCGCGTGTGTAAATTGTTGTATGCATTGTTACCTTATAAAAACAGCGTAATTTTTAAATGGGTTTTTCGCAAAAAGTGATTTTCCATACAAATTAACAAAAAAAAAAAACAAAATATGTAGAGTGAGCGAAACAGCGAGAATGTGAGAGTGAGAGGCAGACATAACAGCGTGCAACAGAGCAGAATTAAACACACACACACACATATATATTGTATGTTATATGCGTTACTTATTTATGCGAAAATTGTGGAAAATGCAGTGAAAATGTTGCATTGTTTTATGCAATGGCAATTTAACTAGTGCGCATAGGGAATTGAATGCTCTAACTTAACTTTTTGCAAACTTACAAAATGGGGTCATTATAGCATATATAAATCATATCATAATTAATAAAATTATATATCAAAATTTAACGTTTATGTGGTTTAAAAGAGTGAAAAGAATGAAGTCAAGCTGAAGTTGAAATTGTATTAAACTTATAGAGTATATATAGAGCAGCATTCTATAAGAAATCTTAACTTATATAACTTAATTTCAGCTTAGCTTTTATCATTATTATCTGATCAAATATGTATTCTTGCTGAATTGTGTTCTTTAGAGAGAGTTTTCACTTCATTAGGCAACTTTTTTAAATATCTTTCAAAGTATTCCAAAATTGATGTTTTACTAAAATATGAAATATTTTTAAAAATCTGTTTTATGACTTTTTAAACTTCAGTTCAAATTTGGAATTATATATGTACAAAATACTTAAGATGAGAGTATACATATACCATATTTAGAATGCTGCAAGAATCAACTGAAACTAGAAGTATTAGATTTCCAAATGATCCTTTGTTTGCCTTATGTAAAAGTTTGCTTTTAGATAGAACTCATCTTTTCTTTATAACTATTTTTGGCAATTATATTTGAAACTTTTTCCCGCTATTTCTCATCAATACCAATATTTTATAATTATTTAGTTAATTGTTCAATGTTTTTCAAAAATATACTATATCGCAAAAAATTAAAATTTTAAAAAATAATACTTTTACTCTTAAATATATGAAACTTTGTACTGAAATTCAGAACGCGAGTTAAACATTGCTATAAATATCTGTGCCAAATAATAATATTCATAATATAGTTACTTATGGTATATGAGACATATAAGCCATGTTCCACTTTCGAATCAATATCACAGAAAATTCTGTAGCATACTTTTTGAAGCAGGATAAAATTATAATCCTTACTTTTCTTTTGCATATTTATACTTTTAAGGACCTCCTTAAAGTATGCTATACATTTTCAAGTGGAATTCACACGAAAGTGTTAATCGGAACAGGCCTGATTTACTTTGCTTCAAGTTTATAATACAAAGCGCATGATAAAATGAAAAGAATCACATTGGAGATCATTTCAAATGTTATATATTGCCTTGGTTGCCATGAAGTTGCAGCATATTGCCAATTGTATATGTATATGTATGTTTGTACATACATATACAAGTACGTTTTTTAAAATATCTTTCATTTTTTTCAATATGAGAGGAGTGCAAGCGTTTATTAAACATAGTGTATTGCAATTATTTTGAAATTTATTATTAAATTAATTTTAATTGTAATAATGTGCATGTTAAAATGTCAAAACACACACACACACACACACACACATTTGTGGTCATTTCGTATTTTTTGTGTATATAGATTTTAATGTATTTATTCAACACTTTTACACAGACATCGAGTTTTACATGTGTAGAGCAGCGTTAATCATTTTCAATGGCAAAATGAAATGAAATTAAAAATGAATTTTATGCAAAAAGGGAATTTGCAATGTTTACGGTAAAGTTGTTGCACAACAAACACACACAAACACACACACATACACACACAGACAGCTGACCACATTTTATGCCTCATCTAATTGCAAGTTGGAATCAGAATACGTTTTATGTGTGTGTGTGTGCTTTTGTGTGTGTGTGTGTGCGTATATTTTAATTAACCCAAAAGCCAAACAAATGTCACACAATGGGCCAGCTTGTGGGTGGTGGGGGGGTAAGCTGGTTAAGAGTTAAGGCGTGTCTGTGTCAATTGTTATTACGTGTGATTTGTAAACTAATACAAGTAAAAGCTGCTTGGCTGTGTGCTTGTGTGTGTGAGTTGCACAATTTTTCAACAGATTTCGTTGCCTACTTTCAGGCGAGTCCAGACAACAGCAGCAGCAGCAACAACTACAACAACAGGAGCTTGAAACGTGTCCTCGTTAGACCAAAACGGACGTGCTTAAAATTTCACAAGCCCACACACAGCATACCACACACACACATTGTAATGAGTATGTATGTAGGTGTGTGTGTGTGTGTGTGTGTGTGTGCTGTGTTTGTGCGTATCCTTTATGGATTAAATCCGCATGCCTGCGGTTGGCCACAAGATCAACTGTTGGCAGAAGTATGTCAACACGAGAGTACGACGTCCGGCCAACGAGAAGGCCTCACAGCAAGTGGTCATAATGGTCGACTCGTTCAACTGTGTGTGTGTGTGTGTGTTGTGCTAATAATGACGCTTTAAGTGAGCGAATGTGTGTGTGTGAGTTTTGAGTGTTACAACAACAAGGATAAGCCACACTGCGTCAGTTACACTCGTCCTATGCAACATGCTTAACATTGTTACAGCTTCGGCATCTTCTTCAGCTGCTCTGCTTCCTGTGCATATGCCTGTCCATTCCTGTCCAGTTCTGTCCGGCTCTGTCCATCTTGTTGCTGTAAACGTGTTTAAATGCACAATAACTCAATTAAAATGCAATGTCATTAAACAAATAACAATTTGTTGATTGTCTTCTAATAAAATTCAACAATAAAATGCATAGAAACATCAATGTCCCACCTGGCTTATAAGCTATTTTATATATATTATAGATATGTATTGTATGTGGTGAATGTCATTCAAGCAAATACCAAAGATCGTTAAATAATATATATGCTAGTACAAATTACACTTTGAATTGAATAAATGCAATTTGTAAGTTGTTGTGGAAAAGCTCAGTGTGTTTTAAGGCCTGATTTAATCAATATTATGCACACATTCTTAATTAAACTATAGCATATTCAAGTCAATTGCTATATCATATCCATTATTCTAGAAATTCCAATAAACAAGACTATCAAAAACGATTTATAGACAATTGTAAGTAAATTATGCAATTCAAATTTGTTTAGGATTGTTTGCATTTTCAAATTTTCATATCGTTTTTTCAGACTTGTTCTAAATTCCGAACGTTTTTGAAAAGTAGCAACGAATTTTGATGATTGAATTTCCTATGTAATCTGGCAATTTGTTTTCATTTCGCACCATTCGAATCGTCCTTTTAGTTTCAGAGATACAAAACATTTCGTGTTTTAGACATTTTACCTTTCGCCCTCAGACTGAAATTGTCTAAGTCGATAATTGCCCCTGAAAGTATGCAACATTATTTTTAACAATTGCACACTGATCGAAAAACAAACTCTTCGCGTAGTTATATCTCGGTCGTATCCTTAAGGATTTTGAAAGGACATACCATTTTGTAATCACAAAGAGCAGGACTATCGATTGGCATTCAAGGATTTTCAGTATTTTTTCAAAAATGTTGCCTCAAATTTTTACAAGGGGGTGGCTAGGAAAAAAGAGCCTAAAATCACAAAATCGCCTGTAACTCGGCCATTTCAAGGACGATTTTAATGTCCTTTGGCCAAAAGATAGTCCTTGTCTTGCCAAGTTTGAAAATGTATTCCAAAGGACGATCGTCCTTTTAAGAGCCGAGTTATAAGGACTTTTTTATAAACAGAAAACTAGCCATATCTCGGCCGTATCCTTGCTGATCCTTAAGAGTCCTGTGTCAAACGATACGTCTCATCAAGGACTATCAACTGGCCAAAGGACATTCGAATCGTCCTTTTAGTTTCAGAGATACAAAGGATTTGGTGTGTTAGACATGTTTCCTTTCGCCCTCAGACTAAAATTTTCTAAGTCGATAATTGCCCCTGAAAGTATGCAACATTATTTTTAACAATTGCACACTGATCGAATAACAAATCCTTTTCGTAGCTGAAGCTCGGCCGTATCCTTAAGGATTTTGAAAGGATATACCATTTTGTAATCACAGAGAGCAGGAAGAGCAGTTTGAGCAGCATTTGAGCAGCTAAAATTCAAAATTTACTTTGGATTTTGTTGTTGTTGCACAACAAATTCAAGTTTCTTCTTTTCTTTAATAAAAAGTCCGTTGAATTTAAATTTTCATAATATTTTTTATTCATTTCAATTAACATACATTCATTGCTTACATTTCGACTGCAATTTTAAATCGTATAGACTACAATATGGTGTAGTCTAATTGAAGAGAAGGCGTTTAGGATGGGATGTAGTTCTTGATCTTTTCAGTTCTCATTTGCCCTTCTGCGCCTCCAGGTAGCTGGCGGTAAAGGTGAGCACGTGATTTCGGTGCTTCAGATTACGCGAGTGTACATGGGATGAGCTATCGAAGACGCCGTTGTGTATGTGCTCCTCCTGGTGCCAGCCTGTTGATAAAACCGATGAGAAAGTCAAACATATATTCAGAAGGACACAAAATTAAGAATACGCACCATCTGGCAAACCCGAGGACAGTCCCAGGACTCGAACAGCTTCTCGACTTATGTGGACGCACAGCCTCTAGCCAGCTCTGTACTTTGTGTTATGCAGTAAAATTTGGTAAATATATTTATGTATGTTAGAACAATTACTTTTCTGTATATAATTTAACTTTCTATTAATTCTTTTACAGCTCATCTTTTAATCTGATTGATCTTGAAATCAGTTAAAGGTAAATATACCTTCATAGTTTTGCTTTTTATAACAACTTCTTAATCACAATTTTCCATAATATATGTTTATTCTTTATAGGATTGCTACGATTAGCAAACTACTCCTAATACTAGTTGCCGCTTCGAAAGACAAGGACCATAACTATGGCGCCGTTTGAGAGCAGCGTGCTCTACGCCAGTTCTGTCTCCATGCAGAATCCTGACAATTTGCAGTTCTAGAACTAAAGCCATTAATAATAACGATAATATTAAAATGCATATGATTAATATAAAATTAAAATAATAAATAATACAGAATTGTATTCATATTATTTTCAATTGAAAGAAATAAAACTATTAAAGCTGAACGAAGTTCTTTTATTTTTAGCGCTTGAAGCAATTTAAAAATATTAGCTCCTTACAGTTTCAGAGATAAAAAGGATTTTGTGCTTTAGACATGTTTCCTTTCGCCCTCAGACTGAAATTTTCTAAGTCGATAATTGCCCCTGAAAGTATGCAACATTATTTTTAACAATTGCACACTGATCGAAAAACAAACTCTTCGCGTAGTTATATCTCGGTCGTATCCTTAAGGATTTTGAAAGGACATACCATTTTGTAATCACAAAGAGCAGGACTATCGATTGCCATTCAAGGATTTTCAGTATTTTTTCAAAAATGTTGCCTCAAATTTTTACAAGGGGGTGGCTAGGAAAAAAGAGCCTAAAATCACAAAATTGCCTGTAACTCCGTCATTTCAAGGACGATTTCAATGTCCTTTGGCCAAAAGATAGTCCTTGTCCTGCCAAGTCTAAAATTGTATTTGAAAGGACGATCGTCCTTTTAGCAGCCGAGTTATAAGGACTTTTTTGTATACAGAAAACTAGCCATATCTCGGCCGTATCCTTGCTGATCCTTAAGAATCTTGTGTCAAACGATGCGTCTCAATAAGGACTATCAACTGGCCAAAGGACATTCGAATCGTCCTTACAGTTTCAGAGATACAAAGGATTTGGTGTGTTAGACATGTTTCCTTTCGCCCTCAGACTAAAATTTTCTAAGTCGATAATTGCCCCTGAAAGTATGCAACATTATTTTTAACAATTGCACACTGATCGAAAAACAAACTCTTCTGGTAGCTATATCTCGGTCGTATCCTTAAGGATTTTGAAAGGACATACCATTTTGTAATCACAAAGAGCAGGACTATCGATTGGCATTCAAGGATTTTCAGTATTTTTTCAAAAATGTTGCCTCAAATTTTTACAAGGGGGTGGCTAGGAAAAAAGAGCCTAAAATCACAAAATGGCCTGTAACTCGGTCATTTCAAGGACGATTTTAATGTCCTTTGGCCAAAAGATAGTCTTTGTCCTACCAAGTTTAAAATTGTATTCGAAAGGACGATCGTCCTTTTAACAGCCAAGTTATAAGGACTTCTTTGTATACAGAAAACTAGCCATATCTCGGCCGTATCCTTGCTGATCCTTAAGAATCCTGTGTCAATCGATGCGTCTCAATAAGGACTATCAACTGGCCAAAGGACATTCGAATCGTCCTTTTAATTTCACAGATACAAAGGATTTTGTGTTTTTGATGCGATTCCTTTAACAGGTGCCCCTAAAAGTATGCCGCAATTTTTGAGTTTTGCGGAAAAGTAAAAAGCCGTTGAATTTAAATTTGCTCATATATTTTTTTTATTAATATTTTTAAATATTGCTTTGTTTACAACCTATAATACATTTAGGTATATATGTATATTATTTTAATTAACGTAACTAACATGCATGCATATACATATAAGTATATTTCGACTGCAATTTTAAATCGTTAACAACATTAACATTACTCTAGCAGCAATTGTTGTTTGTTTGTTTGTTTTTGCGAGCGTACAAGGGATGAGTTTAGCTCCTCGCTGTAGCTGCCAGGGAACCAGATGGCGGCGTCGGTGCGTATGCACGTCATCCTGGTAACAACCTGTTCATAAAAAGGATGAAAGTCAATTGTATATTTTGAGTATGATGCACAGTGAAGTATACGCACCATCTGGCAGTTTGCTTGAGACACGCACAGCTTCTTGCCCGGTGTTTCCGTTAGTTATCCAGCAAAGTCATCAGGATGAGATTGTTAATAAATGTCATTAGTGGGTAGCGGGACAGTGAGGGTCAGCATGCCCCTGAAGAAACAGTCAAATACAAAAAGTAAATAGAAAAACTCACCTTGTGGAAAACGATCTATGACGTCTTTTTGCTTTTCCTGAAACAGCAAAAATGTTAACTTAACATTTGTAAATAACATGCACCCCTGAAAGTATGCAGCTCTTTTTTTTAGATTATCGGCAAATAAAAAAGCCGTTGAGTTTAAATTTAAAAATTTGTATTATTTTGCGAACTTCCTCCGATTTCTTTTACATTTTTATACTTTTTAGGGCCTCCTAAAAGTATGCTACACATTTTCATGTGGATTTCATTCGAAAGTGGAAATCGGAACAGTCCTGAATTTCATATTTAAGAGCGCAAAAGCAGCAATAACCATTGTTCATATTAGTACTTTAACTGTCGTCGAGTTAAGGAAATAAGCTACACAAGCAGTTTATCAATATGATAATTTTCAACGTCAAATATAATAATAAATGTTAGTGCTGTTCGAATTGTTTTGCTATTTAAAATATGAACACACAAGTAATAAATATATGTCCCCCACAATCTTTCTGTGTATTTGCTTCAGTTTGCCATTGTGCTTATTGCCCATTATACATATGAGTATATATATATACAATATATATATATACATATATATATATA
The DNA here is from genome assembly GCA_949708635.1 of Hirtodrosophila cameraria. Lineage (NCBI taxonomy): Eukaryota > Metazoa > Arthropoda > Insecta > Diptera > Drosophilidae > Hirtodrosophila > Hirtodrosophila cameraria. The sequence continues at coordinate 26,627,253 of OX453091.1, read as the reverse complement.
TCATCCAACCTTTAGTGTGTTAACGGACACATTGCTGAATGGTAGATCATAATTGTGGGTTGTGGGAATGATGTGCATTTCATGAATTATACAAGGAAGTGCTGCGGCGTAAATATGACTGTGTGTATTTATATGTACATATGTGTGTATTTATGTGACTGTCAGGACGATAAACTTGTATTCAATATGAATATGTGTGCAAGTCCTTGAGCAGGAAGCAAATACCCACACACACACACACACACAGTCATATCCACAGAGATATATCAACCCTGGCTGAATTGATGGTCAATGCATTGAGGCAAGTAATAAACTTATTGGCCCAACGGCTTTCCGTTGATTGTTCATATGTATGCCACAATATGGCGTCAGTCTGTCAGTCAGTCAGTCAATCCTCTGTAGCTGCGCTGCCTATATATCCATGACCAGGCAACATGGAACGCAACATCGTTAATATGGAACTGTTAAACAGATAATGACCGGGCGTGGGTATTCGACATGGACATGGACATCGATGTGGACATGGACATGGATGAGGACATGGTTTGTATAAGTGGGCTGGCCTTGCTGTATATAGCTTTTGTTATATAGCGCTCTCTCATAACTGTAGTGTAGTATCAATGCAGAACGATGATGATGATGATGATGATGATGATGTGGACGATGATGTGATTGTTGCTGCATGCGTATTCGGAAACCAGACAACTGTCATGCTGAAATTCTGATGCATTGAAATATAATTATTGGGAAATGTGCGATTGTCGTTCGGTTTCCGTTTACGTGTGTGCCACACACACTCACACTCACACACACTCAGACATAAGCTTATATGTGGCATTTTATGTGTGTATTTTGTATATGCACAACGTAATGCTCTTCCCTCTCCATTTCCATCAGACAGCCATTGTATCGATTATGTTTTTGGTGTTGTGTAGCTGCTGCTGTTGCCTGTGGCTGCCACCTTCCTCCCCCACATACACACACTCACACAAACGCATCCGTTACCTTTGCCACATAACATCATAATTTATGCAAGCAAAATGATATAACAGTTGCAATACTATATATACAGCATAAATCTATAAGGATGCATACATGAGTAGCACACGCCCATTGGACACATTGCACATCTGAATTTACTCATTATTAACTTATTAACTTAACAAACCAATTATAATGAGTTCAATTCTTTTTCAACATATCTTTAAAAACTGTAAAAAAAATGCTTAAAAATAAGAAGTTAAAATGAATTATTTGCGTAATTAGAAATATGGTAAAAATCTTAAATAATATTGAAAAGAAAACACGAATTTGGAAAGTTTTATCGGAACAGCAAGCAATTTCGATAAGCTACAACGGAAATCGCAGTTCAGAATAGGCGTTATATGCAGACCTGTTCCCATTTCCGATCAAAACAATTGGAATTGGTATTATTAGCTGCTCTGCATTTCGAATAACAACGCGAAATCGAGCTTAAACAGTTTACAAGTATTCGAATTTATCTTTAAAACGGAAGAACAATTGCTTTTTATTCGAAAACAGAAACACAAAATGGAAAAACTGTTAAGAATGAAAAGTTTGCGGAATTGGGTACAATCCTGATATATTCTTTCAAGAAGGTTTGTCATTTTGAAGAACGTAAATAGTAATTTTCAACCCATTCCATAATTTCATAATATTCCAGAATTCTCTAAAGGGCAATACCATGAACATTCTCTTTCTAAAGTTAAGATACTTGATATACCTCGAAAACGAAATAATATTATACATAATACTTATATGATCCCAGTTGCCCATTTGTACACATTCACAAATACATACATACATACATATATATTCTAAAAAAAACACAACGCAAAGACTTCACATTATCTTTACAATATGAAGCGCAATATTCGTGGCTTTAACTATGACAATTGTTTGCGGTAAGATCCATTTGAACCTTGCAACCTGTACCATTTGTAAATCCCATACACATGCACCTGCAGCAACGCTGAGATGCTTAAGTCTGGATTCGAGCCGAAGCAGCCATTTACCAGTGGCACCACCATTGTTGGCCTACATTTTGATGATGGCATCATGATTGGAACCGATAGCAGGGCAACAAATAGTGATATGGTTAACTCGTGCAATAGCCAGAAGATACGTCGCCTGCATGATAACATTTGGTTTGTGTAATTGGGCTTTAGATATAAGTATGTATAGTTTAATGGCTTTTTCTAGTTGTGGCGGCAGCGGCATTGCAGGTGATCTAGATAATATAGTAGGCTTGGTTCGAGGTCAGCTGGAAATGCATCATACGAGCACAGGATCTCGACAAGTGCCCGTCGTCTGCGCCAAGAAACTTGTGAAAGCAGCGGTGGTGCAAGGTAAAGGTCAAATTTATGCCAGCTTTCTTATTGGTGGCGTGGACAGTGTGGGCTGTTATCTGAGCAGTGTGCACGTCGATGGCACCTCAGAGGTAGCTGAATATCTGTCACTTGGCTCGGGCCAGTTTGGCTCCATGGGCATACTGGAGGACCGCTGGCATCCCGACATGGATGAAGATGAAGCGCGCGAGCTTATTGCTGATGCTGTCAGCGCTGGCATTAATAATGATTTACATTCCGGCTCCAGTATTGAAGTCTGCATCATGCACAAAGATCTTAGAGTGGAACTATGTAGCGAGCCAATACACTTCAACTTAAGGGATACAAGGACTGAACAGCAGCATATTCGGCATGGCACGACGGACGTCAACTTCACCTTTATTCATAAACTTTGGACTGACAAAATCGAGCAATTCCTGCCAGCTACGCTTCAAAAACTGGAGGTTGACTTAAGACACCCAATCAGGCGACATGAAATACACGGTGCTCTCGGCCAAACACGGCTTGAATTCAAGCGACGTTCTGACGCAGATAATGACGATGATAGTCCACCCCACAAGATGAGAAGGATTTAGACTTATTAAAAGCTCTAGTTTTCATTAATTTGCATTACTTAAAAGCTTTTTTTACCTTTATCCTTTTTTATCTTGTTTTTGAATAACGCGCCAATTGCAACTTCCAGCCAACTTATCGATATCGATACGCTATTGAAAGCGACCAGTGTTGGTTAAGAAAAACAGCTGTTTTCACTGTTTGTCGACTTAACAGTTCTGCCGATCAGCTGATCCTAGTTAACAGAGTTTAAGGATTTTGAAATTTTTGATGGATTTTGCAGTTTTTATGGTAATGGGGGAGGTTTTTAAAATAAAATAAATATCGTACGCGTAAGGAAATTTTATGATCTAATTTTGATTTTTGTTCAAAAACTTGAAATCGCTCTCTTTACGCTTTAATTTTGCTATTTGAGGGCGCGTGTCCTTCGGTAACTTCGGTTTTTGCTTATTTGCAACTAAACTAGCGGCCCTCCAGAACTTTTTTAAATAAAATGCCATTTTACGCTATTTTGAATCGAACTGCAACAATTATTCGAAAAAAACGCTAAAATTAAAACGAACGGCATTTTTTCCTGGAATTTTCTGCCGCGATTTTGTTTTTGCGTTTAACATTTTTCAAACAGAGGCTTAACATTTCTATGTTAAAAGCCCGCAATCTATGTAAAAAATTAAGCTTCTGTTAAATATGAAATTTTCTGTAAAATCAGCTGTTTTCACCCGCCAAATTCAAATTACGTTTTGGTCTGAGACTTTAAAAGACAGGACACCATTGTAAATGGCACTTTATAAAGTTGTCTTTTGAAAGAAATTAAAACAATTAAAAAAATTTAATATTGCGTGTATTTTTATGACATTTATGTACTTTATTTTCATTTTATTTTCATTTTAATAACAAAAGAATGTACATAAAAACGTTGATTTTGTAATTGTTGGCTCGCATTGCACGTTGAACCATAAAATTAGATTAGTCATAGATAATTTGACATTTGCATTGTTTGTTGCTGTTGTTGTTTTCTCATTCCTTAGCTAATAATTAAATCGTGTGGTATTTTGAGAAGCCTTTCAAAAACGCTATTGCACTAAGAGAGTGGAGTTGAAAATTTTGCTTACACACAATACATACATATATTATACGCTCTGTACAGTTAGAAATTTGTATACATTTCTGTCGCTTGGGAGTTTGTCTACAAATCCATTAAGTTACATTATGTTTTTATTGTATTCTCTGCTACAAATATGGTTGCACATACAACATCTATTCACTTAGTTTTTTATTTTACCCGGTTTCATCAAATTCGCGTTTTACTTTTGTTTTTGTTTTTAAAAATTTGCTTAGCTTACATATATATATTTTTGTTTGTTCTGCGTTTCGTGTTGCTATTTATTGTTTTTTCTTTTTAATACATATTTCATTGAAGTTTGTTTTTTTTTTTTGTTATTGTATAAGCAGCCTGTAGATTTTGCTCAACGACGGTTTTTTAGACGCTAGAGTTGAAGTTTTGTCTTTTTTTTTTGATTTACACAAAGTTTTTGAAACAATTTACAAAAGAAAATGGATTCGAAATATTATCATATTTAACTAAAACACTGACATTTGTTAAAAACAACTTACAATACACGGTGTAAAAATACAAATTAATCATAGATTACATACACATTGGGTATATCATAAAAAGTACTCATTCTTTCTGTTTTATAGATATACATATATATCAATATATAAATATATATTATTCATTTTCTATAGTTGCCCTTGCGGTTGCGCTACTTAAGATTATTGTACAAGCAAATCAAAATCACTTGAGGTACATAAAACAAAACAATTTCAATATCCAAAAATGACAACGAACAATTCGTAACACAAAACGTGGAACCGCTCGCATCTTGGCCAACTTTTGTAGCTTCCACTTCCACTTCCTATTCCTGCTCCTGTTCCTGTTCCTGTTCCTCTACTGATACTCATCGTCGCTGCTCAGCAGCATGGTCTTCTCGTTGTAGTTCTGGCTTATGGTTGCCACGCGCTGTCCACCTGGCAGAAACTTGCGCTGATTCCCCAGCGTCTTGGATGCCACACAGCTGCTGTTGTTGCCGCCACCGGTATCTACCGCATTGTATCCACCGCTGCTCGCATTTGTGGCACCCATGGTTGCACCACCTTGGTTGGCACTATTCGGATCATCTGGATCGTAGCTGGCGACGCGCATGCCACGCGAGTTCTTGCCACCTGCACGAATTAGTTATTTACTAAATGGTTTGTACTTTAGATAATTCATGCTTCATTCATGTATGTATAACATGCAAGTTGCAAGCAGAAAGGAAAGGCGACGTTTTGAAGCTTATTGTACATTTATTTAATACACATAATTTTAATAGTTATTTTATACAAATTTGTTTTTAAACATTTACAAAAAAGGTTACAAAAGAGCATACGCACGCGAACTTAAAAAGCACACGAGCTTTCGATTTGAGTCTATCACAAAATGAAATTAAAAAGCAAACCATATCTCTTTTTGGTATATTTGAGCTAAAGAATTTTGTAATCGAAATATATAATGCTCGTGTATTTTGAAAATTTAAATGCATAATAAGCTAAGTACATCAAGTGTGTCTGTGTGTGTGTGTGTGTGTGTGGAAAGCCTCGAAGAAACTGAGCGCAACTTGGAGGCTCTTCTGATATGGAATATACACCAAAATTGCCAAAAATATACATATTTATATATATATATATTTATATATATATATATAAATCTATTGAGTCTGCAAAGTTTGTCAAGTTTGTGTGTTTTGTTGTATTGCCATTTATACAAATAAAATTACATACATATAATAATAATAAAATCTTTCTTTACAAATACATAATATTTTACAATATTATTTCATATATATATATATATGTAGTTTGTATATTTAGAATGCGTTTTATTATAGCTAACATTTAAATAGTTTTAAGTTGATAAAATGCTTAAATTGTAACGTAAACATAATCAAAAAATACACACAAACAAATTATCAGCATAGGGGAACAGAGGGCGTTTAACATAAAAAACGTTTAAATACGCATATGAAAAAACAGTTAAGATACATATAAAATTCTAAGTTAACTTAGGCAATTTTAGTTTTTTTTTTGGGTTTTCGAGTGCGCGCTTTCTGTAAGTAACTAAGGCCTAATACGTATTTTAGTTTTTTATGCTTATTTTCATTTGTTGTTGTTTTAGTGTTCAAACGGCAACAAAAGGCAACTGTGATGTCGATATTGTTAGGACCATTTAAACTATAAGTACACTTGATTTGTCTTTAAACTGCTATTATTATTTTTTTGTTTTTCTGTTCCTCGATTTATATATTTAGAGTTTTTCGTAACGCTGAGTTGAGGTTACGTCTGCAAAAGATAAGAAACAGAAAGAAAAAACAAAAGTATAAAACATAATGTGTAATGTAATGTATAATGTTTAATGTGAATGAAAGCAAAATAAAATATAGATATATGTATATTAGATTATATATGTGTAAGATTAACAACAGCTACTGAGCGCAGGCAACAAACATTCATATAGATTGAGATAAAGTTTGAAAAATAAGTAAATGTCATCTTACCTGAACTATATTGTGTATATTGTTGGTACTGTGGATGGAAATTGTGTATAGCATCTGTCATAATATCCTTGGGATTCATGGTTTCCTATGAAATGCAATAAATATTAGTTAGAATGGCGGATAGAGAAATACTTTATATTGTTTAAGCAGTTACCTTGAGGCTGCTGGAAATGGATTGCATAGTCACAGAGCGTCCATGGCCATCACCAATGCAGCTGCGAGCATAGACCTGAAATATTTAAGAGAATATGTTTTATATCATCTAAAAGTTACCAAATTTGAATTGTAAGTTTACAAAATCAATAGTTATCTATCTAGATTTCTAGCTGTCAAAGAACTGAGCGAAAGTTCATGCAGAATTTCTTTTTCAATATGGATTATTTACATCTATTTGACTAAAAATGTTTCCTAGATTTGTAAATAAATTGTATTTAATAGTTGAAAAATATTCCAATCTATTCATTAAAAGAAGGGCATACAGTACGCGCCCATCCCCAACGGATTTTCTCATAACCATATAAGATTCTGTCGTGTGCCTCTCATCTAAATACAATCACAATTCTATTCTTTATGTTTTTACGCAAATAGTAAATATTTTATAACAATTTATCATATTTGGCAGCCATTGCTCATGTTCATTGAATAAGCTTTATCAGAGCAATACCCAAAATAGCTATAGCTATAAACGTGAATCTACCACATGAGTCACATGCCACAAGCATGACTGTGAAACGCTGTGATTGCAAGACTTTGTAGTTTTAGTTACATGTCATGCGAGTGTTGATAAGCAAAGTGAAATAGAAACTTATCTTATCAGAGACAAAACACAATACTATAAAAAAACGCTGCCACATATAAATAACTCTAAATCTTGCAAGCAATTAACTCACCTGATAGGGAAAAGCATAACGCAGCGCAATGGCAGCAAACAGCATTTCAATGCATATGAAAAAGTTCTGATATCCAGCGGAAACGGTACCCGCTGAGGTAACAGTGCCAGCACTGTCCACAATGGGCGAAATGACCTGAGCCTTCTCAAGTATAGCCAGGCCGACGCCCTGCCAGAAGGATAAGAAGATGACTGACTTGATGGTGCAGAATTTCAAAACAGGCTCAAACGGAGTCAGCAGATCGCGTGTGGCAAAGTAAAATAGATAAAGACCATATAAAGCCAACGATACGGAAATGTTGTAAATTATAGTTATATAAATATAGCCGCCATCGGCGCTGCAAAGAAAACAAGAGAAGGTTAGACTTTGATATATTAACTAGATATTCGTCTGCAAACCTCCAATCGCCATCGTGATAGTGTCCAAAGGCCTGCAGAAAGATGATAATAAAGGCGACCAGCGGCTTAACCAAACAAAACTGCAATGTTGCCTGCTTGCAGAAGCGCAAGAAGCCAATGGTATAGGTTTTGCCCTTAAGACAGCATGTGCCATACAAACAGGACGTCTTAATGGGCTTGCCGCGTATCTCAGACATGATGTTACCCTCGCCGCCCAGATATTCATAGCATAGCGACAGAAAGTTGTAAATGACAAAGGCTATAAAAGTAAAGAGATAAGGTAACAGATTAAAATTGAATTAAGAAAGTAGTTTAAACAGTTGCAACACACCTTCATAGCAATCGCGCACCGTAAAGAAGTATATGTAAACGTTGTCCGAGTTGAAGAATAGCAAACTAATCCATGAATAGGTCGCATAGATGGGCACTATAAACAATATGCGCACTATCCAACGCTGCTCCTGTGGATTGGTATACCAGCGTAAATGCTGATAGATCTGTAAAACGATATTCGATTAGTGTTTATATAGTTATACTTGTCTAAGCAAGCAGTTTACCTGTTGACATGTGACAAACAGCGCCGCCCAAACAAACACGCCCGCTAGCACCTGTGCGGTTTTAGTTTGCAGGAAGATGCCATCGCCTACGTGAAGCAGCGGATCCACTGGCTCCAAAGCGACGCCACCCTCTGATGGACTTTTCATTTGCACAACGTAATTGGTATTCGGTTTCAGGGACGCAGCACTTGCGTTGCCAGCAACGACAGCAGCAGCAGCAGCTGCAACGCTGCTGCTCACAGTTAAAGCCGCCTCAATGAGACTGGCCGGCGTTGTGCTCATTCTGCCAGAATACAATAAAATTCAAGAGTTTTTTAATTACATATAATTACATAAAATATGTTGATTAGAGTTGGCATTAGTTTGCTTTACTTTATTTAACTTTTTGACAAGCCACATGAAAAGTTTTTCCATGCTACAAATTTCATGAATTGTGAGCAGACTAGTTGCAAAGCTCACACAAATTTGGGTCAACAAGCAGCTAAATTTGGGCCAGTGTACACACACACACGCATTAGATCATCATCATTATTATCATTATCATTATCATCATCAACATGATACTCAGACACGCAACGAAATTCGAGCAGTCGCATCAAATTTCAAGCCCATTTTTGCCATGAAACTTTTCTCTCTCAGGGTCAGTTCTAACGGCTCTGTATCGATTCTATACTATAACTATAACTTCTATGTGCATTGTGTAGGTAAATATGTATGTCGTTAGAGCTGTGACCAATCAATAAACAAGTGTGAAACATGCATTACATACACGCGATGTAAATCGACAATTATATATGCATAAATATATATGCATTATTCATTTAAACGAGCATTTATTTACACTTGTATCATGGTACAATCAAATTAAGCATCAAAGCGCAAGTTCATTCAACTGAAATCAGTCGGAAATGATTAAAGATTTATAAATAAATGCTTTTGTGGAGACTTCAAATACAAATTGAGTTGCAATTTGGAGAGTTGGCAAGCTGTGGGTGGAGACTGTCAGTATTTTAAGATGTCTTTAGCTATGCTAAAAAGTCTACAGCGTAAAGTGTTCTACACAATTAGTGTAGAGAAAGTATTCTATGTTTGGAGCATCGAATATAAACAAAGAAAGAAACAAAGAATTAAAAACAGCTGTATGTTAACAAGAAACCAGCTGACGCACATAACAGTAAACAATGAGGGTTTTTCAGTAGAAGTCTTTAGATATTGATTGCAGAAATAATAGCACTAGCCAAGGTTGAACTTATATTTTAAAATATTAAAATGGTGGGAAATCAAACAACTGTACAACAAAGGTCATTATCAAGTTGACTTGAATAACAATCAAGAAATTGCGCTAAACACAAAAATAACACAAATGACTCAGACAGGTAAACTGGAACTGAAACTGAAACAGAAACTGTGAATCTGAAACTGAATTTAAGAGTACTGATTTCTCTAAAGCAGACAAATTAAACAATTAAGTACGCATTGCCCGACACTGAAACGTTAAAAACAGCTTGAAATAAGCGAAACAAATCTGCAGCAGTAGTTAAAATAGCAAAAATGGCCAAGACCAAAGCGAAAAATAGAAGAAGACCAGCAAAAGTAGAAGAAGGCAGAAGCAAAAGTGAAGAAAAAAAAAAGCAACAACAAGTTGCTGTTGTCTGCTGAAGATACACAGAGAGTGGCATTTATATTGGCACAAAGCAAAGTCTCCACTGACTAAAAAGTCTACACTAAGCCAATCGAAGTAGCAGGCGCGGAAGCGTTTTTGGACGAGACAAGAAAATGCCATTTGTATATGTATTGTATATGCACACATGTATATATGCATGATGATTGTGGGAGTATGGGCCGAAATCAAAACCAATAGCAAATTCAGACAGTGCTAATTACATTTTTGGAAATAGGAGGGGCCTTGTGGGGCTTCTGCTACAGCAGTTAAAATTGATTTTCGAACAGCTTAAAACATGTGTCCAAAATATTAGAACACACACACACACACTCTGTAAAACTGTAAATAAATACGAAGCTTAAATGCCAGCATATTGCGACCTTTTCGTGCGTTGTGGAGCTGCCTTATCAAACCCCCCTTCTTAGAGAAACACACACACACACAGACACAAAGGCACACACACACATATGTGCATTGCTCACTCACACCTGCTTATTAAATGCGAAATGCGACAGCCAAGTTGAAAATAAAAACACGCACACACAAACACACACACAGTCAAAGCCATCAAATTTCGTCATCGAAAATGGGTATTTTACTTGCGACTCGTCCATTTCAGGGAAAACAACTTTTACACACACTACGCAAACACGTTAATGCAACTTAATTAATTACCTCTTTTAAGTGCAACTCTTCACGATTGGCTTTTGCGTTTTTTATTTTTCACACAGCTCGAAAATTTCGTTTAATTTTTGCCAGCAAGTTTTTTTCACTTCGTCGCTGCGACGCGAACTGACGTTCGTGTTTCGTCTGCTGTCTGCAGCAGAGGGGGCAAACTAAACAACGACAAAACGATAATTATAACACACAATCAAACGCATTTGTTTGTTTATTATTTATTTTAATGTGCCAATTTTATTTCTAATGCAAAACGAAAATTACAGCGAAAATTTGGCTGTTCACGAGTGTGCGAGCTGGTGTTGTTGATATATTATCGAAACTGACGATATAGGAATTAAATTGGCTATTATATGTTATCGATATTTGTGATTGTTCGTGAGCATTTGTATCGGTAGACGATAGTTGGTGGTGGCCGGCTGATAAGCGATAAGAAAGTGTGACCACCTGCGGAATTGCGATCATTAGTGCTGCAAGACACAGCTGTTTTATCGTTGCTGCTATCGATATATATCTATAGCTTTTAAAAACTAAATATTAAAAAATTAAAAAGTGTAATTGGAATGACAATTATCAAGATCCTTTTTTAATGACGCTGGAATTTTGTTTTGCTGTTTAAAACTGTTTAAAAGCGGCTTCAGTTTTTTTTTAATTGGTGATTGTTTAAATTTAACGTTGCCTATTTAGTTCACTCTTCTTCTTATCTCCCAAATTTAAATCAGCTGTTTACTGTTTTTAATGATTTTTTTGATTTATTTTAGCTAAAATTCCGTGGATTATTGGAAAATTGTAACCACGACGCAAATAATAGCTGTAAAAACACAAAGTAATATCTTGGAATAAAGGTAACTGTTCAATGAGATAAGTGTTTCGCGAGCAACAACCTTGCGCTGATTATTTTTATCTGCGTCGAACTTTGAACGACCGTTGCAAGTCGCAGCTACTTGTGGAATAATGTAAATACAGAGTTAATTACTTGAAATATGGACTTTCGCAACGCCCGTGCACGACAACCAGAAATCGTGCGTTCAGTACAAAAGGATGCACGTTATACCAATGAGTTGGCCGAGGATTTATCTGATATTTTGCGTCTAACTGGCCCACGAAACTGGATCAAATATAATCAACTATGCCAGTTGATAGCTCAGCTGAGTTACCACGGCTTTGCCTCGCTAAACAATCTGCAAACGCTCGGCGAGGAGTATACGGGCATCATACAGGTCGATGGCAAATATAAACAAATTCCTAGTCGTTTGGTAAGCACATCCCTGAAACTATGTACAATATGTATTAAAGTACTTAATTGCAGCTGCAACTGGTGGCAATTATACTGGAATTCGGTGGAGATGCCTTGTTTCTGCGTGTGCTGCAAAAGCTAGAACTTAACTTAGCTGAGAATGAACAAATTGTGCCCGAAGCCAAGAAGATGCTGCAAAAGCTCATACAACGCATGCGACAGTCGCCCAGCTACATCAAAGCGCTGCATAAATCCTTATTCTATTTGGATGCGGGCAAGTATCAGCTGTCCAAGCGCACCACGGGCATCAACTATGTGCTCATACGCCACTGGCTGCAGCCAGAGTTCTCACTCTATGGCTACAAAATTCTCGGCGTCATCACATTCCTACAAGTCACCGTTTCGTTAGCCATTGGCAGCTGGGAGGTCTGGCGGGAGCACAAGCGCCAGCAGCTGGAGCAACTGAAACAAGCTGGCAAACGTTTTCTGCAGCGTGAAACTAGCAAAAAGTCTATCGAAACCGATGCGCCGCAATGCATACTCTGCCTGGAGCCGCGTCAGAGCAGCAGCCTGACGCCCTGTGGTCATCTGTTTTGCTGGCGCTGCATACTCGACTGGCTGGAGGAGCGCGATGAGTGTCCTTTGTGCCGTGAATCGTTGAAAAAGTCACAAGTGATACAGCTGCAGAACTATGTTTAAGTAATTATAAAACATTTTTATTGTATTTTGTGTAACTTGATTTTGTATAGTTATATTTATTGAAATAATTAATGTACATGCTTTGGTTGCTGATGGCAGCTATGCCATTTGCATTTTGGATTATCACCATGGATTGTGGTGTCTAAAACCTAAACTTACAATTATATATTTATATTTACAACTTGTTGTATACAATTAAGTGACCTGCTTAAATAAGGTCTAGATAAACGGTGCGGTTAAAAATTTGCTTGCGTCGCCGCGACTCAAAAGCGGAGCGTGCCTCCGTCGTCGATTCAAAGGCGACGCGTGCATCGCCTGTGGGTTTGCCTTCGTCATTGAAGCGACGTATAATATCATCTGGACTTAGCTTGTAATCGTTAAAGAAACGCAAGATGTCCTTAAGGTCTGCCTTGAATGGCACATTGCGCATGGCCACCACGCAGCCGGGACGATTGAACTTATCGGGTATACCTTCAGCGTCGGCTGCAGACTCGCCCTCAACCCCACTATTGCTGTTGTTGTTAATGTTTGCCATTGGCATGGGCATGGGAACAGGTATGGGCATGGGCATGGGGAGATTGGCTGCAACGGGCTCCAGATTAAGCTCGGGCCCGCCACGCACTGCAAATGGATTAAAGTGCTGCTTGGAGTGATTGCTATCATCGCTATCTAGCGACACTGATACCGACTGCAACTGTTGCTGCTGCTGGGCGGCGTCCCGATTGTTAGCATTATCAAAGCGACTAGGACCACGACGGCGTGTTGTTGGCTGTTTTTGCTGCTGCTGCTGTTGTTGCTGCTGCTGCTCATCAAGTGCTTCCGGTGCCTGACGCGGACCATTGCCACCGGGCACATAGTCCATAAATGGTTTATTCATGCGATCGGCAATCTCCTGCGGCATTATGGGTGCCAAGCGCAAGCCACGCCCACGAAAGCGACGATTGTGAAACTCACGTATGGCCACTTTGGCATTATGTGGATCTGAAAACTCCACAATAAACTCACCAGCGCTTTGATGACGCTCATTGAAGAGCATCTCAATGTGCTCAATGCGCAGATTCTCGGACATAAATAGTTCACCCAGATCATTGACCCTGGTGGCATATTCACAGTTATGAACACGCACAAACACGTCCTCCTGGCGACGTGGATTACCCTGCTGCTGCTGCAGTTGTTGTTGTTGTTGCTGCATTTGTTGCATGTTGTTGTTGTGTTGTTGCATGCCAAATGGGCCCATGTTGTTGTTGTTATTCATATGCATGCCATTGTTATTGTTGTTGTTATTGTTCATGTTGTTGTTATTTTGCTGCTGAAAACCAAAAGGCATGTTACCGTTATGCATAGGGTTGACAAACGGTTGCATATGGTTGTTGTTGTTGTGATGGTTGTTGTTGTGTTGGTTGTTGTGTTGGTTGTTGTTTTGGTTGCTGTTGTTGTGTAGGTGAGGCGAATGTTGTTGCTGTTGTGCCTCGTTGTTGCGACGGCGCGGATCGTTGTTGTATTTGGCCATGGCCATAAGTTCCTGCTGCTGTTGTTGTTGTTGTTGTTGCTGCTGCTGCAGCAGCAACTGTTGCTGCTGCTGTTGTTGTAACAGCTGCTGTTGTTTTTGTTGGCTCACCTGTTCGCGTTCAGCATCTTCGCGCTGCTGCTGCTCCTCCTTCTGCAGCTGCTCATTGGCGCGCCGCTGCTTATCCTTGGCGTTCTGCATCTCCAGCATGCTGCTGGCGCGCACACGCAGCTTACGAAAACCAATATAATGCTGAGAGGTATCCTCCAGCGCGGAGCGTGCCTCATTCTCTCGGGCAAACAGAACAAAGGCAATAAATTCGCGACGATTAACGGGACTGGGCGCCAATAGAATATCAACAATGGTGCATGTGGCAGAGAACATTTTCATGATATCCTGCTCAGTGGTCAGCTGCGGCAGATCCTCAACATAAAGCACACAAGTGTGCGGCTGTACAGCAGCAGGAGGAGCAGTAGCCAAGGAACGATCTTCAGCACGGCTGCTGTTGTTGCTGTTGTTATTAGTTACGCTGCGCTGCACACGCTCATCGGCCTGCTCGAACTCGGCATCGCCAATGGGCTCGATTTGCACCAGCCGATCCCGGAACATGGTATTATTGCGTCCAAGCGCTTTCTGAGCGCTGGACACACGTGAGAATTCAATGTATGCAATGCCAGTGCGGTTACCATTGGCACTGCTAACGATCTTGATGCCATTATGCGGTATATAGAGGCCAGCAAAGTATTTACGCAGATCACTATAGGATGTGGTGGTGCACATGCCGCTAATCTTGATATAGCAGGTCTCGGCAATGGGCACAGCGCCAACTGAAATGTTACCTGTAGAGCTGCTAGGAGGAGCAGCAACTGCGCCTGGTGAGTTGGCAGCGGGTTTGACTGCCTGTTGCTGCAACAGCAGCTGCTGTTGCTGCTGGAACAGCTGTGGATACATTTGCGCATAAGGATTGACATTAGCAAAGGCAATTGGCTCCTGTTTCTGCGACTGAGCTGCAGTTGTTGCCTGGTTGCGCAGCAACTGTTGCTGCTGCTGCTGTGTTGTAGCAGCTGCTACATTGAGATTGTAATTGTTGGTGGTGGTATTGCTGGTGGTGCTATAGCTTTGCAGACCTGGCGGCAGCACGGACATAATGCTCAATTGCTGCTGCAAGCCAGGCACATTCGACAAGCCAGGCAGATTTGACAGGCCAGCCAGATTTGACAAGCCAGGCAGATTTGACAGGCCCGGCAGATTAGCTGCCGGCGCAGTAGCAGCAGCAACAGCTGGACTAGCGCCTAATGACCAGGGCAGCAGATTGGTCACCTGTGGCTGTATTTTAAGATCACGCTCACTACTATCGCCGCGCAGCCCGGAGCGACGCTTGCGGCCACGATCGCGCTGATCATGATCATGAGCACGCTCACGATCGCGACTATGATCGCTATCATCGGAGCTGCTGGAACTGCGGCTATGCCGGCGACGGGAGCTCAAAAGTGTCTCTGCCGGCGACTGCCTTTCAACTTTCAGGCCGGTCACATCGGCCAGCGTTAAGCCTGCCTGTTGCTGGTATGCCAAAAATGAGGGTGCTGCACCCGGCACCAACTGTTGCTGCTGCTGTTGCAGCTGCTGTTTGGCCAGTTCCTGTTGCTGATTTATTAGAAAACTGTTAAGACCGCCAATGATGGGCGCCTGTGGCGCCGGTGGTATAACTACTGCCGGTGGCTTGGCAACACTTTTGACAGCGGGCGTGGCACCGCCCACATTGCGTGCCGTCTCAATAACCTTTTGCATTTCGGCGCGCGAGGAGAGCAGCAAACGCACCTGAATCTCCATAAGTTTCTCGCGATCCTTGAGCATGGCGCAGCGTGCATCCTCATCGGTGCTGTTGGTTGTTCGAAGAGAGAGAGAGAGTTTTGCAACAAAATAAAGGCAATGGCTTAAAGTTAACAATAAAATAGTGAGATGAAGAGAGAGAGAGAGGATAGCAGAGAAACAGACAATTGTGCGAACATAGTGCAATACATTACATAACAGATCTGTTCCGTGTTCTTTGGCTTTATATATATGCATATATAGAGATCTGCTACTTTTGCTCCGTTTCAATATAGCTACAATAACATTTTATATAGAGTAACAGTTTTTTTTTTGTCTAACTACCTGAAAGCGATGAAAGCGTCGCCCATTTCGCCACCGATAATGTGTACACCGCCCTCCGGTATCGAGAGGCCCGTGAAGAAATGTCGTATGTCTCGAGCATTTGCCGTCCACGGCAGATTTTGCAAACGAATAATGACACTCATCTTGATTTAAGACTGTTTTTTTTGTTTCTATTTATTTGTTATAGTTTTTTTCTGTTCTTTTTTATATGTTCTGATCGTAAGCGATCAATCGATTAAAATACGTTGGTAGCCTTTACAGAAACACCGTTATCCCTCATTTGGCCAGTTTCAAGTCCAGTTGAACGTGTCCCAACTAGTTCCAATCATCTGAAAAAAGAATCACAGACATATGGATTTTTGTTGCGTACTATACTTAATATTTAAGATAAGATATCTTTCATGATCTGAAAACAAACCAATAACAGATCAAGCGAGAGATTCAAGAGCTGTCAAAATCAATTATAATATATATTTTTTATTAGTTAGTTTATTTGAATGATATGTATATAAATCATATTTTAATTAAAACATACAAATGACTACTTAAAATTATATATTAATTACAAAAATATATTTTATATATTTTTTATTTTAAGCATAAATTTATTATAAGATACCCCAAGTTCTACCATATCTTTTCAAATCTAACAATTATTTGTTGGCTTTTTGAAATTCCAAATGGCCACATGACCTCGACCATAAACTCACCAAGGCCAGTGGTCCACGCTAGTGACGAAAGCAACAACTAATACACTTGGAAATATGCATAAAAACTTTCCGCAAAGAACATTATTTCACATTTTAAAGTACACAACTACAATTCTTCAAACTATAATGAATTTGAACTGTTTTTAAAAATAAACTGTTTAATTTTGATTAGTTTTTCAACGATATTAAGCTGAACTTACCAAAATCTTTTATAACAAAGCCAAAAATAAACGAAAACTGTATTTATTTTCGTAAAAAAAGCTTATAATATACATGATCTATTGTTAAAGTTTCAAGCCATATTTAGTTTATCATATCGTCAAATTTTATACTATATTAATCCCTTAAGGGCTAAGGATCAATCCGTTTATTTTATCTGGATAAGTAAGTCCTTGTTTCAACTTAACATTTTGAAAATATTCACTAATTATTTTATTTTTGGATAGATCTCTAAAAACTAGCTCCTCAAAAAGTGTTGAACTTAAAATAGTTTGCAGTTCCGATATTTTTAATAAAGACAATGTACAAAAGTTCTACAATGAAATCCGATTAAAGCGTGCGATTCAAAACTATAAAGATATGGGCACAGTTAGTGTGTATAAACATTTTTAAAAGTTTTTACCAATCGTTAGATCAATAAGCTTCAGACACTATTGTTATTTTGTTAAAGTTAGTATAGACCTATCTATTAGATGACTTTCTTAACTGCGAAAACGGAACAGCTTACCAGCTTACATATAAAAATAAAGATAAGATTGCTAGCTTATATACTAGGTGCAAACTTATATATTTGGTATAATTTCTTAATTTCTAGCTTGTTTTCTTTTTTCATTATTTTATTTTATTTCCTCTTAAGTTGTAAAACATTCCACGTAATACTTTTTATGCTGAGGAATGATGTATCAAGCAAACTGCGGGAATCTTCAACTCCTAGCTATGTTTGGAAACCTGGCTGGAATCCTAAAAACAATTCAATTTCAGCATGGGCCAAATTCTCATAACAAATCTTTTGGCTTTAAATGGCAAATCGGGCAGCTGTTTGGTTCATTGCGTTGCGTGTTGCATAAGAGGACCAGTTTTGAATGATTGCGGGCGACGTGTTTAGTTCAACTTTAGGAGCAATAAATGCGACTGGTTAATGGCTTTAGAAAGATTTGTATACCCCCAATGTCTTTCACTTACCCACAGACGACAACCTTACTGCTCCGAATGAAGGTCGAACACGATCTTACCGCATATGCTGCTCTTACCACAATATCAAATCAAATTAAACTATGCTACTGTGCTATGTCCCTATGAACATTGAACATTAACTATTGACTATGCCACAAAGCGATACGGTGGCATTAAGCATTTCGATTTCCTCATTAGACGCACTCAATTACCTGTGTTACAAAAAAACAACGACAACTGTTTTCCCAAAAAGAAATGCGCGTTAAACCAGTTGAACGGTTTGGACGTAATTGGAAAGCCATTATGCAGCTTTAATTCAATTGGCATTAGGCAGACAGTATCTATCTCTCAATCCCTGGCGGACATTTGGCAACTAAATATAAAGTTAACAACATCTACTATAGCAAAAGCAACAACAACAACAACGACGACGACAACAACAGCAGCATAAATATGTATAAAATAAGCAACCTGAACGCTAAGTGACAGCCTGGAGCAGCAGCAGGAGCAGGAGGAGAAGAGCAGCATACGGGCCTGTTTAATATATCCATTTGTTTGCTTTTGGCCTGGCTCAACTGTTTAACGCCAAAAACAACACTTGACTTCAGGAAACCCAACTCCAACTCCTTCCGCTTGGCTATATAAAAAGGCATTGTTGGCCATCTGGGTCGCAGTTATACGAAAGATCTGATCGCGTTACGGTCGTCATTGTTGTTGTCATCGTCAGCAGCATTGATCAGCAGCGAGGCGCGTGCGTTGAGTATTTTTATTCATAGATATGAAATTCGCAATTGTGAGTGCTCCATTTATAAACTATATAAGCAATAAGCAATATACATTAGTTTGTATATTATGTATAACAATTTCAAGTAGCATTTAGCGATCGCGTGAGTCGAAAAATTGTGTTAATGTTCGTTATATCGATCAGTGTGTTGTTGCAATTACTGATCTTTAATGTAACCAGTTAATTTGGATTTTACTTTTAGCTCATTTCAAAAACCTAGCTTTAATTTGGATCTTACTTTTTCGCCGATATGTGTTGAAATCTTTAACTGATCTTAAGATACTTCCTTTTGAAATGATCTCTGTCCCTGAAATTTAGCGCTACTTAAATCATAATTGCGTTATATCCAAATCCAGGCATATAAACTCTATAAGCACTTCATTTAAAACATATTTTTAGAAAAGCAGAAGCCGATCTTTAATGTAACAATTTATAATTTTGATCCTACTTTCAAGATCGTTGCAAAAATCGATCTTAAATGAATCAGTTTCTAATTTGGATCTTACTTTTTAGACTATATGTGTTAAATCTTTAACTGATCTTAAGATACATCACTTTGAAACGATCTTTGCACCTAAAATGCAGCGTTACTTAAAATATATTTGCGTTAAATCAAAATTCTGGCATTTGTTTTCAACGTTGAAAATGAAACTACAAAAAAGCCAGCAAAATTAAAAAAAAAATAATAATTTTAAATATATATTTTCCACTTTTCTATTGTGCAATGATTTCGACTTAGCACAATAATCGTATTAGAGATCAATTTTATTATATTCAAAATGATCGTTTTTGAGAATTTCAACTATAATGAATTTTATTTTAAATGCAAAATGTACAACTAAAAGCAATTTTTTCAATTTTCTACATTAATAACAAACACAATCTTTATAACGTATTGAGATGATCACTTATAATATCTTAAAAATGTTTGATTGCCAGTTTATTGGTAAAGATAATGTTAAAGAATTTGATCTACTTAGCTACTAGATATAATGTGTATAGAAGTAATATGTTCATGCCGCACTTTAATAAAATAGATAAAAACATATATTTTATTACAAGCAGAAAACATTTTTATTGAAAACTGAAGACTACATGTGTTGTATTATATGTATTGATATTATATCTTATCCCAATAAATATCTAACTTGTTTTAGACTAAAAACTAAGCGCATAATTTACGTATTATTTTGTTATCAACACATATCTGAGTGGTTCAAGATAAAAAGCTAAGCAGTATATGTTTTTGAAGGACGATTTCAAGGCTGAAATAATTATTTACCTGCTCTCAAGATCAAATTTATAAACCCCACAAAATAGAGACGCCTAATTGATCAGCTAATTTCATAATTTTCAAAATAAACTAGCTATTTGATAACTTTATAATTAAAAAATATAAAGAATCGTTCAATGGCCTTACTAACCATGAGCAGGATTCAATCAACTAAAGAATAATGTTAATTTAAAAAATGCTAAAACCTAATTTTTGCAGACGATGTCGTCGCTTGGGCTGCTTCTGCTCGTGGGCGTCCATGGCACCACCATAATCAGCATTAAATATCCGCCGCAGAGCAATGAAGGCCTAGAACGCATGCAGCCGGCAAAGAGGGATCTAAGTCTAAGCTATGCAGCCACCAACATTGACTCCAAGGAAGGCACACGCGTTAAGACCATAACAGTGATCAAGAATGTGGGCGGCATAAGCGATATTGGCGGCGGAGGGGCAGGCTCAAAGAGTGCGGCAAACAAGAAGCAAGTAAAGCTGGTTATTAATCCCGAGCTGCACAAAAGTGAGGAATGGGCAAGCGCTTTTCGTGATAACTTTGATTCCTATGGCGGGCTGCCCGATGTGCCAGACATAGACGATCTCTTTGAGTTTGTGAATCGCAAGAAGACCAGCACAGCGCCAGAAATGGTATTGAAGGAACAGACGCCTGCTGTTGTGTTGAGCACGACAAAGGCGCCGCCAACAACGATAACAACAAAGGCAGCTAGCAAGCTTGACGAGTTGGCAGAAGACAGTGACGAGGCAACCGTGGAGAAGATAATGGGTGATGCGGAGTTGTTGCCGCATATCAAGGAGGTAAATATACTGCGTCTGCAGGCGCTGGGTCAACAAAAGCAGCAACAGCAGCAATCGCATCAGCAGCTGCAGCAACAGCAGCAACTGCAGATTCAGCAACCACAGCAGCCTGCGCAGGAACAGGATCAGTACAAGCGGTTGCGTGTGCGCGAGTCTCTTGTGGATTTCAACTACTCCACGCCCATGCATACGGTGAGTCAGTTCCATGAGAACTATGTGCAAGTGCTGCCCAATGGCTACGATTACACTAGGACACCGCAGCCCAATGGCTACGACTACGCCAAGCCGCAGCAGTCCAATGGCTACGATTACACCAAGTCGCCGCAGCAGCCCAATGGCTATGATTACACCAAGTCGCCGCAACAGCCCAATGGTTACGACTACACCAAGACACCGCAGCCCTGCGCTGTCCCAGCAAAGCCGCCCAATAGCATACAGGTGACGACGCCATCGGGTCGCCACTACGACATACCGCAGAGCAACAGCAGCGGCACGAATGGTGGCGCTAAGCATCCCTACTTGGCGCCGGCGCTGGCCAAACGCACGCAAATACAGCCGGCACAGCCACAGCCGCCGATGCCACCCAACTACTCCTCGGTTAACTCACTTGTGCCGCCGATTGTGCAAACGCCGCTGGTTAATCTGCCAGCCAATGTGCCACAGTCGCTGCCACCGTCAACGCCGCCCCCTCTAGTTGCAGGTCAAGGCGTTGGCGCTGGCGTTTCCACCAGCCAGCGTCCGTATGTGGCGCCCAGTTTGCGTAACAATGGTCTGGGCATCAATCGGGGTCCACAACCGCAACCACAGCCGCAGCCGCAGCCTCAGCCGCTGCCTGCGTATGCAACTGGCAATAACAATGGCAATGTGGCGCCCAGTTATCGTACAAACAATGTGTTTGGCGTTGTTGGTGGCGCCGCCAAGCGTCCGAACACATTTCGATCACGTGGCTTAAAGTATTGATTAAACACTTACTAAGTATCTTAGCATTAAGGCTTTATGTATGTATTTATGTGCAAGCGTATTCCTAAATATACATATATATATATATATATCACAACACAAGTCCAAAAGTACAGGCTGGATAAATCGATAGCGCTGCAAAATGGCAATCGATAGCGTCGCTTAATGACCTTTATATGGCCTTAGTTGTTTGTTATGAATTAAGCTGTGTAACTTTTACTATATTAATTTATGCACGTTTTGTTTTTTGTTGTTTTTATTCGCTAGTTGTTGTTGTTGGGTGTATCCCGCTGGCGCTGATTTCTAATGTAGTCGTCGCACTAGTACATACATACGTATATGTATTTACATATGTATGCATATGCATGTACTTTTATCAATGAACTTTACTCACCAAAATGGGTAAAAACCATAAAAACGCAACGCAAACTTATTCGAGGGCCAATGCTCAAAGACAGATGGGCTCGTTTTGTAGGTCAAACGCTATATATATTTATTTTCGACAGAATTTATTTTGTTATTCAATATGAAAAATGTGAATTTTCTCTCAGCAACACGGCCTAGTCGACTTCAATTGTAGTGTAACAAAAAATAAAATGGCGGCCATGACGACGACCGATAGCACATTATATCGATATATCGTTTTAACGTGCATGGTATGCTGTTCAAGCAAAATGAGCGCTCCAACGTGACAAGAATACGATTGCTGATAACAATCAATTGCAGTAAATATAGTTTTTATGCATCGCATTTAAATAAATGTTTAGTCTATGACAATAGTTACAAAAATTCTTAAACAAAAAAAAATATTAAATATCAAAAACTACCAAGATAACAGTTTTTTCCAGAAACGCGTAATTTCTTATCATAAACTAAACCTTTTATTCAAGTGTTGTGTGTTTTTTGGCGCCACGGTATTTTTATTTATATTATTTTATATATTGTAATTTATTTTATATATAATAATCATTACAATGCCAGTCAACCAAGGCGGCAAGCCGATGTGTTATCGATGAATAAACATCGTTGCTAGACTCTATGGTATTTTTACATATGTCGCTTGCAGTCACACTGTTTTTCATAGGTCAGCACGGATGCTGATTTTTCCAACCAAGGCTTTTTTGGTTTTTATATCAAAATTAGTTGCTTTCAATACATCAAATCTATATCCCCGATAACTTGTGTTTGCTTAAAGTCTGTGCGCGTGCATTTGACAAGTGAATTTAAAGCCCCATAATCGTCAATTTACGCATTATAAAAACGCACTCGTCACACCTTTGGACATTACACCAATACCAACAAATACCTAAGTCTAACAACGAGAACGGCTAATAAGTGACGTGAAACAAAAAGGCAAAAGAAAAAAAAAACGTCTTAACCCAGGCAGCACAAGTACCGAGTCTAGTACTTTTTCGACGCTTTCGAACTTTGTTCGATTTGTAGCAAAAAAAACAACAATTCGCATAACCTTTTTGGAAATATTACGCAAGTATTATTTCTGGGTATATTTGTTAATAATCATGGCTCAGTAAAGATGAATCCTCAACGAGAAATAATCGCTCAACGCACTCCGTGTGGAGACAATCGCCGACGCGACACGCAACTTGCTGTCAATTTGCAGCAAATCAAATTCAAATCACATTCATCTACTTTCGCCTACCTTCCCCTCAACGAGCTCTGCGGCTTTAGCGCAGCCGAAACTAATTACAATGGACAACAACAACAAGAAGCAGCAACAACAACAGCGTGCAAATAAATCATCTGCTGAAGCTCAACGCAAATCTAGTGGTGAGCAAATCAAAGTCTCCAATCAGAGTAGAGATTATTGTTGGGTGCTCACTTTCTAAACTCACAAATATTCGTTCATTTGAGCAAATCAAAGTCTCCAATCAGTGGAGCGACTACTGTTGTGTGGTTCATAAGAGCGTTAACAACAAGAGTTGCTCACTTTTTGAACTCACAAATGAACATGTTGAAGCAGAATAGTTAATTTATGATAATCAAAGTGTTGGGTGGTTCACCAGTGAGTTGCTGACTCTGTGAACTTCAAATTAACCTGTTGCATCATAATAGTTCACGTATACTCAATGGTTCTCTAGTTCTTTTGACTGTTGCTAATAAGAAATATGAGCTAGATGACTCACAATGAGAAGCAGTCACAAGTGAACCTGTTCACCACAGTAAAAGAGATGAACGAACACTTGTTGATATGTTGTTTATCATATTTGCTCACATTTTGTAATCTGAATACGTAATATTAATGTCGATTTCTCTTGCAGACTTGTATGTCAACAACAAATCACAAAATTCTCGACGCCGTGAACAGCTTGCCACACCACGCAGCGAGCAGCAACAGCGCAGCGCGAAGCAACAACAACAACAGAACCAGCAGCAACAACAACAGCAGCAGGCAAAACTACGTCCCAATGTGGACAAGCGTCCACGTGCCCGCGGTGGTGGCAACAACAACAACAGTAGCAGCAGCGGCAACCATGCTGGGGCAGGTTATGGTCAAGGCTTTGGCTATGGCTATGGGGATGGCGCTGCATGCGCCGGTGCGGATAACTTTTATGGCAGCGCCGGACTAGCATCAATGGGGGCTGGCTACATGCGTAGTGATCTTGAAATGGAACTCAACTCTGTGTATGCGCCTGGCAGCAAGAAACAGAATCTGAACCATCTGTTGAACTTTCACTGTGTGCCACGTGAGTCAACGGGCGAGTGGCATGCCACTGGCGGACATGGCGCTGCTGGCACAACGCGCAGACAGCCACGCTATAACAAGGAACAATTCCTGCAGGCCAACTTTCAGTTTGTCATTCGCAGCAGCGCCAAGGCGCAGGTGAATGGCTCACCAGACACCTTAATCGATTGGAATCTGATCGAGCAGATCAACATACACACCACCGAGGAGCCGCAGTGCCCCATTTGTCTCTATCCACCGGTGGCAGCCAAGTTAACGCGTTGCGGTCACGCCTACTGCTGGCCCTGTTTGCTGCACTATCTCTCATTGAGCGATAAGACCTGGCGCAAATGTCCCATCTGCTATGATGCCATACATGCTGCAGACTTGAAGAGCTGCACCATTGAGCAGCAGTTTGCCATGAATGTGGGCGATTCCATTAGCTTTCAGCTGATGCGTCGTCGCAAGGGATCCATTTACATTGAGCGTTACGCTGGCCCGGGCGTTGGCTTCAACTTGGAACCGCATGAGCGTTTTCCGCTCTTGAGCGCTGTGGATGATGCAAAGCGTTTTAGCAAGTTTTTGATTGCCAAGCGTTTGGATATTTCGGCTATTATTGAACGCGAGCGTCATGAGCTCTTGTCAGAGTCGGATATAAGCTGTCCAGAGCATATTTTCATACAGCAGGCGCTGCTGACACTTAACGAACGCTGCGAGAAGCTGGGCTTGGAGCCGGGGGAGCAGTCTCAGCAGTTGCCGCAACTTGTGGAGGAGCAGCAACAGACCCAACTTGTGGAAGAGCAGCAACAGACCCAACTTGTGGAAGAACAGCAGCCACAAGCGCAGTCAACTGATATTGAGGAGAAGCCAGATGATGCCTCAGTGTCATCTTTGGGCGAGGCGAGCAACAGCAGCAGCTGCAACATGAACAACAACAAATATTATTACTTTTATCAATCGAATGATGGCCAAAACATTTATTTGCATCCATTGAATGTCAAAATGCTGCAGGCATGCTACGGCAGCTTGGAAATGGCACCAGTTTTGATCACTGCACAGATCTTGCAGAAGGAGCATCACTCCATGGACGAGGAGCATCGTCGCAAATTCACCTGTTTGGGTCATTTGCCACTCACATGCCAGTTTGCCGTTGTCGAAGTGGAACTGCAGCCGCCCGTTATTATGGGCAGTATTCTGAAGCTGTTTAAGGGTTAGTTTGTATAATTTATTTTTAATAAAACTTGAGCTAATCTATGCCAAACTTACAGATGATTTGCTGCATCGCAAAAAGGAACGTGAGCGTCGCGAACGCGAGGAACGCAAACGCGAGCAGCACATTAATGAAATCAATGATCGCCAGATGGGCAAACTGATTGCCAGTGCAGCCAACTTGAATCTAAGCTCCACGCACGAGTTTCCCACTGTTAGTCTTTAGTTTTGAACATAATTAACAAATATTTGCTAATGTTTTGTTTAATTTTAATTTGCAGTGTGGCTTTGAGGAGGATTTGCCCGCACCACGCGGCACTTTGCCCATTTCAATTGGTCAGGCCAGTCAGGGTCCTCGCTACTCTAGTGTGGCTGCCAGTCCCAAGCAGGAATTGTGGCCCAGCATTGTCGGCGGCGCCTCGCCAAGCAGCTCTTTGGGCTTGCGTCATCGCCCACAAGAGTTACAGCTGGGCGCCTGGGGACGTGCAGCACCACCACCAGCTGCTATCACCGTTGCCGCCAGTCGTCCCACTGTGGATGAGGACAATGAGTTGCGTGCCGTTGGTCCCTGGGCGCTAGGCGAACTACTTGAGGGCGCCTTGGGTCAGCAGAAGCAACAGCAACGTGCTGGCAAATCGAATGTTGCGGTGGACGCCGTTGCCGGCAAGAAGCAGAAGAAGGCCAAGGGCAAGAAGATGGTGCCACTGTTCGCTGTGGGCATGAACGTAGCTCCCTAAATACATCATCCTAGATGACAAATACTTATTGGCATATTGTAGCGTAAAACAAAATGTAATACTTTAATATGAAAAGCAAATTTATGTGTCGCAAAATGAGTTCGACGTTATTACAAAAAAAAATATTTCAAGATTAAACCGTTTATCATTTAATTAAAATACATAATCAAATTTGCGTAATTGCATCATTATATAACACCAATATATATATATATAATCCAATAAAGGCAGAGAAGCAACAATTTTCGCATTAAGATTTATATTCTGTTAACCTGATCAGTTCTGGAAACTAAGAACCATTTGGAACTCGAGCCCGGATCATGAAACAATCGTGTTCGGATTATAATAAGTATGTAATCTTGAACAGCTAATCGATCGAGCCATGTCTCAATGGAGGATTAGAGCTTCGCATATGCCTTACACAAATCAAATTCCGTTAAAATTCTTCAGAGCTTTCCCACAAGAAAAGCGCATAATCAAACATAAAACCTTGATTGTAGCTTGTCAGCTATATAATCCAAAAACATCATATCAATGTGATAATAAATACAAAATGTTATTTTTAAAAAAGTTTATGCTAGCAAAGCATTCTTATTTGTTTAAACATAGTATTCAAATGCCATGACATTTTAGCTTTTATTTCAAATTTATTTTTCCAAAAAATATTCAACAAAGCATTTTTGCAACTGTATTTTGTATCTATTTTGTTGTTTTTCTTGTATTTTGTTGTTTTTCATTTTCAGTTTTTTTCTTTGTATGTTTCGAATGTGTGTATTTTTGTATTTGTATATAGTATTTATTTTAATGTATTTATGTTGGGTCTTTGTTTTTAACTTATAGTTACAAAATGTTACGCGAATTAATTTAATATAAATATTTCTATATATTTTTCATTCTTTTTTGCTTTCACGCGCAAATCTTTAAGGCTTAATACAAAAATGAGTCTTCTGCGTTGGTTTTTTTTTTTTGCTTTTTTTTTATAACTTATGTTTTACTTCTTTCTTTCTTTAGCGTTTACAAATTGTGAATGATTTGATTTGGGTTTTTGTTTTTGTTTGCTGCTCCATTTGGCTAAAATTGGCTAAGAGGCTATAGACAGGGGGGCACGGGGAGCGGTAGGCGGTGCGCGCAGGTTGACGAGGAGCGAGTGCGAGTGCAGGTCCAACTAAAGCTAACAGATTACAAATATAATTTAGAACTACACGTGGCGCGAGGGTCAAAGGTCAGCTACTGCAGAGCTGATACCTTTCACAAATCGTGTGCCACAGTTTTCTTCTAGTGTTTTTTGTTTTCGCAGCAAAGAACAATTTTAATAAATAAACAATAGCTTTAAAAAGAGAAAATGTTAAACAAAAGAGGCTAGCCAAATTTTAAACAAACTTTTGCTTGCAACATACACACACACACACACATACACACAACAATTGAACTCAATTGTGGCGCCGTGCAAGAAACTCGGCATCGTAGGCCGCCTCTGTTGCCGCCGTCGCCGTCGCATCGTCCTCATCATCATCATCATCATCATCGTCGTCGTCGAAGTCATCCGGAGAGGAACGTGTTGGATAGCTGCGGCGTAGCGATGCACGTTTCTTTTTGCCATTTAGGGAGCTACTGCTGCCGGCGCTGTATTCAGTCGGCAGCTCCAAGAACTCATCGGAGGATTCATTGGTATCGCCATCGAGGTCATCACCATTAATGGAGCCTGATGGACTGCCCGGCGGACTGAGCGCCTGTATGAGCTTGCCCTTGCCATTGTTCCACAAATGATTGAGACGCTCGCGTCCAAAGAGCAACAGAAATGTGTCAATAAACTCGCGTGATTTCTCCTCCCACTTGGTCATGATGTCACCCTTGACTTTGGTTAGTTCACGCTTGCCACGTGACTTCAGTTCATCCATTTTGTTTTGCAGCCGAAACTTCTTCTCGGATAGGAAAGACACGTTCAGCTCTTTGGCCGAATAGCCGCGTGCTAGATTGCGACGCACATAAAGATCATAATCCTTGACAATGCGTGCCACAATGTCCGAGGTAGAGACGCCTTCGGTGCGCTCGGTGGCAACAAACATGCCGCGTGCCTTGAGCGGACCATAAATGTCCTCCATGCCATCGTGCACATAGGGAATGTCATCGTGTGCGACAAAGTCAATTTTATTATCAGCTATAAATTGATCCGACAGCGTCCAAGGTGCGCTCTGCACAATCTATTAGAGAGACACAATGTTAATAAGATTTTCTATATATATATATAGTCTATATAGTTATACCTCATCCACATAGCGACAATGACGCACGCCCTCATAACGCTCAAAGCCATTCATGACGGTGCGTCCCTTCATGCGATGCGTTAGCTCATCATCACAGACGCCAACAATCAAATAGACATTGGGAAATATATTCTTGGCCTGCATCAGTTGCCTGGCATGGCCCTGATGGAACAGATCATAGATGCCATCCGCATAGACGCGCACACGACGACTCGTCTGCCCGGAACGTGCCATCTGATACGTTATACGATGTGTATAATCGCAACGTTCGCGCTCCAAAATAGCCTCCTCATCGCAGGAGAACGGCGCCGGTTTACAAATTGTCTAAAAACGAAAAGTGAAAAGTATAAAAATTAGTTTGGATAACTTTTGAATCCTTTGCTGCCTTACAAATTGCTTAAAGTCCATGTGTAGTGGCAACATTTTAATCTCATATACCGCTGGAGACGGTTCAACTTCTTCCTCTTCGGACAGAGACATTATATTTAAATTTTTTGTATATAAAATATATATGTATATATTTATTCTTATTATATCACTGTAGAAATAATATGTTCTGCTTAACTTGCTTTCAGCTCTCTAACTGAGCTCAATCAACAAATGCTGAGACTTTGCCACAAAATGCTCAGCTTGCTGAGATATGCCTCTATTTCTGTTGCTGTTTCTGGTTTGGGGGGGGGGGGGTAATTGGGGAATGGGCAGGGATTTGAAATATACAATTGCGCAGCGGCTTTCAATTAATTGGCGGCAACTGCTTCCAAATCAATACAAATTGACAATTGACTACAATAAAAAGCAGCCGGCGCTGCTCTCAGCAATGACTACAAAGTTTTCAATTGCCACAAATTAAGCGTGCACGGAAATGTATACTATATATAGTATATTATGCATAGGTATAGTCGCACGACTTGCCATCAGGCGATATAATGCGACATAAGCTGAACAATCAGTGAAATCCACTGAGCGCCAGTTAATCGACAACTGAAACGATGCCAAACAACGCATTGAACGTTCAAAATCATTCAAATAAGTTTGCCAAAATTCTAAATATATAGTTGAGATACAAAAAGAATATAAGTTGTGTCAAGAAAATACCCTATAAAGTTTCAAAATACCCTTTAAAGTTTTAAAATACAATACCAAGCTTAGTTTTGAACACTTTCCAATTGAAATCCGCAATAGATATACAAATCTTCCATTGGAAAACTGAAAAAAAACAGTATCCATTCTGATTTCTATTGCTTATTCAATGTCAAATATTACAAAATTCAAACAGGGAAATGTATAAACAAATACTATTTCAAAATTTAATAGATCATGTGAAAAGCAAACAAAAAACCACAATTTTAAATGAGCCAGCTAGACATAAATATAAACATGCATACTATATATAAATATTTGTAGATATAAATTCTTTCGCTCGAATGATCAACACTTTGTCATATATATTATACAAACATGTTGCTACAAAGTCACATTTAATGGCCCTCCCCCCGTCCCAACAAAGTATCAATAAAGACTCGTTGTAAAAATAAAAGCAACATTTTTTATATCACATTTAACAATTTCTTTTTATAGCTTGCCATAAACAATGCAAATATAGTTCATAGTTGTCCAGATTTTGATTGAAAACTATTTTCAATTGATTTTATTAGCTGCTCTCTTTGGGGTACTTTATGTGTTTTATATTTCAAATTGGTTTATCAGCTCCGTTCCGGTATCCACTTACGACAAAATTTTTTGCACAATTGAAATTTAATCATAACTTTAAAATTTCCTTATTGTTCAACTCGTGAATTGAATCTTATCTAAACGGTAAGTCATTCAATCCTTGATAAGATTCAAGTAATATCTCCGATCGCTCATTTCTTACAAATCTCTAATTAACTTTGAATATGTCAGTCTTATGCAAGTTTTTATATATAATTATATTATAATTAGTCCAACTACAAGTATAATAATGTCAAATATACATATGAATATATATTTTTCCAGTAATTAAGCGTGCCTGACCCCTATGCCACCTACTGACTCAACAATACTAAAATATATATAGCGCTCAACTGAATAACATAGAAAGAAATGAGCAAACAGCGCATTGTTCTGAAATTAAGCCATAAAATATAGTACAATCGTTTGCATAACCCTGCCTGATCTTTGTGGCACAACTTGTGTTGACCTTGTCCAAGGACAAAGTTGCAACTTACCGCTAAATCAGCTGTACCGCTATATATCGTTGGTAGTCGGGGCAGCGATGTTGCCGCAATTGGTATGGGTGTTGGCGGTGGTAAAACATATTTGCGTTTAACACCAGCGCTGCCATTGAGATAATCATGCGCTGCTGAGACGGCTGCGGCCAATGCTGCTGTGGATGCAGCGTCGGGCAGGGCGTCATCATCTGGTGAGATCGCCTCGCCGCTTTCATCGGCTTCGCTTTGTGAGATTGTGCGCGTTATGTCGCGCAATGTGGTTGCTGCCTGTGGCTCATCAGCTAGATCCATGATCACCACGGATTTCAGTTCCTGTTCCTGATCCTGTTCCTGATTGCTCGCTGCTGCCAGCTTAGCTGTGGCTGCAACTATGGATACAGCTGTGGGTGTGCCTGTCGTTGTCGTTGTTGTTGTTGTTGTTGCTGTTGTGTTTGTGTTTGTTTTGTTTGTTGTGCGTGTTGTGGTCAGTTCTTTGGCATCCATGGCTGGCATGGCAATGGCTGTCTCGTAGGTGCGCTTGCGTGTGCTCAGCGTAGATGTGACTACAACGGCAGTGGCTGCGGCAGCGGCGGCGGCGACAACAGCAGCTGGGCCCGCATTAAGTGTGTTGTTGGTGTTGTTGGCGATTACTGATGAAGTTGCCATCGCAGCGAATCTTATTCAACGTTAACGGCAGTTTTACACAATTTGTACACACTTGGCACTTGCGAACTTTGTTGCTGTTGTTGTTGCTCGTTCCTTAGTCTGAAAAGAGCGTATAATTAGTATTAATGTGAGTAAAACGAGCCACAAGCTTTTATTTTCGATTCAATTATTCGGAATTGAAATTCAGCAAACGATATTTTAAGCATAAATATAAATAATATTGTTGTTGCAAAGCAAAATCTTTATGACCCTAGTCAACAAAATTCTTGAAAAAAACCCTCGATGGACCCCGAAATTTCAAGAATTATCATGTTAAAAGTTTATGCCGGAAACCCGCGGTTGCTTTTTACATATGTACCTTTTGAAAATTCGTTGAAAACAAGTAAGAATACTCTAGTCGAATGTGCTCGACTACGAGACTCCCTGCTCCCAACTTGCATTTCAAGCAGTTCAGCGGCAACACAAGCAAGCAGTGCACTTAACTTGTAAACTGCTTGTCAAACTGTTGTTGCTGCCTACTGAGACGGAGGAAATAGATTCTTCCATAACTTTGGTGCTATTTATCCGATCGTGTTGAAATTTACACATCCGAAATTTGAAATAAACTTGATCTACAGGAACCTGCATGCCAAGTTTGGTGTCTCCAGCTCTTATAGTCTCTGAGATCGACGCGTTCATACAGACGGACAGACAGACGGACATGGCTAGTTCGTCTCGGCTATTGATGCTGATCAAGAATATATATAGTTTATATAGTCGGAAATGCCTCCTTCTGTCTGTTACACACATTTGCAGTACTTTATAACTCCCTTTTTCTCATTTTAAATGGGAACAGGGAGTAAAAACCCTCGATGGACCCCGAAATTTCAAGAATTATCATGTTAAAAGTTTATGCCGGAAACTCGCGATTGTTTTTTACATTCATTTTGAAAATTCATTGAAAAAAACATGTTTTAATCATGTTATCTTTTCTGTTTTTAATTATTATTTGATATTTTAACAAATAGTTTTAAAAATAAAACTCTAATTATATATAGACAATTATTTGATTTCGTTCAGAAATTACTTTTTCCAGGAAAAGGAATTAAAAAATGAAATAACACAAAAAACAAAAACAATTAAAACGAAAACGACAACGACAAGAAGAACAGACCTGTTTGTATGTAATGTAGAAATGTAACTACAACTAATTTGCTGTAATGGCTGCTTCTGTTTATTTGTTTTTTTTTTTTATACTAGACTGTGTCTCAAATTGAAACGCAAATTGCGAGACGGAAAGCGACACGTGACATTTGCAATTGATTCGACAATTCTTGCCGGATGCCATGGACAAATTCATTTGTTTTAATTGCCATACGTTTTGAAATGCCATACGCTTTGATATGAATACAGTTTTTTTTTTTTTATAGCAAATTGCAGAAGCAGATAAATCACAATAATATGTCAACAACAACAACAATGCATGCCAAAAAGCATTTTGGCACGTAACCAAAGCGCAGCAATCAACAACAGAGAGAGGAGAGAGAGTGTGTGTGTGTGAAGAAGAAGCAGAGTGTCAAAAGCGAACGAGAGAGAGCGTGCGTGTCAAAGAGCGCAATCAGTTGACAAGTGCATTTAATGAGCGCGGTAGAAAGTAAAATTTGACACACAAAACACAAATAAGCACCGTTATAAAAAACTATCGATGACGACTATTAAATATATATGTATTATATACACACAGATGTACACACACATACATATACACAGCTTTTTTTTATTAATCAAAGTCCAATACGCACGTGAGCATACAAAAAAACTTACAAAACTTATGCGAGCGTCAGAGAGCATTAATTGCTCATTTTCTCTCTCCCCACCACTCGCGCGCCCTCTCTCTCTCGTTCTGGCTTACGCTGTGAGCAATCAGCTGTTTGTTGCGTGTTTCATTTGATTCTTTTTAAATTTAGCCATCGTTTCTTGCACATAAAATATTTATCTACTTTGGCATTGAGTTGCCTTTTGGTTACGTCAAAGTTTTTTTTTTGTTTGTTCAGAAGTGTGAGCGAGCATTTTTCTTATCGCTACCTATGATAAGCTGGAAAATAACAAAAAAAAACTAGCCCAGAGACCGAGGCGTTTGGTTCTGTTCAAGGCTGCAGCAGCTGACTCATAGCAAAAAATATATAAAAAACCGGCTTAAAACTGTGCAAAATTTCTCAGTTGCTCGCAACGTTCAAGTTCAAGTCGGTTTTACAGCGTAAACTGGATTTTATTGCGCTGATGTAATCGTTATTTTTACCTTGCCATAGAAGACATTTTCGTGAAATTGAGCCAAAAAATATGCTAATTAAGTTGCTAGGCACAAGAAACATGCTGCGTTAGCAGCGACAGCGACAGCGACAAATGCCACTGACGTCACGTCTCATATCTGGCAAACGTCAGCTTAGTCGTACGATCAGCAAATACTCACGCACACATATCTACATGTATGTACATACGCACACATACATGCATACGTTGCCAGTGTATGCACACAATATGTATGTGAGTCGAAACGTAAACAAAGTAAAAGTAAAGTACACGAGTACGTAGCATATTCAAATGAGAGTTGTAACGCAACATTGCCGAACAAGTTCAAATGAACGACTCATTCAAGTGAACGAACAAATCAAGTTTCGCTAAGAACGATAAACGAACTCAAATGAACAAAACGTAAAATATTGAGTTGGGATTTTTAGTTCAATTTGATGAACAAGTTCAGTCGTTCATTTTTTGAATCATATATTTAGTTCAGTAATGCATTCGTTCATGAAACTAAATCAAATTGGATGAATATTTCAACTAAATGAACCAATTGTGAACGACCTTCAATTGAACTACAATGCACAGCTCCAGTGTGTTTGCATAGGTAAACGAATACAAAATCAAAGCGCATCCGCAAAATTGACACGAACTGATAAGACTGGTCAGCTGCGTGCCCGCCTACCTGTTAACTGTTATCTTATCATTTGTTTGGCTATTATCATTTGAAACATGTTTCCGCTGCACTGTGTGTTTAATTTAATGAGTTCCTAAATGCCGATATGTACTAAGTACATATAGATGAAAAGTAATTACTGCGCTTAGCAAGAATTATATTGATTCACACACGAGCGCGCTGATAAGCCAACATTTAAAGCGATAACAGCTCTCTCAAGCGGATTTATAATATAAAATCGTCTGTTATTAAGTACACATGTACTACAATATTCCAAAGGGAGACCTTGCTAAAACGAAGCGTTCCAATCAAAACAGGCAAACCAAAGTTCATTATCGTCATCGGAAACGGCTTCTAAACTTAGCTTTGATACCGGGGTTAATGTACGTGAATCGGGTTTCTTAACCCAAAAAAACATATTTCTAAGAAACGAGTGGAAAGGCCAAGCAGCAAATAATATGCTGTGTTGGCTTTCTTGGCTTTGCGTTTTCTTTAAGTTTTGGGTTTTTCACTTTGGACTGCTATTCGGCCCCAGTGGCGCTTAATGTGCAAAGTACAGTTGCTACCTTAAGTCCACAGTTAGCACGTTAGTTAGAAATGTTGTTTTTTTCAATGATAAGCTGCTGTGGCTGTTGTCTATATATAGCTAATGATACTATATATATGTATAAGTACATATGCATTGATAACCCCACAGTTGCTCTACTTGAGCATTATCAACATGAAATTGCCCAAAACAAAAAAAAAACTGAAATTTGAACCTAACGTAAAACAACGAAAATATTTACTGAATTAATTAAGTAATGCTATACAAAATATATTTTTGGTAAACAAGAGAATTTAGTTTATGTTAAAAATATTCAGTTTTTCGTATTAACAAATATTGTGTTAACCGTTTCGTATAACAAAGTTAAAAATCTGAATTTCTACGAATTTCTAATCACGTGCTCATTGCATAAACAGAAAGATAACGGTGCTTTTATTAGTGTTATGTGAGGCATATAAAGTAGAACACATTGTAAAGCTATCGATTCCAGTTTACCTCTTAATTACGCACCTGTTAGTAAGGCAGCCAGATAAGCTTTCCCTAATCTTTGTCCACACTTTTATTTCATCAAATTCTCAGCATATTTGGTCACACTATCATGCATAACTTCAAAACGCACACTCACACACATACATTCAAACAAACAAAGCAGCACCCACACATGACACTGCCGATAAACAGTTTCATTGAGTAATGCAAACAGCTGACTAACTGTGCGTGGGCTTCACATGCGTACGCTACGATCGAACTCTCTCTCGCTCTCTGTCGGTCTCTCTCTCTGTTTGTTTTTTGAGTGCACATTCATTTGTACATTCATAGTTTTAAGCTAGCGTCAAAATAAGGCAACGGTAAAAACGACTGACGGGCAGCGACGTTGGCGGCGGCTTTGGAAAGTGGAGCATGAGCGCAGCTGCGGCGACAGAGGCAGCGACGTCAGCAACGCATGACTAATGTGCACATTGCTCAGGTTATTATTAAATGTGTTTTATACATTTTTTTTATTTATTTTTTTTCACAATGCCAACCTTTAGTGTATGCCAACTTAAAAATCGTACGATCAAAGCGCAAAGTTCGCTAACGAGACATAGAAAGGCAAAAAGATATAGAAACAGAAAGAGTGGCGAAGAAAAGAGAGCAACAAGAAGAAACTGCGCCAACGCTGCGCTTTGCAAATATGTTACCACAACAGAAAACAAGAAAGTCATACGATGCCAGAATAGGGATGTTCATATATAAATGACGTGGCGTTCTGTCTCTGTGTGTGTGTGTGTGTATATGGACAAGCTAACGGGCAGGGGGAGTGGGGCGTGGAAATGGCGTCGTCACGCCGGCTATGGGGTATAATAATACAAATCGATGGCGCAGCAGCTGCTGTGCATAATGCATAAAATATCTGGGCAAAGCGGCGTTATTATGTAAACATTAGCGCCTTGCCAGCGAAATTCAGCTCATCAAAACGGCCACGAAGCAATAAGTTGCATTCAAAAAAACAACAAATCCAAATCCAGTGGACGCTGCGCAAATGTTTTGTTAAGGAGAGCAATGAGAAAGACACAGAGAGAGAGAGAGTGGGAATATGCTCACGTCACGGGCAGCGAGCGCCAACGTCATTTCCAACAGTGGCAGCGGGAGCAGCAGCAGAGCGTAATTTGTAAATAGACATATTTGTCCATATATAATTTTTTTTCATTTGCCCCAAAACACGACAACAACAATTGCAGCTATTAAATGAATATTTAGGCCAACTTACTTTCAACGTTATTCCTTAAATATAACTGCAATTATTTGGCTACAAATCGATGAGTGTTCGTGGCTCTGTTTTGTTGTAATTATAAAAAATGGGTTTGCACAATAAATAAGTGACGCACCACAAATTGAATTCGTTTTGGTTTGGTTTGGTTTGGTTTGCACTGTGCCTGAGTGGCAATTGTTAGCGATCGTCGCTGCTTCACTTGGTTATATTGTTTTTGCTGCTTCCAAAAATTGCAGCAGTTGGTTTAAATTGTGTCCGCGTCTGTCCGTCGCAGCAAAACGAGTGGAAATCGCGCTCACAGCGACTGATTTTAGCGTTGCCACCTTGTTAGTGCACTCCCCTTCAGCAGCCAGACATTTAAGCGATACGTTTCCACTAGCCGCATTTTGTTATCGAAAGCTGTTCAGCAAGAGCTGATTACATTTTTTAAAACTAAATAAAATACTTACTTAGATGCGTTATTGTGCAAGATAAAAGCCATAAATGCTGATTTTATAGGTATTTTCATATATAATGTGCATAAATATTTTCAAATCATAACAAAAAATATCGATTGCAACTATTTGAAATCGATTTTGCTTAAGGGGAGTCCCCAAGTCAGTTATCTTCTAACAGGAGCTTAACATTTCTCTGTTAAAAGCCCGCAATTTTTATGTGCTTCAAATTAGCAACGATCGCCAGCAACGAATTTTATACAAGCTTATACCTATTTTATTTTTGATATTTTTGTAATACAAATTAACGGTAATGTTTCGATATAGCTACCCCTGCGAAACAGCGATCAAAAAATCTGGTTTTGGGCTCAAGAAATGCAGAAAAATTCCAGGATTTCAAAACCAGCATCGGAGGCTGACTTTTATGACGGAAAATATTATAAAAATCCAATTTAAGTTTTGCCAATGTTGTCGTTAACAGGGCTGTAAGCGTTAACAGTGAGTTAAGTTAGTTAAGTTGGCGGCACTTCGAGCAATCGCGCGATTTTTTGTTTAAATAGTTTCACCGAGTTCTTGCTAACATCGTGCGCAGCGCCTCCAAAATAAACAATCCCCGCTACTCTGTTAACTCAAAAAGGCAGCGACATGCATTATCGATAGGCCAGAGCGTGGCGCGTTTATCGGCGAAACTAAAAATAGCTTTTTAAAACTTTTTTCGCAAAAAAAAAAATATTCCGAGCCTAGTTTTGAGATCCTAGAATTATTCCCGAGAACCAAGTGTTTTGGTGCTTTGTTTCGATTTCACTTGGGGTAGCTGTAACGAAACATTACCTGAATTTATATATTTCGCATTAAATTGCGTTGAAAATCTTGATACAAATGTAAATATTAATATAGATGTTATGTTAATAACATTGTTTGCAAGTTATATCAATACAAAATGCCGCAAAAAAATACCAAAATACTGTTTTTATTTAGCACTGTTGTTGTTATGCGCAAAAAATGCTTTGCTGCGCAGTTTTTAATATTAAATTTTTTTAAAAAAACAATTAAATTAACAACGAATTTTGAATTTTGTGTCAGATTTTGGCTTTTTGCTCTTAACATTGGCATTACATGCTTCTGTTAAATTTAACAGTTCTGTAGCGTACCAAATCAGCTGTTCGCCTTTTTTGCACATTTCGTTTTTGTCCAATTGGCCTGAGTGCAAAACAAAAAATACCGCAAAAATACCACAATATTGATTTAACTTTCGAACTTGTTGCTGCTGCACGCTAAGAAAAAAAGCTTGTTCTTGCTTGTTTTGAATTAATTAAAACAAATTACCTGAACAAACAAGTACTGCTTTTAAATTACGACTTGTCATAACTTGAATTTCAGGTCAAAAAGCCCCTGACCGAGCAGTCAGCGCCGTCGCCGCCTAAGCTTTGCTTGTGTTCTTGAGTCATAAATTTCGTACGCTCAATTTACAAGTTTCGGGTTTTTTGTGGTTTTGTGAGTTCAGTTGAGTTTAAACCGTTAAACTGGCAGCACGCATCATGTCCGCAGGTCGAGTGGTCATCTATGGAGGCAAAGGAGCTTTGGGTTCCGCATGCGTTGATCATTTCAAAGCCAACAACTACGTAAGTTTTCAAGCCTTTCACTTTCGCAAAATGTACTTTCAATTGCAATTGTATTGTTTATTAAAAACCAACCTTGAATTTGGTTTGTTTTCAGTGGGTCGGCAGCATTGATCTGAGTGAAAATGAGAAGGCCGATATGAGCGTTGTTGTACCACGCGATGCCAGCTGGGAGGATCAGGAATCTGCAGTCGTTTGCAAAGTGGGTGAATCCTTGGCGGGTGAGAAACTGGATGCGGTTATATGTGTGGCAGGCGGCTGGGCAGGTGGCAATGCCAAGAAAGGTGAGTCAGCGCTTGAAAGGAACTGCACAATTTATTTCATATATGTATGGCATATAGATTTGGCGAAGAACGCGGATCTCATGTGGCGTCAAAGTGTTTGGAGCTCCAGCATTTCAGCAGCACTGGCTGCACAGCATCTCAAGGACGGTGGTTTGCTGGCTTTAACAGGCGCCAAGCCGGCTTTGGAGGGCACACCCGGCATGATGGGCTACGGCATGGCCAAGGCTGCAGTGCATCAGCTCACACGTTCGTTGGCTGGCGAGAATTCTGGTCTGCCCAGCGGTTCCTTGGTCGTATCCATATTGCCTGTGACGCTCGACACGCCAATGAATCGCAAATGGATGCCAAAAGCTGATTTTGGCAGCTGGACGCCGCTCACCGAGGTGGCCCAACTCTTCAGCAAATGGACCAAAGCTGAGGATCGACCCAAATCGGGCGCTTTGCTGCAGCTGATTACCAAGCAAGGTGTCACGCAGCTCATTGCGGCGGATTAAGAATGCTTATCATTGATAAACTGATCAAAAATATAAAACACACACACACACACACTCATATACATATATACCCTATAAACTGCTGCTTCTTTACAGGGTATATACACGCTTTTGCTTAGCTTAAACTCTATATAAATAAATAAAACGTTTTGTGGCTTTCGCTCGATTTTAATGCTGTTCAATTTGTTTACATCATAATAGGCTTTTGGATAACCTTTTGAACCACGATAACGATTCCATTCGGCAACGCAGCTTGAATTAGTTTACGTCTTTTTCTTCTTCATAATCTTCATAAATAGCACCATGCCTGCAAAGATGAAGAAGGGGTTGAGAAAGTAGCTAAAGAACTGAAGTGCATTCAAAGAGCCCAGTGGGAGTTGAAGTTGCGGATAAGCCACAGCTGTTCCAAATACCAGTTTCGAAACAAATCCACCAAAATATATATTAGGGATACTTTCCGAAATCCATTTTCAAACCAATTTTTGTAGCATACTTTTTGGAGGATGGCGAAAATTAAGAAGCTCAACTTTTTTTTCTAGCCTCATTTACGCTGCTTTGCACATTTCTGTGGAATTGTTTCGACAGTGGAATTCAGAACAGCACTGATAACGTTTTCTTAAGTATACTTTAGGTATGTTTCTTTGGAATGGATGTAAATTTGAAACAGATCTTATTAATCTATACAAATTCCCGACTCACCAATAAAAACCACAATAACAAAGACAACCATTAGCCAGAGCCAGCATTTGTATGCCTTGCGTGAATGCTGCTCCAGCTTCTCGGCCTCCTTGCCCAGCGTATTGATATTGCGATCGGCCATGCCCGTCGAACGGGATACTACTTCCGTATCGCGTCTGATAATACGATTTGCCGTCTCCGTTTGTTCCTTTAGATTGCGAGTGAGCGAGAGCATATGCTCGGTGATCTTCTCTTGGGCAGTGTTATAGAATTTGACCACCTCGTTCATGTTGTCACCGGTAATCGCTTCGGCGGAGCTGCTGCTGCCAGCAGCGGCGGGCTCATCCGTGCCACGTCGTCGGCGCAGCGTATCAGCATCTGTGATGGAAAGATTTGGTTTGAAATGTGTGTTGAACGTGGCTTTAATTGCTACCTTGCAGCAGTTCCTTGCGCAGTTCGCTGTGCTTAGCTGTATTTTGCAATTGTCGCATCTCCTGGAGCGCAATTTCGGCTGCTGCTTGCGTCTTGTTGGCATTTTCGTTGCTGTTGTTGTTTGTGTAGCCGGTAATCAGTTTTAAGGCAGCGAGACGCTCCTTGTAGCTGGGTATCCTTGCAGCACTTTGTGGGCTGGTAGGAAGTAGGTTTCTTGATTGAGGCAGGCACGTATTTTGTATGCAACAAAAACACACTCACTCATCCATCGCTGACAGCTCAGCAACCATGGTGTCTAGCGATTTGATAAACTTTTGTAGGCGCCAAAAGTTATCCTCGCTTTTGGCGAGATCCTCGCAGTTTGTTAGTAGCGTCCTAATGTTTACATTTAGTTTTGTTGCCATTTTATGGTTAAAAACATAAAAATCCCTCGCCTTGTTGGCTTTCTTCTTCCTCTTCTTCTTTATTTACTACTTTTGTTGTTGCTGCGCAATCCGCCATTTTGCCCAAAACAGCTGATTAATTTCGACTCTGTAGAAAATGTTATACTTAACAGAAAATTTAACTTACTTAAAAAATGACGGGTTTTTAACAGAGAAATATTAAATATAAAAACAAAATCGCGTCAGACATTAAATTATTTAAATTAAATTAAAGTGTAGATCCAATTTAAAGTTTTTTTTTAACAATAATCCAAACTAGATCATGAGGTTTCCTTTATTATTTATTATATCCCGTTTACCACAAATATCTTATATCGATATCAATATCGGTTTTTGCAACGATAGCTGCTTTCGATATTTTAGCTATACTTTCAGCTGTGTACGGAGCCCATTTACCCTTTGCCTAGCAAATAAAATAAAAATTTAACGCAATATATTTGCGGTTTTAAGAAGCATGTTAACAAAACCCCCGTTTTTATGGAATTTCTTTGCTTGCAAACATTCTGCGGCCATGACATTATGCCTTAGCAGCATACTATGCTCGAACTGTCATAATTCTGTTATGGCTATGTTATATTCGTGTAGAGCTGCTGTTAAGTTTAAAATCAGAATTCCACCGGCTACTGTAAAAAACGAATATTTTCACCATTTTCAACGCAAGCAAACAAGTGAATCGTTTTTCAAACAAATTGCTAATAACGTACAAAAACCAGTGCAGCCTGCTAATAACATTTCAGTAAATGTTAAGTTTTATAGTTGTATGTTAACAGCAAACAGCTGAAGTGCCCATCCAAATGCAACGCTTAATGTTGCATCGCTTGCCAACACTACTCCGTCGCGACGTTCGGACGAAGAAGAAACGCAAAGAAAAACGGCAGTTTGTTGCTGGAAAAATTTGCTCCGTAAATATAAATTTAAATTAAATTATTACAAAACCGCCAAAGTGCGTACGCGTAAGATACGCAGGCGTTATAATGTGCCGGCTAGACTTAAGAAGTGCAAGTTTTATAAATATGTGAATAGAAAGTGGCACAGCGCACAAAAAAGAAAAAAAAAAATGTAAATGATAAAATTGAGTCGAAAGCCAAAGAAATGCGAAAAATATATACATATACATGCATATGTACATCGATGTACATGCATGTGTGTGTGTGTTGAGTGGGAAAGAAAGACGGCCATAAGTGAAGCACATTAAAGTTAATACACATAAATAACAGTGCAGCCGTTTAAAAATCGACCATAAACTACATACAAACATACAACTAACTGCATTTAAATATTTATGCAAGCGCATTAATTATTATTGCTGCTGGCCCGTTGCGAAAGGAGATCATTTCAGCTTAGTGTGCGTGCATATATATATATATGTGTGTGTGTGTGTGAGAGAGAAATGTATAGACAAAAGTCGCGGCATCCATTGTCAAATTTAAACAAGCTAAAATACCATTTAAATACAAGTTGAATTAAATATATGGAACATAACTTGGCCAAAAAAACTAAAAAAAAGAAAGATATGTGTATTGGAAAGAAAAGCTACGAAAGTGGTTGCTCGCGTCACTGCTGCATATGTATGTGTGTATGTATGTAAATATGTACATGTATGTAGCTGCGTTTGCTACTGGCAGTGCGTGTGTGTGTGTGTGCGTGTGAATGCGAGAGGAATGCTGTCTATGTATCACGTTTCGCACTCTATATGTATGTATGTCTATCAGTGTGTGTGCGCTTAGTGTTGTGTAGTGCATAAAATATGAAGCCAACAGTTTTGAATTCTGTTTCTTTTCAAATTTAAACCACCCCCCTCCCACTGATTTTCATATAAGCCAACGTTGAAGATCGCTGTGCTTCCGCCCACTATGCCAAAAAAAAAAACTGACAAGGTTTTTGCTTTAATATTTCTTTTTTGCCAAAGCTGGCTGGCCATTTTGTCTGCGAGCAAATCGATCTGGTTTATTCTCCGGTTTTTTAAAAGTTGCATCCCTAAGCAGGCAGGCAGAGGCAGGAAGCATTCAAGTAGAGGGCGATGCACAAGCGTGAGAGAGCGACAGAGAGCGAGCGTATAATAAACAGCACACGTACACGCATACAATGGCAAACAAACTTGTTTGGACGCTGCTGCTGCTGCTGCTCTCTCAGTTGGCAAAGTGAGCAAAACGC
Organism: Hirtodrosophila cameraria; assembly: GCA_949708635.1. Taxonomy (NCBI): domain Eukaryota; kingdom Metazoa; phylum Arthropoda; class Insecta; order Diptera; family Drosophilidae; genus Hirtodrosophila; species Hirtodrosophila cameraria. The sequence goes on along the minus strand of OX453091.1, from coordinate 26,583,701 downwards.
CGCTATTCGTTCATTTTTCGAAGAACTCACAAATCTTCTTTTGAGTGGCTGCTGCCGCTGCTCTGGCGCTGCTGCTGTTCGTTTCTCGCTACTCGTTCGTTTGCATAGTTGTCGCTCTCTTTTAGTCAACCTACTCAAAGCAAAAGCAAAGCTAGGCGAGCGAAATTTCCATTGTGTGTGGCGATGTCGCGCGTCGTCGTCGTCGTTGTCGTTGCCAGCAGCTAGCAGCAGTCGCAGCAGCAGCAGCAGCAGCAGAAACGGTCTCGCAGTCGGTTTTAAATTTTCTGACTCGTCATTTGGTGTTGTGCGAAAAACGAGAAAAACGTATGCATATATATATATATATATATAAATATATATATATATCTGCATGTATACGTATATTGAGTAATAAATTATAAATAATATGTATTTGTAAAAAGACGCAGAACGCTGTGCAAGGTGCAAGTTCGATACAAATAGATTAGCAATATTTCAATTGAGTAGAGTCTTTATTCGTGTCGTCTCTGTCAACGCGCTGCTGCGTGAGCGTATGTGTGTGTGCGTGTGTGTGTGTGTGTGAGTGCCTTTTTAAGCATAAACTCATTACAATTTACTATTACTCATCTGCTGCTTCCTCTTGCCACCTCTATTACAAACTGAGAGAGAGAGAGAGAGAGTGTGTGTGTGAAACACGCAAACATCCAAGCACAAATAACTTATGAAAAATCGAAATACGATCAATTTGTTGTATACCCCCGCAAAAAAAGAAAGAAGAAAAAGTGCAGTATATATGTACATATATACCGTTATATTTGAACGACGCATTTAATTGAAAAAAAAGAACAAGCATATGCATATTTATTTACACGATTTGAATAAACTGTAGCTAAAAAAAATTAACTATATTTCTTTTAATTCTCTTCTTTTTTTTTGTCTACATCAACGATTAACGAAAAACCCAACGACTTTCATCGACGTCGTGCGTCGGTGTTTATACACATGCATGTGTTTGGCTGTATGTATGTGTGTGTGTGTGTGTAACTCACTCGCTCGCACACATGAAAGCAGCGCAGTTGTCGGTCTCGTCACGTCGCCGTCTGCGCGCCTTGAACAAAAAAAAAAAAAACGTCAATTTTTGTATCTCGCTCAAAAACTTTGCGCGCTCCCTCACTCACTCGACTCAAATCACTCACTCTCTCTCTCTCTCTCTTGTGCTCAGTGTCGAATGAATGGACAGTGGTTCAGCCCCATGGAGCGAGGGAGAGCGGGCGTGCAGAGTGTGGAGCATTAGGAGATGGACGTGCGCTGCTGCTGCTGCTGGCGGCCGTCCACCCTTGTAATTGCCGCATATGTGTGTGTGTGTGTGTGTTTATGTGCGCGTGTCTGTGTCTGTGAGCAACAAATAAGTAGAACCAGCAAACCCCAATAAAAAACAATAAGTCGAAAAAACATTAAAAATACAAAATTGTTTTTCATTGTCGTGTGCCAGTCTGTGTGAGTGTGTGTGTATGTGTGAATGAGTGTGTTTTTTTTAGCTGTGAGTGCAATTTGCAGTCTCTCTCTCTGTCTTTTGCACTGATGTTGTTGCTGATTTCGAAATTGATTTAGCTGAACGTGTTTCGGTTTCGGAAGCGCGCACAAAACGCAACAGAAAACACAGCAAAGCAGAAAACATAGCAAAACAAGCAAAAGCCAACAACAATAATAATAGCAAATGTATCTCTAATCGCCATGTGTGTGTCTCTCTGTCTCTCTCTCTCTCTCTTACAGTGCAGCGAGGACGTAAATAATAATAATAACAACATACACATGCACAAACAAACAAACAACTACAACAACAACAACGAAATGAATAAGTGCCGCTGTATGTGTGTGTATGCTAAGTGCACTCAAAATAGCTAGAATATAAATAATAATAATTCTAATAATAATAATAATAATAATAATAATTGTAATTGTTTATTGTAAATCAATGCAGACGCTAAATGTTGTAACGTTCTTGTTCTTCTACTTCTACTAAATCGCCAAATCCAAAAGTAGCTGTAAACTGCAACAGCTGCACAACATCAACAACAAAAATCACTCACTGTGTCTCTGTGTGCGTGCGCGTCTGTATCTGTATCTGTGTCTGCGTCTGTATCTGTATCTGTGTCTCTCGTCGTATTAGCATACATTTACAACAATAAATAAAACGCAAGCAACAAAAATCAAACAACCAATCATCAACAAACAACAACAACCAACAACAATATATATATACATATATATATATATATATATATATATTTACCAATTTCTCACAAATATTCTTCACACACATCTTGAGAAAATGAGTTGCTGCTGTTGTGTTGCAAAAATAACAACAACAACAACAACAAGCCAAGAACTATGACGCATCAAAATCATCAGACAAACGGCGCAAGTTTGGAGGATTGCCATACAAACTTTTATGCCTTGGTAAGTATTTCTTCAGTCTTTTGTCTTTATCTCTCTTTTTTAAAACGTTACATACAACAATATACATCTATTTTGCTATTACCATTTCCGTTCTTTGCCAATTGACTTAGATCTAGGTCAGTGACAAAGCACAAGCCACAGGGTGTTTCAAGTTAAAGCTGCGTGTTGCTCAGTCCATTCGAGCCAGCCCACCCACCCACACGCCGATCACTTTGTAACAGTTGCAGCCAGTCTTGCCAACTATTGTAACATTTGCAGCCAGTGTTGCCAACTGTCGCTAACTCAAAATGGCTAAATTATCAATTGAAAATAGTTACAAATAGCTAACTTTAGCTACAAATAGCTAACTTTATTTGAGAAATAGCTATAAATAGCTACAAATAACTAACTTTAGCTAAAAATTACAACCAATAGTAAACTTTATTTGAGAAATAGCTGTAAATAGCTACAAATAGTAAACATTATCTGAGAAATAGCTATAAATTGCTAACTTTGGCTAAAAATGGCAACAAATAGCTAACTTTAATCTTAGAAATAGCTACAAATAGCTAACTTTAGCTTAAAATAGCTACAAATAGTAAACTTTATTTGAGAAATAGCTTTAAATAGCTACAAATAGCTAACTTTAGCTTAAAATAGCTACAAATAGTAAACTTTATTTGATAAATAGCTGTAAATAGCTACAAATAGCTAACTTTATCTGAGAAACAGCTATAAATTGCTAACTTTGGCTAAAAATGGCAACAAATAGCTAACTTTAATCTTAGAAATAGCTACAAATAGCTAACTTTATCTGAGAAATAGCTACAAATAGCTAACTTTAGCTTAAAATAGCTACAAATAGTAAACTTTATTTGAGAAATAGCTGTAAATAGTTACAAATAGCTAACTTTATCTGAGAAATAGCTATAAATTGCTAACTTTGGCTAAAAATGGCAACAAATAGCTAACTTTGATCTAAGAACTAGCTACAATTACTAACTAAAATTTAAAATAATATGGAACATATAGACAACGGTATTAAAACACTTTTCTCAGCAGATACTTTTAACGTAAATTAAAATCTTTAAATACTTGATATGATTCTGCTGCTAGATTCAATAGCTTCCCGTTTTTGACTATTCAAAATAGCTATAAATGGCGTGAAACTGGCTAAGTAATCAGCACTTTTAAAAATATCTAGAACTGGCGTGAAAATGGCTAAATAAGCAGCACTGGTGCCAGCTGATGATAGTTCGATAGTTGCTTGCTATCGATAATACAATTTATCGCTCTCATGCTCTTTGCCGTATACAACAACAACAACAAGTACTGCTACTGTAACAGACGCTGTTAACAACAACAACAACAAGAACTGCTACTGTAACAGACGCTGTTAACGCTATTGTAAATAGGCTATAACGTTATTTTCACCTTTCGAAACAAAAATCAGAAAGAAAGAAGCAACAAAAAACAATACGCAGAAAAGCGGAACTATGCAGATGGCGAGTGTGGAATGGGGGAATGGGGAATAGACAGAAAGAAACAAGTCAAGTCAAGTCGAAGTCGAAGTCAAAAAATATAAGCAAGCAGCACCAACAATCAAAATATGTATGTACAACATGCGGCAACTGGCAACTGTGGAACTTGGAACTGTGGCCGGCCATAACAGGTTCTTCTTCTGCGGCGTCTAGTTGGCCGGGTCGTTTCTTTTTCACATACATAAGCATAAGCGCTGACGCGAACGCTGACTGCTACTGCTACTGCTAACTGCGACTGCGACTGCTGGCAGTGGCATATTTCTTTAATGAATCTCGCTGAGCAACGAACGAAAAGCAAAAGAAAAGCTCAAATGGCAGCTTGAGCTGACGATGACGATGACGATGCGTACACAAGTCAACGTGCTCCAAGCGCCCGCCGTTGCCGCCACCCCACGACGCGCCGAGACAGAGGGCAGAAAGCCAAGCAGAGGCAGAGAGACGCAGCGACAGACAGCGGGAGACAGAGAGGCCGACGCCAACGAACGCCAGTACGAAATAACGAAACAATAACAAACGCGCAAAACTTTCTCTGAGCGAGATAAATATGAAACAGCAGCAGCAGCATAATCGAGAGAGCGAGTAAAAGAGAATACAGAAAAACTTGCTAGACAACACAGTCGCCAATTAGAGAGCGCAAGTAAAAGAGGCAGAGAGAGAGTGAGAGAGAGCTGTAGCAAAAATATATAAAAAGTTAGCTTGAACTTGGGAGGCACGCGCGCGTGAACAAACACTAGCAAAGCGTGTCAGAATGATAACATACACACACACACATACACAAAGAGCGAGAGAGAGAAGAGAGATCACACACGTTTACATATATATATTTATATATATATATATATATGTTGGCCTACAGGCGAAACGAGCCGCCTACCGCACGCAGAGTACACACAATAAATGTTTGTAGTGTTGTGTGTAGATTGAGCATGAAAATGGCAAAAACAACAACAAATTACACTCAGATACATGTGTGCATGTGTGTGTGCAGCGAGACGCCGCTGACGTCGGCAGATAAAAGACAGCGACCTAAACGTTATGCTTGCTATTGTTGTTTTTGTTGTTGTTGTTGTGATGACAATGTTGAAAAACGTAAAACAGGCAAATGCGAATTTTTGTTGTACTTAGGAGAGAGGTGGGGGGTTATTGCAGAGGCATAATGCGATTACTCGCCCAAAAGTAAAAGCCAATAAACATAAAAAAAAAACACAACAACAACACACAGAAGGCGGCCAGACAAAGTAGCGAGTTGTAAAAACGAGAGCGAAAATGAAATCACAAAAAACCGCGATAGCGATAACAAAAAAAAAACTGAAAACGAAAAATACGAAAACTCAAATGGAAGAATGTGGAACATGGGTCCAACGACGCGACGGGGCTTTTGTTGTTGTTGCTGTTGCTGCGACTGCTGCTTGTTGTGGGCGACGTCGCAGTCGCAGTCGACGACGTCGCCGCTGTCGTCGTTTTCGGCAGCCATTCGTGGTTTGGGGAATACCTTTTGCTTGCTTGTTGTTGTTGCTGCTGCTGCTGTTGCGGCTGCTGCTATGTGCGTTTTTGTGTGTGTGTGCTTGTTTGTGTGTGAGGTGCAGTTATTTGGCCGTGTTGTATGTATTGTATGTGTCGGTCTCTCAAGTTTTTGGTCTTTTGTGTATGTTATGCTTAAAACGCTCTCTTGGCCAACCGCTTTGCCATTGATTTGTGCTTGCCACAGCAGCAACAACACTAACAACAACAACTACGACAACAACAACTACGACAACTTGTTTCAAAGCTACCAACTACACAGCTCGCAACGGAAGCCGCCAAAGGCACAGCCCTAGCCAGTTTGTTGTTGTTGTATTTTTTTGTTTTTTTTTTTATCGCTTAGGTTTTCTTTTGAATATTGTCTCTCGGCTCTTTCTGCGCCGTCGTCTTCTGCTTAGCCTCTTCTTTTGCTGCTGCTTTGTTTTGAGCTTTGCTTTGTATGCGCCTTTCGTTTTTGTTCAGCTCCGTTTTTTCTGTTACAAGTGCAGCGATTGTGTGGAATGTGCTTTGCGCGTTGTGCAACACTGCCACGCACAGTTGCTTTTGTATTTTGTATTTGTGTTTCTTTTTTTTGTTGTTGCTCTCTGTTTTTGTGTTGGCCCAGAGCTGCCGGACTTTTGCAGATTGTTGCGTGAGATAAGTACACTAAGCGTGGGTGTTGGGGTCTTATCTAAGTCCAATTGGAGTAAATACAGTGGGCATGCGTTATGGTTAAACTTACGAAATGAGAAGTTATTTTATTTTATTGATTGGGTTTGTAGCTAAATTCTAAGGTTAGTTTTGGTTTTCATTTAAGTTTCAATTTTCAAAACAATTTTAAAATTAGAAAAAAATGCAAATTGGGTAAAAACTTCTACAAACAACAGTTAATGGTTTTTAAAAGAAATACAGAATTTTCTACCATAAATACATTTCGAAACTATCTATTTTATGTTTCTACTTAGTAAACATGTTTTTGTATTCTAACAATTTTGATTTATCTCAAACTTGATAATCGTAATTTCATTATTCGCAAATTGGACTACTTTCTTTTTCTTACATTTTCATGTAGTATGTTTCCCATGCCCTTATAATATTCATCTTGCAAATTTTCATTAGTTCTATTCTGTTAAATTTTAATTCTTGCAATCGAATATTCGTTTACATAAGTAAACTCCAACTTCGGCTAAAAAATGGTTTTCTTGAATTTTTTCCAAACTTTTTTTTTATTATTTAAGATACGTCAAAATGTTATATTTTTATTGAGCTTGAACTATTTCTAAATACAAGTGACAATAAAGCTTTATCGATATGCAAACAATTGAGCAATGCTATCGATTTTGAAATATAATGTTATTGCTTATCTCGCCTCGATATAAGAATTAGGCAATAAATGATAACAAGCCAGTAGTCTGCTACTCATTATGAATTCTTCTTTAACATACTCTTCTCTTTCTCTTGCTTACAGACTGATTTGTGTGGAATAAAATGGCGCAAGTTCGTTAATGGCGAACGGCCAAATGCGTCAAGCGATCCACTGGCCGATCCGATACTGCGCTCCTACTCACGATGCATGCAGGCGGATATGCTGTGCGTGTGGCGACGCGTTCAATCCACCAAGCAGGACAACACCGATCCGAATGCCTTAAACTTTGAGATTACCACATCGACCACTGTACACCCGCCTCTATCGCTCGCCGCTGCCAAGGAGCTCTGGATATTCTGGTATGGTGAAGAGCCGGATCTCAGTGAGCTGGTCGATGCAGAGCTCCTTAAAGTTGCTGGTAAGTCTATACAGTAAATCATGCTTATGTCTGAGTCTGACTAGGTGGCAACGCCAGTAAGAAAAAGGCGAATGAAAGGAGCTACAAGGTTGCCAAGTGCATAGAAAACCATTATTACAAGCTTATGTCTGAGTCTGACTAGGTGGCAACGCCAGTATGAAAAGAGGCGAATGACAGAAAACCGTTATAACAAGCTTATGCCTGAGTCTGACTAGTTGGCAACGCCAGTAAGAAAAAGGCGAATGAAAGGAGCTACAAGGTTGCCAAGTGCATAGAAAACCATTATTACAAGCTTATGTCTGAGTCTGACTAGGTGGCAACGCCAGTAAGAAAAAGGCGAATGAAAGCAGCTACAGGGCTGCCAAGTGCATAGAAAATCATTATCTGACCAGGTGGCAACGCCAGTTGCAGAAAATGCGATTAGAAGGAGCTAGCGCAAATACTTAAAGTGCAACAGTAGCAGAAAGAGAAAAGGAGAGAAAAGGAGAGGAGTTGAGAAGACATGATGAAATTGATGTAATTACATTTCAACAGTCAGTTTCTGTATAAATTGTCACGAAGCTAGTCATGACACGATTGATTGAAAAATGTATAATTATAGGTTTATTTTCTACAAATTAAACGCATTAATTGTATCCAAAATTTTCTTTTGGCTAATTTTTTTGTTAATAATACATCTTAATCACCGGATTCTATCGGTATCATACGATCTTAGCCGAGTAGGTGTTTAAGTTACCTATCCCATTAATAATCTCTAATCTCTCAAACTAAGTTTGATGTAACTAATCTGCGGAATGAACAAGTGAACGTATTGTCGGATTATCGATCATTATAGTTATTTCGAGTCATTTGGTTAACTGAACGATGCTGAGATATGAATCGAACGATAATGGGATACAAAGGTTAGTTCGTTTAATGAACTAGTTCACTGAATTGTACTGTAAAATACCAGATGTTCACAATAAAGTCACCTTTCAACAGTCATTTTCAGTGTAAAATGTCTGCTGAAAGGTGAAAATCGGGTCGATGTGCAGGAAATGGGCCAACACTTCATGGATATGCTTGAATCAAAGAAGAAGAAGAAGTCACCTTGTTGCCAAATCAACGACTTGAGTGTTGTTGTTGTTGTTGTTGTTGTTGTGAATGCGCTTATTGTAAACATAATTAAATAAATACACATGTATGTTTGTATGTACACACACACACACACAAATACATGCATGCACACACATAATGCAAATGCTGAGAACGTCGTTACGAGCTTTATAAATTTAATAAAACTTCAAGGCCGCAACGTGCAGCGCAGCAAAAATTTTGTTGTACCCATGAGAAAACCAAAACAATACACAGACACACACATGCAAACAATCGCTGAATGTGTATGTGTGTGTGTGTGTGTTATTGTAGCTGTATGCTTCAACATCACTCACATGGCGCGCTCATCCGTCAGCAGCAGAGCAGTAGAACGTCGTCATGGTTTCTCTTTCCTCCTCTGTGCCCCCGCTCTGCCCAGTCAGCGCTGCGGTCAGCCCACGCGTAAAACGTCACCTGTGTCATTCGCAATGTTTTTGTTTCGTTATCGCTCTCTCGCTTGCGCTCTTTGCTGTGTGCACGAGAGAGAGTGAGCGTGCGACTTTGCTCTCTTTTAAGTTTTGCTCTCGCTCATTTGGTCTTTTTTTTTTTTTGTTTTTGCAATAGCCGCCTTGGCAAAAATTCTGCTGCGTTTTATTTTTTTTTGTTTGTAAAGGGGTTGTTTCCCATACGGCCTCGGATTGCTGCTACTGCTGCTGCTACTGCTGCTGCTGCTGCTATTGGCTCTTATCAGTAGTTGTTCTTGTTTTATGTTCTTTTTGCGGTGTGTGGCTAATATTTATGTAATTTTGCCTACTGTGCTCCACACGGCTATCTCTGACCACAAATTATCACTCGTGTCGTTTACTTCGTCTATTCGTACTTGTTATCGTTTCGTATATATGTATATGTATACTATATATATTTGTATGTATGTAACATATACTACGTCAACGTAATCGTAATCGTAACGTAGTAGCCTCCTTTCGTTTGTTTCGACGTCATATTGCGGCTCAATTTACTTTTACAGTTAGCCTCTGTTGATAAATTGTTGACGCGCCGACGTTTCGAGTTGAATGCGCCGCTGCTGGCGTTGGCGCTGACGTTGACGCTGGCGTCGCGTCGCTGCTTTGACTTGACTGTGGTGAAATTGTTGTCGACCCCGACGAAGTTGACTTTGTTGTCGTTATTATTATTGTTTTTGTTATTTATTTTTTTTAATGACAAGGACATTGACTAATTGCATTGACATTACTTTGTCTCGTTGTTGTTGTTGCTCTCTGTTCGTATGTGCGTTTTTTTTTTTTGCAAATTCTCTTTTCTTTTTATAGCCTTTTTACTTAGCCGCAAACAACAAACAAAAAAGCGTCCGCTGTCTTTGCATTTGTATGCAGTGTGTGTGTATGTGAATGTGTGCCTGTGTCTGTGCGTGTGAATGAAACCAAAGAGACGAGACAGAGACGCGTCGTCCGTCGTAAGTGCCTGCGCTGCCTGCTGTTGCCCAGTGAAAAGTGGCAACAACGCAGCGATAGACCCAAAGTGTTGATGTAGATGTTGTTGCTGTTGCTATTGTTGTTGTTGTTGTATATACAACTTGCCACAGCTTTTGTTGGTTTTGGGGCCGCATAGTCAGCGCCTCTCTTTTTAGCATTTTTGTTTTCCAGCGTTACTTATAACGGTTGCCTAGAAGAAAACATTGTCGAAATTGAATTTTCTTAAACATCGTCGATATCAGCATCGAAAAGAAAAATAAAATAGGTCGCAAAAGAATCGATTAATCGATTTTTAGACTACGAAATGAGTACTTGAAATTGATTTAATTGGTTTTATTTAAATGAAACGTTACTCAAAATAATCGATTAACTTCATGATTATTATCCTGAATTCAATTTCAATTATATCGATATCACTGTTAAAGATAACGCGCTGGGTGGTGGTATCGACAAAAGCTTGTTGCCCCCCCACTACTTGTTGTCATTGCTGCTATTGTTGTTGTTGTTGCTGTTGTTTTTGCTGGCTTAAAACACACTTCATACATTTTACCATAAACAGCTGTCACTTTGCTGCGGCTGCTTTGACATTCTCTCTGTGTGTATGTGTGTGTGTGTGTGTTTTTGGCTCTCTGCCTTTCTATACGTGTGAGTGAGCTCCCCAATTGGGTCTAATAATTATGAGCTCACAATGTTTATATGCATGCGTGAGTGTGTCGCTGCGTATGTGTGTGTGTGTGTAAAACAATGAGCGTCGCCGCTCTCTCAACGTCTGTTCTCTTTTGTGCGCTTTTTTTGTTGAAACTGGTTTTAAAGCTTAATTACAATGCGTTTGTTGTTGTTGTTGCTGTTGCTGCAAAATTTTGCATTCGCTTCGTTTGCCATTCGGTTTACCTGTTTTGTTGTTTTGTGCTTATTAACCAATTTTCAAAGTGCGCTCACCCAATGTCGTCCCGTCCCGTTCTCGCCGCTGTGCCACAGATTATTGACCTTGATTTAAATCCAATACATACATATGTACATGCAATTGTATTTATTTGTTTTGCCATTCCCATTTTACCGCTTGTTGCACGCGCGCTTTACATGACGCTTTGCACGCAATCTTCTAACAACAACAACTCTTTGCTGCTCTTCACTCCGCGCTCGTAATGCGAAATTACACACTTTTGTTGTTGCTGTTGAAATTGGCCTACGCTTGTAAAAATGTATCTCGACGCTGTAATTACCTATACCAGCACACGCAGACATAAAAACACACACACACACACACTTACATACGCACGTTTCATCGTTGCTGTTGCTGTGGTCCGTTTGCACGTCATTTTCATTTGCTTTTTGCTGTGTTAGCAAATTTTTAACCTAAAATAGCGTTTCAAGCACAAACAACAACAAGAGCGAAAGACTCTCTGCGTGTGTATTTGTGTGTGGGAGAGAGAGAGCGAGTGCACGCTTTATAAAACTAGCGGCACTTTTGGCCAAACAACACTCACTCGCATACTCACTCAATTTACCACCATCAACAGCAGCAGCAGCAGCAGAGACAGAAGCAGCCGCAGCAGCAGCAGCCGCAGCCAGCAACAGCGAATGTTTGCGCTTAAGCACACAGATACAGCCAAACGCGAACACATACGCACACACATGCACACTGGGGGCCTCCTCTCACCCACTCTCTCTCTCTCTTCATCTTTTGCTCTCTTCATATCTATCTCTGTTGCTCTGTCGCTCTGCTTCAGTCGCAATCGGCAGCAACATGTGCACAAACTACACGTGCTACAAGAAAAAATACACAGATACATCCATACATATGTAGTATGTTTGTATGTATTTGGAATTTGCATTGAGCAGCAGCAGCAGCAGTCGCCGCACAGTGGTTCATTTGACCAAAACAAGTTGCAAAAATCAAATATCAAAATCAAGATAAACCGTTTGACTTCTTATGTACTGATAAACAATTGACATGCTTTGTAATAGTTTCTTAAATTTATTTAAATTAGTTTTCTTTCAATTGAAGTTATTTGTCAATAAGAGTTTAAATTTGTGTTTTCAGTTAAAAAAAAAAGTCATACAACATTTTAGAGCTGTACATTGCAGTTCAATTGAAGACATACGTTCGGTAGTTCCGTTTTTGCTGATCGAACTAATTGGTGATATAGTTCGTTAAGTTCGTTCGATCCCATTGCAGGTTTTGATATTTAGTTCGTTCAGTTCTTCAAATAGTTCAGCTGCTTTGTTCGTTCATCTATTTAGCTCTTTCAAATGCAAATGATCCCCAAAAAGGAACTAAATTAACCACAATTAGTGATAAAGTTCATTCGTTCAGTTTGGTTTTTAGTTCAATACGATACCACACTTTTAATTATTGAATTGCAACGATTGAACCACTGTGCGCCGCCTGTCGTCGTCATCTTCGTCATATTCCTGTTATGGCCGGGAGATTGGGAATGAGAATGATTCGCTTGCAGACGAAGTCCAAGTCCGACCAACGAGCAGCGCGTCGGCAATTTTTTTTTTTTGGTTGTTTGTTGCGTTCCGTTTTTGTTTCGTTTCGATTCTTTTGTTTGTTTGCCTGCCCCCGGCTGAGAAGCTGCAGTGTGTTGTTGTTGCTACCCTTTTTTGCGTTTTTTCCGTCTCTGCACGTGTATGTGTGTATTAGTGTGAGCTTTGAACTTTTGCTGTGTCTGTGTTGGTTTGCTTTTGGCTTCGTGCATGACCCCCGGCTGGACGGCGGCAGCAGCACTAGCAAATATAAGCAAACACACATATGCACAATCATACCTGACACATGCAGACAAACACACACACACACATACATAATCGTACATTGCCCTCTGTTAAAAATTGTACGCTGATCTCATTGAAAGAAGGCACATACATGCACACACATACGCAAACAATGAAATCCACAAGCAGGCTTGTAACAACAACAACAAACGTTAACAGCAACAACAACAACAACAAAAGCCATCAACAGCATACATTTCCAAAGCCCAGCCTACGCCACTGTCGCTGTCCGCTGCATTGTTACGCTGCCGACGTTGACGTCGCGCCGCTACTCGCTGCTTTTTTTTTTTGTCGTATATTTACGCTCAACTCTATTCGCTCTCTCGCACATTTGCACTCAACACGCTCACTCGCCGGCATATTGTGCTGCGCGCTCTCTTTAGCTTTGAGCGCTTCTCGCTCTCGTTTTGCTTGTGTTTTGTTATTTATAATGTTGTTTACCTTTACGTAATTATCTTTGCAACATTTTCTTGCTGCTGACTGCGCTCTGACTGGCCTCTTTCTTTTGCTTATTATTTTGTACTCTTGTGTTTGTGTTAGTGTGAGTGTGTGTGCGTATGTTTTCCCCATTTTTGTTTGAATGCAGAGGGTGGACCGGCGCTGCTGCTGCGCCCTGTAACTGTTGACGACACCGCTCTGTCGCAGTCGCAGTCGCAGCCGCTGTAGCATGTGTAGGTGGCTGGCGTCGCGTCGCTTAGTTGAACATGTGTGTGTGTGTTTGAGTGAGATGATTGGAATTTTCCAAAAAAAATTTCTCGACTATTCCTTTCCCCCATTCCCATTCGTTGTAAATAGTCGACTTGTCGACTTTTGTTTTAAGTGGCATTTTGTTTGCGCTTCCGCTTGTGATTTCTTCTGCTTCTGCTTCTTGTACTTCTTTCTCTCGTTTTTGTTGCATTTACATATTCTTGTGCTCACTTGTGTGTCTGCCTGCCTGCCTCTTCTAGTCTGAATTCCAATGCTGCGCTACCTTTACCTCTCCCTCTCTCTCTGTCTTTCTAATTCGTATTAATCCAGCCTCCACAATTCCTGCTTCCTCCCTTTCGCCTATAAATTTGTCATTGGGCTGCGCGCGTCGCAAAACAATAACAAAATTGATTGCCTTTAAAAACGCTTAAAGCGCGAGTCACTTAAATTCAGTTGCTCATTTTTTAGAATCGCTTTGAATGTTTTGCTTTGATGCCTTTTTGTTGTTGCTCATTGTTTTTGTTTATACAAATACATATGTACAATGTATATAGAAGAGCTCGTGCGCTTCTTCTTCTTCACATTATTCGGTTATTTTCCGCCTTGCAATGCGATCCACACACACTTTAGCAAAATGGGAAAGGCGGGAACATTTTAAAGTATTTTTGTTTGCATATAACGGAATTTAGGGAACTTTAAGTGGAAATAGTATAACACATAGAGAGCAATAGGAACTGTAGAGGAGGAGAAAGTAATCAGGCCTGTTCCGGATTTCACTTTCGGTGAGAATTTCTTTTTCTTTTACTTCTTCAATTATAGATAGACAGTAGATAAAAGCATACTTGAGAACTGTCCTTAAGTATTGTAATTTTCCTATTTGACATGACTTTGCGGATTGAACTCCACTTTTCTTTGATATCGATTTAGTTCTATTGTCTTTAAAATGGGGGTAGAATAGTTAGGTAGGATATCAAAGCTTATATTAAGAGTTGACAAAGGGATTACAATAAGAATTTATAGAAATGTTGTTTATTGATTTTAACTGTTTCTCTTATTTCTTTAGCGAATCAAGCACTGTGGAATGGCACGTGGAAGGGTGAGCTGACCTACGAGTGCCGCTCGCTGCTCTTCAAGGCGCTGCACAATCTCATGGAGAGGTAAATATTTGCAATTTATGGCTTGGACATAACTTTTTACTAATATCCTTGCTGTTTTCTATAGATTCGTGCTGACCAAGGACATTGTGCGCTTTGGCAAATGGTTCGTGCAGCCGTGCACTACTAGCGATCGTCTCTTTGGACGCAGGTAAGTTCGTCAACCAGTTGTTGTCTTCTGTTTTGGATGCTAACGTTCCACAAACGACGTCCAGCTGCTGAAAGTTTATTCCGTTGGGCGTTACGGCGTGCATCCCAGATTAAAACCCTAAAGACTGAAACTCTGTGCGTTCGCATTGAAGCCTATGCGATTGCATCGTTCTTTCAGTTACATTACGACATTAGTCACTTCATTAGCATTAGCATTTTCATTATTAATGCAAAAGTAAGCGGCATTAACTGAAAGGCGATAAAAGTAATTTGTCCAAAATTTCAAAGAGTAGTTGGTAATTTCAATTGAGTACTTTCAACTTTCAATGAACAATGCAATGAAAACTCGTCTATTTAATGCATTAAATGTTTCTGCTTATTAAAGCACACCGCAATGAAAATTCCAATGTTCCTTCTTATAAATACACATTGTATTAAAAGATCCAATGATTCTGTTTATTAATGATAAATGCATTGAAAATCCCAATGTTTATTCTTTTTAATGAAAAATGCACTGAAAACTGCAATGTTTCTTCTTATTAAAGAATAATGCAATGAAAACTTTAATGTCGTGTCTAACAAATGCGTTTTAAGCTAAGCTTTTGAATGTGCTTTTTATTCACATGTTTCTTTCTTTCCTCTCATTTTTAGCTCGCAACACTTGTCCTTTTCGTTCACGTTCTTCGTACATGGTGATACCGTGTGCGCCTCCATCGATCTGCGCGAGCATCCCGCCGTGCGACCCCTCTCCAAGGAGCATCTGGCCGAGGCGACGGCTGCTTTTGCGGCGGTTAGCGGTCAAACAAATGCATCGGCTTCACGAAGTCAGGAAGCAAATGGTGGTGCGCCTGGCACAGCGCCGCTGCCCGCGGGCTCGCCGCTGCTGGATAGTGCGGCTGCTGGTGAAAGGGGAGAGAAGCCAGCGGCAGCGACGCCGGCGCAAGCGCGCAAGGTGATGCTGGCGCCATTTGGCATTGCGGCAATACTCACCGGCAACAGCTACAAGGCCAGCGATCCCATGGCCGAAAAGATCCTTGAGGATTGGGCATCGTTTTTTCCGCTGTGCAATAAGGACAACACGGACGTGCCACCGGTAGTTGAAGTGGTTTCGGGTGAGTTCCTTCTCATCAACTATGTATCGATAACGTGTATATCGATAAATTGATTGCAAAACAGCATATGTTATTAAAAATTCATAAGAATTTCGATCGGAGTATCGATAGAAATCATCAACTTTATTTCGATTAATGAATTAAATTGAATAGAATGTTGTTTAACAAAGGCTGATAAAAATATTGAGGCGATATTACAAAAGCAGTAGCATATCAAAACTATCGATAATACCAAGTAATTTTTAACATTCCACATCTTTCAAAAAATCAATAAGCCACAACGGCAATAGCTTTCACAGTATTGAAAAAAGTACGACATACTGAAAATTATTGTTTTAGATGCGATTAATAGCCCAGCACTACCCAGGTCGATTTTTTTCCAATAAACTATCGATAATATCGATATAAAAATCCATAAATTATTTATAAACTATCAACAAATCGTTAAGCCACAACGGCAGTAGCTTTTCATTGCTTTAAATAAGTTTGAAATATTGAAAAGTATCGATTTAAAGTCGATTACTATCCCAGCATTATCGATAATATCGATGTATCAATAGATTTTTAACAATCCTCATAGAATATTTGTGGCAAAATATTCCATAGCTTGGAAAAAGTTATATTGGAATATATCGATTGTTTTGCATTCAACTAACGATATATGTTTATCGATATATATGAATATCTACTTAATCTGCACAAATATTAATCAATTTATTGTTTTTCCAGGTGGTCATAAGATGTATCATCCTACGAACTATGTACTAGTCACAGATCTGGACGACATGGAGCACATGGAGTTTGCCGAGCTGAACAAGGCAAATGGCAGCGGACTGGCAGCGACAGCGGCTGAGACAGCCGTGCTGGCGTCACTCTCCTCACCTGTGCTAGCAGCAACGACGACGCCGTCAGCGTTAGCAATGACGACGACGCCAGCAGCAGTAGCGGCAGCAGCAGCGATGCCGGCATCAGCAGCGGCGGCAGCAGCAGCAGCGAAGGAAGCGGCAGCCAACTGCAGAAAGGCAACAACGCAGGCGGTGAGCGCCTTGGAGCGTCTAACGTTTCAGCCCTACTACGATCAGCGGCCCACATCGGGATTTACCTTCAATACCAACAATACTCATATACCCGCAACGGCGGCCATTGAAATGCCGGAACGTGCTTGGCAGGATTGCATTATGAATACGCTGCATGTGGATGCCGCAGCGTTGGCAGCAACGGCGGCAGCAGCAGCAGCGGCGACCAACGATGAGGAAGAGAGCAAACAGCAAACCGATTCCAAGCAACTTGTACAGCAACAAATTCAACAGCAGCAGCAACAACAACAACAACAACGTCAAAAGCTTTGGAACTTTGTGGATCCTATGCAAAAAGCTCCCTGCATATGCACCAAGTAAGTTGGTCTCGCTTCAATTGCCCTCTCTTTATTATTATGCTGTTCCTGCTCCTCTTTGTTTTTTTTTTTCAACTCTCTGTCTGCACTACGCACCGCGTTGTGTGCTGCGTTACGTTACGTTCCTCTCTCTCTATCTTTACGTCATTTATTATGTACTTTTTTTTTTACTTGGCGTATGTGTGATATTTTTTTGTAGCGCGATTTGTTTTTTGACTTTTGAACTCTAGAAAAACCTATATACGAAATATGAATGTAATGCAGAAATACCGCTTTAAAGGCATGCCTAGAACCAGAAATTAATATAAATATATCTATAATAGTTTTTTTTTTTTTTAATTGTGTGTATGTGTGTGTTTATCGATATACGTTGCATGTGCTGTCGATAATAATACGCTTAATTAGGGTTTTAAATCGTCTACTTTGGCTTAAAAAATATATCGGGCAGTAATATCGATGTCAGCCGATATATCCGATAAATATCGATATATCGACCATGATTTAAAATGCTGTATTTTGTTTTAAAAAAAACTGCTGATACTAAATAAAACCTAAAATTAAAAGAAAAATATATATCTCGAGTAGTAAGTATTAAGCAATTCAAGTTTTATTGCAAAAAGTTACTTAATTTCAAAATTCAATTAAAATATATTCAAAACGTCGACATAAACTTAACAGAACAACATATCGCAAACGATATTATTATAAAGATATCGAATCGCAGCGGTATTTTGCATTTAAATATCGATAATATCGATATGTCGATATATTGCTGACAACCCTAAACGTTTAAAGCATTTTCGAAAGCAAAAAGAAAAGATACAAAATATTCAGCTTAAGCTCTCACCACTTACGCGAAAAGCTCTCTCGCAGAGCGCCTGAACAAAATGTGTTTTGAAAGTTGAGTTAAAAGTTTAACCGAAAAAAACAACCCACCAAATTTCAGCGCACAATGCAGCAGCAGCGGCGTTGGCAGCAAGCGTCAGCAGAGCAGCAACAGCAGCAGCCCAAGCATGGCTGTTGGTTCGCCTGCCCTGCGCGCTGCGATCGGCGCCGCCAGCAGCAGCGGCATCAGCAGCAGCAAGTCGTCGTTTCAGCTTTACCAACAACAACAACAGCATCACCAACAACAACAACAGCATCACCAACAACAACAACAACAACGTCCGGGCACACCTGCATCAGCTGCAGCAACGGGGGCGGGGGCGGCGCATCATTCCAGTTCCAGTTGCAGTCTTGGCTACAATGTCGCTTCCAGCTGCTCTTCCTCTTCCTATTACACTTCTTCCTCCTACGCTGCTGTTGGCCTCAAGCGACAAATTGTGCCGTTTCACAAGCGTTTTCTACTCAATACTCAGACAGCGCTAAAACCTAACAACAACAACAACAACACTACTTCCTCTACAACAACAACAACAGACACCAATATACCAAAACAAAGGTTTGTGTCGCTGTCCAGCCTTGTGTGTGTTTGCGTGTGTGTGTGTGTGTGTGTGTGTGTATGTGTGTGTGAAGGCGTTTAGCATTTTTTTTTTCTTTGGTTTTTCTTTTTTAGTTTTTTTAATACCGCTCTCTTAATAATTCTCTCTTACATTCACACACACACACATATACACATGCCCTTCAAGTTGTTTATATTCTGTTACTTTCTCGCGCTCTTTATTGCTATTCACAACAACAACACAACACGCTGTTACATTTTAAAGGTTTTGTTTTTTCATTTTGTTGGTTGGTTTCGACTTTTTTTTTCTCTTTGCAATTTGCAAATCATAAGCTAACGGCTCAGCTCTCTTCTAACTTAACTTTCCAATAATTAAAACAACAAACATACACACACACACACGCATACACACACACACACACACACACACACACACACATATACATACATACATACATACATATGTATGTTTGTTTGTTGTAGCAATACGCTGCATTTCTTTCATGCGCCGCCGACGCAGCACAACAATAACAAACATAACAATTTTCTTATTATTATTATTTTATAACTTTTGTGGTACATGGTGTAGAAACAACAACAACAACAACAGCAAATACATTCACCTCCACAACCACCCACACATAAACCGTTACATTTGCCATTTGCGCCGACGCGCTGTTTGTTATCGTTATCGGTTATTGGTGCATGTTCTGCTATCGATTGCTAAGCACAGCGCCTGTTGCGCTTGCGTTTCTTGGTACACACACACACACACAAACATACATACAGACACATACTTACACATATATGCTGTAATTAACCATATAACACGTATATATATTGTTTGGCAGCTGCAACATGGTGTTTTGTTTATGTTTTTTTATCGATTTTTGATTTTGAGTTTGAAACTGCTGCGCTCTTCTACCACGCTCCCTCCCCCCCCCCCCCCCGCTCTCTCTCTCGCTCGCTAACTTGCTCTCTGACATTTGGATGTGGTTTTGTTTTTTATATATTTTTTGCTTAACCATTATGATTGATATATATATATATATATTCGATTAATCGATTAATTTTATTTGTGCATATGTATTTTTAGCTGCATAAAAACGTAGTTTTGTTCGATATACATATATTTTTTGATACCATTGTACATAACCAAAAAATGACTTTTTTAAATGAAAATATATAATTAACGAGCTTATTTTTGCCTCTTCCCCCTCTCTCTTTCTGGAAACAGACATCTCGCAGCGAGCGGCTTAACGGGTGGCAGCAGCAGCACGCCCAGTCATGGAACCCCACATGGCGGAGGTGCCTCAACGTATTCACGCAACTCGCTGGGCGGAGATTCATCTTCGATACCAGCGGTTGCCTCCTCCTCGGTGGGATCACCCGCAACGCCAGCACCCTCACCGCATGCACATCCCAATTCGGCGCACTCGCAACCCACATCTGTGCCGCCCGCTGAGCATGTGAGTCCAAGTGACGCCACCCACTTTCTTCATATAGACTTTAACTTGACGCTAATCCTTATCTTCATTCCCGAACAGCTGCTCAACATGAGTCCACATGCACCCACATCTGTATCGAATCTGCAACAACCTCCGACGCCCATTGATCATCTGCTAGACAAGAATACGCCTGCGCCAACGCCTACGGATCAGCATGATAATAAAAGCATAACTGCCTCACCGTATGTCCATCAGACGCCCAGCGTTGAACCGCCCTCCTATACGGATCATGCAACGGGCGCACCTGCCTCGCTGAACGCACCAGGCAGTGTGCCCCATCAGCAACCTGCCACGCCCACACCTGCAGCAGCAACAGCAACGTCAGCAACAACGCCAGCAGCAGCAGGAGCAGCAACAGGCGCCGCAGCAGCAACAACTGCTGCCACAGCGCCCACGCAATGTGGCACGATTAGCGTGAAGAAGCTCGAAATGCAACAACAGAATCCTCCAACGCCGGCAACGTTGACAATCAAACAGGAGCCGGGCATGGGCATGGGACGCACAACGCTGCAGCAGCAACAGCAGCCTGTGGTTACAACCGCCATGGAAGCGGTCACAAATCTACTCAATCTGTACAAACCGCCGCAGCTGACGTTGAAGGATGCGGACAGTTTCTATGATGAGGAGTGGCTTAAAGGTGGCGTTATCTACGATTTTAGCTTTCAAGAGTCCTGGTAAGTCGAGCTTAGAGTTAAGGGCTATAAATCGTCAACTTTATACGATATATTGTTAGCAAAATAATCGATGTATCGATATATATATATTTTGCATTAAAAAAAGCCTGCTGATATTGACTGAACCTATTTTTCATTAAAAACATCGATAATATCGATATATTTTGTACATTTGTGTTCAATAGTTCAATTAAAATTAATTTAAATAGTCAACATGAAATTAACATTTGAAAAATTAACATTCGTTATGACGAAGACAATATCAGACGATATATCAAAAACAATATCTTATCGGGAAACATTTTTCATATCGATATTATCAAAATATTTTTTTTAATTGATATTTACAAACTACAATATCAAGAATTGTTTTCGGTTTTCACTTCCGGAAAGATTTAGTGGAAGTGAAATTTGCATTAAAGTTTTTATTTTCACTTTTGACAAGTTTTTGCGGATTGAAATCACTTGAAGTTGATATATGAATCCTTTCCAAGGAAGACTTGTGGGAAATTCACTTCTGCAAAATGCCTTAAGTATAATGCAGAACAGAAATTGAAAGCAATATTTTATCGAATCAGTTGATAACATCGATATATCGATATATTTTGCACAATATTTAAAAGAATGTGCCTTGCAGAATGTTACTAATCCCCTTTTTTTCTAATCACAGGGACAATCTGCCCGTGAAACGACCAAAACTGAACGAATCCGCGAAGCAGCGAAGACCGCGTTATGCCAAGAACCTGTACGAAGGACACACGCACTTTAAGCCGCTGATGCCGTCGCCAGGATCCGTTTATGGCTCGCTGCTTTCCATAGATGGCAATGCAGAGGTCAATATGGGAGGAGCAGGTGGTGCTGCTGGCGAGGGCAGCGGCAATGGAGGAGGCCTGGTGGGCATAGCCGTCGGAGGAGCAGCAGGCGGCAATGCTTATGGCGGCACCTCAAGCAGCGATGAGGCAGACAATGGACTTGGTGGCACCGTCAGCTCCGGCGGCTCCAGTTTCTTTCAAGGACTGGACATCAAAACCGAACCTGGTTTGCATTCACCCTGCAAAGAAACGAAATCCATAAGCAATGCGGGCAGTGGCAGCGGCGGTGGTAATCTATTTACCGCCGAAGGTCTGAATCCATCGCTCAATGATTTGGAGCAGCTGTTCGAGACGAGCTCAAATGATGAATGCAGCAGTGTACAGATCCATACGCCGCCGGACTCCAATAATCCCTCAAATGGTGGCTGCAGCGCCGTCACCAATACGATTGATGAGCTCAAGCGTAGCACGGCGGTGGCAAGCGCTGTGGTTGCCGCTGTTGTGGCAAGCACGGGTGCGGGCAGCATACAAGCTGAAGATTTAACCAAAATGTTTCCAACGCCGCCCTCGCATGAGCAACAGCATCCCAATTCGAGTCCCTGTCAGACGGATGTGGTCATGACGGATTTAAGTGTGGACACGAGCTTGGTAGTTGCCCCTGCGGCAGCAACTGTTGCGCTAAGTGTTGGTGTTGTGTTGAAGCTCAGCAAGCAGGAGTACAGCGTGGAGCTGGGTAGTCCTCTAGAGGAGCCCATCGATGACTGGAGCTATGTCTATCGACCGCCACAGCAGGAGAAATTTGTGGGCAGCTCACGTTATGCGCCGCTAACCAATCTGCCCAGTCAGACGCTTCCCGCGCTGCTATTGCCACCCGGCAGCAATCTCTACTATAATCCTACCTGGAGTCATAGTCAGAAATCGCGTGCCGCAACGCTGGCCAAGGCAGCGGCCGCGCAGCAACAGCAGCAGCAGCATCAGAAGCATCAGCAGCTGCAGCAGCGCATACAGCAACATCAGCAGCTGCAGCAGCAGCATCAGCAGCAACAGCAGCAACAACAACAGCAGCAGCAACAACAGCAGCAACAACAAAAGCATCAACAGCTGCACGAGCTGCTCTCCGCGGGACCAAGAACACCCATGCAAGGATCAGCCGCAGCAGCAGCTGTTGTTGGCGCCGCCATGCCCTCGCCCTCACCCTCCTGCTCATCAATGACAAATGCAACGGTGGTGCCACAGCCGCTGAGCAGCGGTGGCAGCCAGTTGCTGCTCAATCAACTCAATTGCCCGCAAGCGCCACCCGGCAGCTCCATGCAACAGATGATGCGTGCGGGCATGTCACCCATACCTTCGCCTGGCATTGGTCCTGGCAATGTGCCCTTTCCACGCAGCAGTCCTATGCAGCAGCAACATATGCGTCAGACGCCCACACATCCGCCACCGCCATATCCATATGAGCTGGCGGCAGCGAGTCCAGCCACATCCACATCCTCGTACCTCAACAAGCAGTACAATTCACAGGAGCCGCCGGGACATCCCCATACGCCGCAAAGCATGCATCATCATAATTATGGTCCAATGGGAGTAGGCGGAGCAGGCAATTCTTTAATGCCTGGCGATGGCTCCAAGCTGGCCATGATGCAGTATTCCGCTGGCAACAATAATAATAACTCAACTGGTTTGGGTCATGGCGCTGCCAACGCCTCCGCCACCAACTCCGCCTCCGCTGCTGCGTCTGGACTGCTGCAGGAGCTGCCGGAGGTCAACTCTGTCATGGTCAACATCCTGCTCTACGACACCGCCTTGAATGTCTTCAGGGATCACAATTTTGATAGCAGCAGCGTTTGTGTGTGCAATGCGGATACACAAAAGATTGGCAACATACGTGGCGCGGATTCGGGTGTTTATGTGCCGCTGCCCGGAGGCAGCTTCAATCCATTTCCAGCGCATCGTAGCTCCAACAACAGCAGCAGCAACAACAACAACAACAACAATAACAGCAGCAGCAACAATAGCTTAAGCCAAGCGTATCCTTTTGGTGGTGTTGGTGGAGGATCAGGAGGTGGAGGAGCAGGAGCATCGATGCGCATGATCAGTGCCTTTGGCGGTGGGCTGGACTCGCCGTTGCCTTCAGCGCTATCCGGAGCTGGCTCTGGACATGGTACGCATGGCAACAATGGTGGCTCCAGCAGCTCATCCTGCACGCCGCCCAGCAGCAATCCGCATATAACCGGCTATGTGGATGATGATCCTGTGGAATGCACCTGCGGCTTTAGCGCGGTCGTCAATCGCAGATTGTCACATCGTGCGGGACTCTTTTACGAGGATGAGCTGGAGATAACGGGCATTGTGGATGATCCTGGACGCAATAAGCAGCCCACGCTGCTTAGTCTCATACAAAGCCTGTGCCGCAAGAGCGTTAGTAAAGCTGCGCCTGTCGGAGCAGCGGGCGGAGCAACAACGCCCGTTCCACCTGAGCCCAGCAGAGAGCTGGAGAAGCACAATCCAAATGCGGCAGCGGCACAGCAGCAGCTGGAACAGCTGGCATATGCAATATTTGATCTCCTGCTCGACCAATGCTCCATTATACAAACGTCCAGCAGTTCGGTGCATCGTGCTCTGCAATCCCATCGTCGTCGCATGTCCAGGCAGCGTCGTCTCTTTGGCAATAGCGGTGCTCCAGCTGCCTCCATGGCATCCATAGCCAATGTTTTGGAATTTACAGATGCACATGATGTCATCAGTTTGGCTTTGGAGCAGGCGCGTCTGGCCTTTGAGAATCAGCGTTTGAATATGAATATGCTGGAATTTGGTGGACACAATCATAACCAGCATGGTCATCAACATCCAAACCACCTGCAACACCAACAACAACAACATCATCAACAACAGCAGCAACAACATCAGCGCGAACAACAACAACTGAGTGCCTTTCAGGCAGCGCCTGCTCTTCGACAGAAACTCTTGACGCTGGGTAGCGGTGGTTTAACGGTGCACAAATGGCCATATCTTCCAGTGGGTTTCACCCGCAGCAACAAAGAAATTGTGCGCACCATGAACGCCATCCAGCCCATGCTCCAAAGCGCCTTCCATTGCAAGTCACGTGGTGGCGCAGGCGGCAACAAGGATGCCAGCTCCTATAACACAGTGAGTGGGCCGCTCACCTGGCGTCAATTTCATCGTCTGGCAGGACGTGCTTCCGGGCAGTGTGAACCGCAGCCCATACCCTCGGTGGTGGTGGGCTATGAGAAGGATTGGATCTCGGTGGCACCACATTCCATACACTATTGGGATAAGTTTCTACTCGAACCCTATTCCTATGCCCGGGATGTGGTCTATGTCGTCGTTTGTCCCGACAATGAACATGTTGCCGCCTGCACGCGCACCTATTTCCGTGAGCTGAGCAGCACCTATGAGATGTGCAAACTGGGTCGGCATACGCCCATACGCGGCTGGGATGGTGTGCTGCAAGTGGGTGGCGTGGCTTCAACGGAGCGGGAAAGGGATGCCGTGACGCCTTTGGATGATTGGTTGCGCACGCTGGATCATGCGCCGCTGGCGGAGCAGATACGACGCTATGCCGTCGCCTTTCTCTATCAGCTGGCGCCCTATCTAAGTCGTGTGCCCGCGGACAAGACGCTGCTGAATCCACCCGACGGCAGTTCGACGGGTAGCACCAATTCCACAAGCTCACACACGGGCAAAGCAGCCGCGACGACGGCGACAACCGCAACAGCTGTGCCGGAGCATGTCCAAGATGCCGCCACCGTCATTAAACTGGAGCCGGGCACGGAACCCAGCACAGAGCAGGATAGCAAGCAGGACATCAAACCCGCTGCAGATGCCAAGCCTGCGCTCGTCTTGGGCGATCCTTTGGGCATGGGTGAAACGCTGGAGGACATTAATCCCTCAGCCATAGTGCTCTATGTGGTCAATCCCTTGACCTTTGCCTCCGATAGCTGTGAACTGGAACGTTTGGCGTTGATTGCGCTGCTGCGCTGCTATGCGGAGCTGCTGAAAGCTGTGCCGGATTCGGTGCGTGCGCAGATGAGCATACAGATAATATCCATGGAGTCCATTATGGAACTGGGTCCCTGTGGCAATCGCCGTCGCTTCTCGGATGAGATCAAGTGCCTCGCGTTGAACATCTTCTCCCAATGTCGTCGCCATTTGGTGCACGCGCAGCCTGTGAAGAGTTTGACGGGCTTTGGCACTGCCGCCAACATGGAGGCATTTCTCAAGACCAAAGATGAGCCCAATCGTCGTGCCTATAAAATGTACACCGCACCCTTTGTACTGGCGCCCATGCATGAGCGCAATGACAAAACAGATTTCTCGCGTGCGGCGGGCAGCATGCATGGCCAAAATGAGACGAGATATTCGGTCATGTATTGCAATTATTGTCTGAGCGAGGATCAGGCCTGGCTACTGGCCACCGCCACCGATGAGCGGGGTGAGCTGCTCGAGAAAGTCTGTATCAATATCGATGTGCCGAATCGTGCGCGCAGACGCAAAGCCCCGGCGCGTTATGTTGCTCTGAGAAAGCTCATGGACTTTGTCATGGGTCTCATCTCGCAGACATCGCAAATGTGGCGTCTGGTCATTGGCCGGATTGGTCGTATTGGTCACAGTGAGCTTAAATCGTGGAGCTATCTGCTCAGCAAGCAGCAACTGCAGAAGGCCTCCAAGCAGTTCAAGGATATGTGCAAGCAGTGCACCCTCATGTATCCACCAACGATACTCAGCGCCTGTTTGGTCACCTTGGAGCCGGATGCGAAGCTGCGCGTGATGCCAGATCAGTTTACGCCCGATGAGAGATTCTCGCAGATATCCATGCAGAATCCGTTGTCAACGCCGCAGGATGTTACCTGTACGCATATATTGGTTTTTCCAACCAGTGCCGTCTGTGCGGTAAGTTAATTATCGTTATCGTTTAACGATTGCCAATATAATTGATCGATAACATACATTTTATGTTAAGCAAAAACCAACGCTTTTCGATTACCAATCTGCTATATTATTAACTTTAACTTTACTTAATGCTTATCAATATATTCGCTTTTCAATTGTAGTCCTTTACACGCCAGTTCCAAAACGAGCCCCAGGTGGACGATGACTTCATCTTTGGCGATGGGGAAGAGGACAATGCGGATTTCAGCGATGCGGATATTGGCGACCTCTTCTGGGATAGTGAGTATTGCATAAATAAACAACATGTTTGATCGCTTGTCTCAATATGAAACTCTTGCACAGCAGCTCACATGGATCGTGTCTCAAATCATGGCAGTCCGGGACGCATGGAGGATAATCGTAGCTGGCAAAGCGCCGGCGGCAACAACTTTAAATGCACGCCACCGCAGGAGGTTGAAGAGGTGCGTCAAATTAAATCTAGATTAATTTTCTTGATAATTTGTACTAACTTTTATTTATATCTTTATATTAGGTGGGTTCCCTCAATCAGCAGCCCATTTCGGTGGGTTATATGGTATCGACGGCGCCGACAGGTCGGATGCCAGCCTGGTTTTGGTCCGCCTGTCCGCATCTGGAGGATGTCTGTCCCGTCTTCCTGAAAACTGCCCTGCATTTACATGTACCCAACATACAAATCGCCGACGATATACTCAACTCGACCAATGCACATCAGTCGGCAAATGATCATCCATTGGACTCCACACTCACCGCCGATGTTCTACGCTTTGTACTCGAGGGCTATAATGCTCTCTCTTGGCTGGCCCTTGACTCCAATACGCACGATCGCCTCTCCTGTCTGCCCATCAATGTGCAGACTCTCATGGATCTGTACTATCTAACGGCGGCCATTGCATAGAGACACACACACACACACACACACACACACACACAAACATACAATAGAAAGGAAGGAGAGTTCATAACAATCACAACATTTAACATTTAAAAGTAACAGTAGCAATCAGAGTAACAGAGAGAACAGTAAAAAATCGAAAAGTCGCATGCTTCCGTTTGCTGTACTTCCAAAAAAGTAGCGTAAATCCACAAGTGCTATATATTAACTTAAAAAACAAAACAAAACAAAACAAAAAAACAAAACAAAAAAGAGAAACAAAACACCAAGTTTAACAAACAACAAGCAATGCAACAACTGAAGTTAACAGTCCACAAAGAAACCAACTAACAGCAATCGTAACGATTGCTGTTGTTGTAACATTTAAATGTAAGCCGTTAAAACTGTAACAGCAAAACGCACAGTTAGCAGTAACAGAGCCTTGTAAATTAAATAACAGCAGCAGCCTTACAGAATGTGCAGAGAAGAGAAGATGGATAAGAGAAGATGATGATGATGATGATGATGATAATGATGGTGACCGATAACCGATATACGGATAAACGGTAGCGATACTGATTACCGATAAGTCTTGAGTAGCAACAGCATTACTATTTATTAATTGAGAAAAATTTGTATAGTGCAAGAATTGTTTTATATAGGCTGGCGTTCGTTTTAGTGTTTAATATTTATACATATACAACAAAAACAAAACAAACAAACAAAAAAAAAACAACAACAACAAAACAAAAACAACCACAATTAGGGGCATATTTATATATATTATATACATAGGATCATATACAATTACGCAAGAGAAAAACAACAAGAAACATATTTTAGGTTTTAAGTAAGAAAAAAGTTTGTACATATTTACAACCAATTTGCCGTAAGCATTAAGAACAACAACAATAATTATTAGAAGAAAAAAACAACAAGCGAAAAGTTTAATTATACAATAACGGATGATTAGCTTACAACAACAACAACAAAAACAAAAACAACAAAACCCTAATTAAAAAATAAATTAAATTAAAAAATTGTGTAAATTTTTGTGCAAAGCGAGAGAATTAGTTTAAATTATTATAAAATCAATTTAATGTTAAAGCGAAAACACACACACACACACACACATACACACACATACACAACAACAACA
Source organism: Hirtodrosophila cameraria (assembly GCA_949708635.1). Taxonomy (NCBI): domain Eukaryota; kingdom Metazoa; phylum Arthropoda; class Insecta; order Diptera; family Drosophilidae; genus Hirtodrosophila; species Hirtodrosophila cameraria. Next base: position 26,555,226 of record OX453091.1, on the reverse strand, counting down.
AAAACACAAGAAAACGGTATACTGTACATGCATATATTACAATTATATATATATATAACAAATATATATATATATATATATATTATATAGATTTTTATCTGAACGCAAAGCGCAGATGTTGGCTGGGGAGGGGGGGAATCAGCAAAGAGTGGGTGGGAAAGGGGGATATTAGCATTGGGGGTAGCATTCGTTTAAGGGTTAGAAAGTCAAGTAAGTAGTTGGAGCGTTAGGGACTGTTTATATAAAAGAATTGTGTTTTGTTGTCGGTATTTCGTGAATGATGATGAGGCAACTTTTGTACTTCGCACACACACACACACACACACATACACACACACCTGCATACACAACACTCACATAGCCAATTGTTTAATAATGAATTACTTAAAAGAAATGTGTACAAATTAACTTAATGTGGTTTAAAAGGAAAGCTTTCTACAACACTCACACAAACAAAAACAACAAATTGATTTTGCACGTTTAAAGATTTTCGCTAGGCTTAAGTTTGCATTAAAGAAAAACAAAAAAACAAAAATATTAAAACAATGAAATTATTTTTACCTGTGTATTTTAATTAGCATAATTTATCAACAAAAAACAAAACAAAGCGAAACAACAAAATATATCTACATTTTACAAAGACGTTTTCTAGTAATTACCATACACACCCACACACACACCCACACACACACATGCACACACGCATAACTTTTAAGTAGTTTGGTTTTTCATTTAGTATTCTATTTTTTTGTGTAATAAAAAACAACAATTATTTGCAATTATTTTGTTTTGGTTTTACTTTTTTCGATTTCTCTACTTACAACAAAAAAAAAAAAAAAGTCTTCGCTCAGGTCCAGTTTTGCATAGTTAGGTGGATCGATTCATATCTATAAAAAAAAAGGCACACGCAAAGTGCACAACAAAGCTGTATATAAAAAAAAAAACGCTTACAATAATTAATTTCTAGAGTTTTTTCCAAAAACATAAACAAAAATGTAGTAAACACGATTCTAAACAAATGCATATATATATATAGAAAAAGGATCTTATATAAAAACAAAAAAAAAAAACATTTCCTAGCTAAGGTTTCAGTTCAACTCTCATTTTATCTCTGGATGACCTTGGCGCCAAACAAGAGCAAATACTTAACAAATATAGCAATAATTTTAATTGTAATGCACACACACACACACTTACACACACACACACACTTACACACACACACACACTTACACACACTAACACAACAAACATACAGAGCAGTTAAAAAAGAGAAACGAAACAAATACGAAACATATAACGCAACAATTGACAACAAGCATTCATAAATATTTAAAATGAATTAAAACCAAAATGGAGGGAACAGTTTTTATAAAATTAACTCAATTTACGAGTTGTACAATTTTCTAAGAAAAAACAATTAATAAAAGCAAAAAAACAAAAAAAAAACCAACAAACAAAAAGCAAAACCAAAATGCTATACAACAAAACAAAAACGTTTCCACTGTGCGCAGCAGCTGCACAGTGGAAACGTCGCATTACGTAGCAAATGACAAAAGTTATACACACACATGCAAAAAAAAGGAAAAACTTAAAAATTACAAAAAAAAATCAACAACAAATTAAAAGTATAAAATTGTAAAGCAGTTAAGTGAAAATTTGCAAGGCTTGAGATTTAACATTTTTGCAGTAATTTTAAGAGAATAAGCAAATAAACAAAATGAAACATTACATAAGTGCATTAAGCGTTGAAAAGAGAAGCGGGGAGAAAACCATTTACTAGCCTATAGCCACTAGCCTAAAAAGTATGCAATTACTAAGTTAAACATTTGTTAAGGTTAGGTTTTTGAGGTTAGTTTTACGTCGAAGAGTCAATAGCACTACTAACATACACATACACACACACACACACACACACACACACACATAGTTACATGCGATTGCATATACATATATGCATGTAAGTATGCGTGTGTGTACATAGGCCAAATTCAAATTGAAAATTATACTTAGGCGGCAACAACAAATATTTAAAAAAGGAAAAATCGACAAAAATTTCATAAAAAAAAACCATTGCATTTGTTTATAAAACAAATGGGCGCATGTTCAAGACGCCATATATACATACATACATATACATACAAAACAAAAAACAAAAAACAATGAAAAAATACATAAATTAGTTTTTGGGGCTGAAGAACAAAATTGTATGTCAAAATCTAGCTACAGAATTGCATATTATATACAATTTATAATAATTATATTATATAATGGGCAAAACACACACAAAATGTTGTTGTAGAAAAATTACAATTAAGTTTTGTTTTGCTACCAAGAAAAAGAGTCAAAAGAAAAATAGCAAAAACGTCAAGAAGTCAAATTTTAAAATGCAAAAACAAAAACAAAAACAAAAACAAAAGTAAATTTAAATACAAACACAAAATGCGAAACCAAATATTTTTTTTTTTGCAAATTCTTTATAATTAAACAATGGTTTTTTGGCAGAGCAGAAATACAGAAACAAAAAACACATTTTTCCAATAAAAAAATCAAAAAAAAAAAAACTTATTTAAATCAACATGTTTTTCTAAAACGTTTTCGAAATTATTCCAGCAAGCAATTTAAGTCTATAGATGGCAAGAGCACTTAGTTATAGCTAATACATAGGTAAAACTTTAGAGTATTTAAATACGGTTATTGCAAATTCCAATTAACGGTACTGCGACCCACCGTATTTAAAAAAGCATTTAGCTTTTCATTGAATTCTTCGCCGCCAGCATGTCCATTATTAAGCCAGGATTCCACTAAGATGGTCATATCGTAGGTGCTATTCCAGTGTTCCTCTTTCAGTCCAACTACAAAATTAGTGAGGTTAGTTTGAATATAAAAAGTTAGGTTAGTTTTTAGCCAGTTACTCACTCAGAACCATCTCCTTTACCTCCCACTCGTATTCATAGCGCTTGCTCAGAAATTGCAAAAACTCCAACAATTTAGGCGTCGTCAGATCACAGATAATTGAATGCTCCTTAATGCGCTGATCCTCGTTCCAGAGTAGCACACGTTGCCACATGTGCTCGGTGCGCTGATTGATAACGTGCATCACTTCCAGACAATGTTGCATGGCATTGTAGTACCTGTCCAGTCTTTTGTAAAGCTTATTTATACGGTTTGCTGCAGCGCGCAATGTGCGCGCTGTTTTGGCAGCATGCAAAACACCTTCGCATCCATAGATCTTTGCAAGTACATCGGCATATTGCTGCATTTGTGTGCCGCCCTGCAGCACATTCTGTTTCCAAGCTAGAGCGTCCATTTTGATAGTTCTGGGCATAATATGCAGCTCAGTTATAACTTTTTCAATATCCATTATTCAAAACAGTTTTGAAGTGCGATTCGGTTATTTAAAAAGTTTACTTATTTGCAAGTAAAAAGCTGAGATATAGGTTCAAATTCGACGCCTGCCCAGCAATGCAGTGTTTGGCAGTGCCAGCTACGTAACGCGTTACCCAACACTGACAACATGGCTGCCTGTTGCTGCTCGATAAATTGATCAAACTGAGCGCCGTGCTTTTTTCTTTCTGTGGCTGTTTACTTGCAGAACTAGCTGTCTCTATTTTGCAAACAGTTAGCATAGAACACAAACGAGAGCTCAAATTTGCTACTTTTGAACATGTGGCATTGTTTAACATACGCTGAGCAATTAACGTTATCCAGCACTGGCGATGCCCAGCACGTGGTGAGCTTACGCATACATTCACCATACACTGTGCCGCTCGTTGCGCATTCTAATTGTTTTTGTAAGTTTGAAAAGCATAAGTCTAAGAAAAGAAATTGCACTATACTGAAATAAAACTGAAAGCTGCATTTACAGCAACTGCTCGCCAAGCAGTACCTTAAATTCACCATAGCCTGTGCCGAATTCACCATTACCTGTGCCGATGTCACCACTGTCTACCACTACATCAAAGGCTGTGCCGCGCATTTGCTTGCGCTGATTAATCAAGGCTTACAGCAACAACAATGTATATATATGATGACAGCGCTTCACAGTGCCTTTAGAAGTGCTCTAAGTGATATAAAGATGGCTGTTAAAAGTGATATTAGGTTAAAGGACGGCGTTTAAAAGTTATATTTGATAGTTTGCGTTTTCAGCGGCTGCTTGCTAAGCAGTGCTCTCAATTCACCACAGTCTGTGCCACTTTTTGACTAAGCACATCAAAGGTTGCGCAGCGCGTTTTAGTTGCCTGTGCTAGTGAATCAAGGGGTTTTATAAAGCAACAACAATATCTATCAAAAGTGCTACTAGATTAAAAGAGAGCTGTTAAAAGTGATATTTCAAATTGGGCTGCTTAGCAAACAGTGCTCTGCTAAACAAGCAAGCTGCGCACGTTACTCAACACTGGTTTGCTTTTGTTTACCTTTTTTCGCGTGCCAATTTGATCGTTCGGGAATAATCACAACTTATATGGGATACTGCTACATTTAACTAGCCAAGCGCACATTAATTGCGCGCTTGTTGTCGCTGCCGCACTCTGCACCATCCTGCTACACAGCCCCCCTCCCCTCTGCGCTTCGTGGCAATTAGCTGCCGGCTAGTTGCAGGCATTTTTGCTGCAGACCTCTTTTTTTTTTTGGGGTCGTCTTGGCCTGTCAGTTGCCAAGTTGGAGCATGAATTACTGTGCGTTGATTGCGTTTAAGGCCTGATTGTGCAGCAACAACAAGAGCAGGAGGCATGCAACAAACGCTGCAAACTGTTGCACAAATTGCTGTTCTTTTGAGGTAAGCGCTTAAACTGGTTATGGCTTTTGCTCTGCTGCATTAATTATCAACAAATCATTTTTCGTAGCAACTGAAGGGCGCATTTATCAGCGATTAGGCATGGGGCAGACAAGGCGGCAAGTGTCACCACAACATGTGTACATGTGGCAGCTACAGGCTGCTGTAGGCTACAGGCTACAACAGGCTGAATTTGTTAAGGTTTTTGGCCAATTGGCCGCGATACGCGATCTTGACGTGCCGCCACCGAATTTGTCAGCGCAACGTCTGCAAAAGGTGGGCTGTGGCAAGGTAGAAAGAAGGACTCGACAGGCGTCGGCAACATGACATGGCGTTGATAAGCAACAAAAACGGCAGGTAAGCCCAGCCTTGCAATTAAGATATTTTTATGTAAATTAATGAAAACAGCAAAGCAGCAGGGGCAGATGAAGCAGCAGCAGCAGCAGGAGGAGCAGCAGCAGCAGCAGGAGTCAATATTGGAGTAGGAGTAGCTGCAAGATGCTGCGGAGCATGCGTGCAACTTACAAATAAGTACAAGCCGCAACGACGCGCAAGTCCAATTGCGTCGAGAACCGTGCGCATTTTTAATTGGAAAGCAAGACATATAAACACAAGAAAAAAAGGAAGAAAAGAAACAAAGGCGCAGGAGACGCTGCAGCAGCTTTTGGAGCCGGCCGCGCATTGAAAACAAAAAGTGACGCACCGAAAATTTATTGTCTCATGATGCGCTGGGCTGCGAGAAGCGAACCCAAAACGGAGCTGTGCATGTCGAATGGACAGAGCAAACAGCACAAAAAACACAGGCTGCAGGCAAAGGAAAGGAGCAGCAACAGCAGAGGAACACAGCAACAGAGGCGACAATAAACAAGAAGGGGCACAGATCGTCCAGACTCTAAACTCCAAACTCCAGGCTCCAAAGCTCCACAACTCTCTGCTTTGGCTGCGCCCGTTACTTAGGCATTTATGTCTGGCACTTGACACATTTTGTTATGGCATTTTTGCTACCGCAAGCGAGTCGAGAGAGCTTCGCAGACTTTGACTTTGACTTTGACTTTGTTGACCCAATCAAAATTCCTGCATCTTGCACATGAATGCGTTTAATTTGTAAGCGGAGTTCGACTCGAAATCGAACGCAAAGTCCACCAAATGTGTTCGCCAAGTGTTGAACTCCTTGTAGAACTTCTTGAGAAACAACACACAAAACAATCGGTGAGATTTAAGTATCAATACTTTTGCATCTTCTATAATATAATACATTTATGTAGATGCGCATGACTGACAAGTTAAAGCTGCTTATAGCAACAGCCCTGACTGCTGATTAAGAAATTGAGTCCTATCATTAACAACAGCTTCTTTGCGGGTAAGTGTAAACTTTGATTTTACTTAGTTCAAAACTAAACAGTACACAGAATTTCAACTTTATAATAATTTGACTTGTCAAGTTCTCAATTTACAATTTTCTAGAATTATAATTTTGTCACGAAATTGGAAACGCATTGAGAGAGACGTCTACGACTCTTTAAATTTTATATATATTCTTGATCAGCATCAACAGTCAAGTCGCACCTGCCATTTTCTTCTATGCATCGATCTATTTGTTCTATGTAAACTTGGCACAGATGCTAATTATTGTGGCAGAAAGTTTATCTGGCTGAACTATAATCTATAGCTGCCATAGTTAAAATCGGTTGAAAAACTAGCCTTTGTATGAAAAACTTTTTGAATTCTCAAGCTATCTTAACTTAATTTACCTAGTCTGCTTTATAGTATGTTCTTGTCATGTCAAATTTCATTAAAATCAGGCGACTATATCTTATAGCTGTCATAGGAACAATTCGTCAAAAATTCAGTTTACATAAGAACTTTTCATCCTTGTTTCTAAGCTTATTAATTCATTGTTAGTTCAAAAATCATGTCAATAAGTTTTCTTTTGACTACCAACCTTATAAGAATTGTTTCCTTTAGTTTTCCAACTTGCATAACTTTGCGAAAACTTATCAGATTTGATTGCGAAATATAATTTTGATCAGGGTTTCTTATCTAGATTGATTTTGTAATAAAATTTAATTGATTTCAGAAAATATTTACAACTTAAATAACTTTTTCCAATTTCCTTGCTAAGTATCATAATGATCAACGTTTTTTCTTCAATTCGAATTGAGTTTAAAACTTGAGTTTTCTAAGCAAATGAATTTTATATAAATATTGTTTTCTTAAGCTTTCGATAAACCTTGCAATTCTACGACTTGTTTCTGCCTCTCTCTCTCGTTTTCTCTGTCTCTCTCTCTCTCTCTGGCTCTATCTCTGTCTCTATCTCTATGTCTCCCTCTGCAATTGCGGATTATTGATACCTTTTGGCCTAGCTATTTGCCTGCTTATCTGTGGCGACTTCCTCTTGGTCTGTGGTACACTTAATGGGGGACCCGCTGCCAAGCAAGCCGCAGCTAGGCGTGTGGGGTGTTCCAGGTCTCCATGCAGCTGCCAGGGCCAGTTGAAGTTGCAGGTAAAGTTGGAGTTGAGCTCCAATTGCAGTTCTAGATTGTTGCCGGTAGCGTTTGCTGATCGCTGGACAAAAGCAGAAAGTTGAAGAGAAGAGAAGCGAAGAGAAGAGAAGACAGAGCAGTAAAGCGGGGCAAGTTGATTTATTCTAATCTGTATAAGCATTGCTATAATAAAGCAAAAGAGCCCAACTGAGAGTGGACAATGCTGGCCAGCGGCTTTTAGCCAGGTATTCTGCAGTAACCAAAGCAAAAGCTGAGGCCAAATTGCAGATCAGACAGCGTTCTGTGTCTGTGTCTGTGTCTGTTGTGTCCAAGTTGTATTTGTGTGTGTGTGGAGTCGCTTTGGGCATTGGTCAATGCACATAATTGGATTTAAGCCCCCAGTGCAGCAGTGCAGATATGCAGATGCAGATGCAGCTGCTGATTCTAATGACTCAGCAGGAACAGCCGCAGCAGTAGGAGCAATCGATGCTGTAGTAGCCATCGAAGCAGCACCAATCTGGAGCAAAAGCTCAACCTTTCACCATGACTAATGCACTTGGTTGCCAAATGAAGATGCATGCGCTAATTTATCGAGTCAGCAAAGGTATCGCCAAGCCGCGCTAAGCTAAGTCAACACAAAATGTCGCCAGCTACTGCTTGGTACTTCTCGGTACTCCTTGGTACTCTTTGGTACTCGCTATTCGAGCATGTTATCAACGGAAAGTGTTTTTGGGCGACAGGCGACAATGATAACCAAAAGGCCAAAGCAAACAGAAAGACTCTGAAGAAGCCTCTATTGTTGTCTTAAGGTACATGCACTTTTTCAAGTGTTTTGTTAACCTAGTGAGTAAAACCAATTCATGAACGTACTATCGATAGTTTCGATGATTTTATGAGTCAGTATCGGATTTTTTTTTACTATCGTGCTGGATTTTAATCGAATTTTCTATTCCAACACTGTTTCTAATTAGAAATATCGCTAACAAAACTTTCCATTGCCGGCAATATCGATATATTTTAGCTCTTCCGTTTAATTTGAAATGTTTTCTTTCAGGCCTGTTCCGGTTACCACTTTCGACAATATTTTGTGAAATTGAAATTACTTTCAATGTGCAACATTTCCTAATTACTGTTCATCTGGTATATTGTATTCTTTCACAATGTTCAGTTTATTCCTCCAATCCTTGATGAAATGCAAGTGATTTCAATCCGCAAAGTTTTGTCCAAAGCAATAATGGGAACATTTTTACCAAAAGTGCAAACCAGAACAAACCTGCATGTGTATTAAGCCTCATTATTATTATGCTGTATTATTTCTAAAGTATCTTGAACACTCCTTATGTTTTTTTTAGAATTTTATCGATACTATCGATAGTTTACCAGCTTTGTTGTCTAATTTTGTATGTAAATAACATTTTTCTCTATGGAACATTTCTCTATATCTAACAATAGTTAACTTTTTATTATGTTACATAACTCCCATAATATTTAGAGTGCATGTTGTTTTCGAATTTAATCGATACTATCGATAGCTTTAAGTTTTGCTATCGATAACTATATGTACGCTCGTGAAGTATTTAGACTTCGTTGTGGCAATGCTAGAATTTTCTTGCTTTGGTGTCCATGTCCTACGCCTGCTTGGATTTTATTCAAATTTGAACATGCTGCAAACACGCAAAAGCAAGCAGGCAGTGCGAGAAAGAGAGAGAGAGGCATAGGGAAAGGAAGAAGAAAGAGATAGAGATGGTAAGAGCTGGCTGCAGCTTTGGAGTAGGCGGTGGTTAAATCACGTAATGCGGCATGCAAACATTGTTAAAACACTTGCGGCACAGGAACAGACGCTTGCTGCAGGCTTTTTGTCTGCCCCTTGAAGCAGCTTCTTTCCTACTACTCCTTTACCCTTGAACCCCCGCAGCAAACCCCTTTCGCTGGTGCTTTTAGCTGATTTTATTTTAGTGCAAATTTGCATTTTCAATTCGCCAGGCAGCGTAGAAGAAGAAGACGCTGCTGCGTTTATTTAAATTTATTTTCCTAGAATGCCACAAAAGTCGCCACATCGATGCGCAATTTGCTTGGCTGCAACTTGCAACATGCAGTAGCCTTCAAGCAGACTGCGTATGAAAATTAATTGCTGCCACTCGTGACGACGCCGGCAGAGACAGCAGCAGCCAATGTTGCAAGCAGCGTTGCAGAGTGGGCGGCATTTGAAGCTCCAAGTCCGCGCGTATCGTTTAGATTTATGACCCTCACTCTCTCTCTCTCTCTCTCTCTCTTTCTTTCTTTCAGTGTCTCCGTCTCCGTCTCTGTCGTTGCTGTCGCCAAGAGTCGCCTCCAAGCAAAGTGTCGCGTGATAAGTCTATAAAATGTTGAAAATGTTTTAAAATGCAAAATGTAAAATGTACGCGTTACATTTGTACGTGCAAATGGGTTGCCCGAGTGGGAAGATTTGCATATCTCGTATCTGCCTCTTCTCTCTCGGACGGACGAACGCGTAGGACTTTCCATTATGTGCCACAGTCAAGTTGCCTGCTGCCTGCTGCGGCTGCTGTCTTGGTGAAAGGTGCCCCAATGTGGGCTGCAACACTCTTAATTGTATATCATATGAGGCAGCAATTCCAGATTTCTACCTGGTGAAAGGTTTGCCATTAAATGGATTGACAATTCGACAGGGCAAGCGAACTGAGGACCTGAGAACTGGAAGCTGCTATCTGGGCAGAAGAAGTGTCAACAGCCAACAGGTGTCTAACCAGTCTACATGTCTACGGACACCTTTAGCCCATAAACGTTGACAAAGCTTCAAATTGTTTGTAAGTATGCCTTGAAAAGCTGCTGTCGATTAGTGATGTTTAAACAGCGATGTTTTGTTCTGAAGTCGATAGTATCGATATATGTGTTCTCTATAGATTCTTTTTCTCTAATTTCCAGCACCTCTGTTAAAACTGGATAACTGGGGATAAGATTGGCTTTAAGGAAAAGCTACCAACGGCACGCATCGATAGGTTTGATAGCTAAAAAACAATCGATGACTGTTGATAATTTCTAAGTAAGTCAACAGCTTTTAACTGTTTGTAAGTTTGCCTTAAGAATCTGCTTCAGATAGTAACGATATTTTTGTCTTCTAACGATTTGTTGCCTCTTTCTTCAAGCATCTTCTACTGAAGCTGGACTTATTATATCAAAGTTGAGAATGGTTTTCAGAAATAGCTATCATCGATAGATTCGCTAGTTAGAAAACAATCGATGATTGTTGATTATTCCTAGGTAAGTTCCCATGATGTTTGATTTAAAAATATTAAAAAAATTCCTTATAGTATTATCGATCGGTGAAATTGGCGCTGTAAAAACAATCAAATGGTGAGTATCTATTTTCATTACCGCTTTTTCCTACTTTTACATTTACAATACAACGCGCTTTTCAGTAGAGGTGTTAAAAAATAGATCGATATTTTAATGAAAAATGTCGTTCTGTTTCGACATGATATTGCTTTTAACATATCGCCTTCATATCGATATCGTCTTCGATATATCAAATGTTAATAAATGGGAAATTCAAATCAATTTTTAAATTCAAACGCATATTCGATATATCGATATTTCAATATTTTTTAGATGATATCGATAAGGCTTCTGCGATATGTTTTTCACGGCAATATCGTTGCAGCCCTACTTTCTAGTATTTCACTATAAAAACTATCGAATGATAACCTTATCTCCTATTTTCTTTACAGCTCTTCAGCTTAATCAATGCTTTTCGTATTGCTTCACTTTCAACAAAACGCGCTTTGTTCAATCAGCCTTTGCTTGATTTACAATTTCAAGCTGATGACATTTGCACAGTTTGAGCTTCAGCTTCAGTTCCAAGTCCACAGTCTGTCAGATGTTCAATGAGCAGCTAAAGGAGGTTGGGGGGATGTAGGAATAGAGGAATGGAGAGTGAAGCAGCCAGCGCAAGGCTCCTTGTGACACATTGCTCCATTAATTTGATGGATTGTAAAGTTTTCTGCTTCAGCAAGTTTGTGCCGAAAAAAAAGAACGCAGTGCCGGGAAAATGGTAAGCAACAACAACAACAACAAAAAGCAGGAAAAATTAAAGCAAACACACATTGATGACAACGTTCAGCGGGGAAATGGAGAAGCAGTTTGATAGGGATGTACTATAAGGAAAATTTATGCCTGCCCAAGTTGTCGCTTCACTGCATTTGTGTGTTAAATTGCCACACAACCAAACCGAAAAAAGGAAACTCTGATGAAACTGTTTTTTTTTTTTTTTTTTTTTCCAGATCTCTCTTTGAGAGCTTCTCGCTGAAAGCAGTTCATTTGCATTGTGGACACGGCCAGTGAAATTGTCTGCGATGCTTCAATGCAGATGAAGATGCAGAAATGAAATGTAATTGGACCACGCACAGGCACTGTCATCAGTTGTGTGGGTAAGTTTACAACTTTTTAATATTTATTTATTGCCGTATTACAGCTGTTAAGTTGTTATACTTTGTAACCCACTGAACTAGTTCAAATAAGCTGTGCTTTAATTTAAAGTTCCTTTTATTAAAATCAACTTTTGATTTGAACTTTGTAGAATAGTTTGTGCGGACAGACTCTAGAATTCTCCAAATTTGCTTTTATAACTTTTGTATTGCTCACTTTAAAGTCAAAACTTTCAAATTTAAGTTACCCACTGAACTAGTTCAAGTAAGCCATGCCTTACGCACTGAACCAGTTCAATTAGGCTGTGCTTTAACTCGAATTAATCGCGACTTTTGATTTAAATTGAGTAGTTAGTTTGTGTGGAATTTACATCTGGCATTTTGCAAAATAGCTTTTCTACTGATTCATTTAAAGTCAAGTTTTCCGTTTTTAGTTTGATATTCTGATGGTTCTCTATTTATTGTCTTACGCTCTTTCTCTCTCGCTTTTTGTTAGTATTCAGGTCTGTGTTCATTCCCGATTGTTATCAAAACATTGGAACTCGAAGTTGTTCTCAATTTGAAAATACAAAAACATACTCTCTTTGAAACTTTATAGCCATTAATCAACCGTATGCAAACTATTAGTTCATAATATCAAAATTGAGTTTTTAGGCCTGTTTCCATATCCGATAACTTTTCATTCCGAATCGTTTTTGACTTTGTGCTGCTGTTTTCTAATGAAATACGAACTTTCAAAGTAAAGTTCGATAACTTTTCATCGTTATTCGGAATTCAGAACAGCTATTAATTTTTATTTCCGAATGATTTGATCGTAGTCGGAAATGGGATTGGTTGCTTTTTCATTTGAAAACGTGAAAACGTTTCGCAATAAAAAGTACACGGAAATGGGAACAGGCCTGATTATTACTGAAATCACTTTTCTTCGATCTGCCTTTTGATATTGCGGTTTCTATACTTTCTCGCATCTTAGCTTCTTTTTGATACTCAAATATTTTCTATATTGTGAATTAAATTTAGCTTTTCTCTTTTTCTTTAGTTTTTTTTTGTTGCTTTTCTTTAATTGAAGCTCGCTGCTTCCATTTAGAATACTACATTTAACTAGTTTTCCATTTTGTTCCACTCTTTCTCTCCATCTTCCTTTGTTCTTACACTCTCTGCCCCTCTCTCGCTGCTAGTCGTACGTTTTTTCCGCCGATTTACAAGCAATTATGGTGAACTCTTTGTTGTGCCAACTAAATATGACAAGCTGCCTGGCTCTGGTCAAGCTGCCTCCACATATGGCCTGGTCTGCTGCAGCTATAGCTTCTGCTGCTGCTGTTGCTTTAGCTTCTGCTGCATAGTCATCTGCCTGCTCTGCTGCAGCAGCTTCTTCCATTCTCTGTTCCCGATTGAGGTTCGCTGATAGCTGAGTTTTGCATAAACGCAAAGGCAAACGACGACGCGTTGGCGGAAATGCGTTTTTGAATCCTTGTGCCTGTTAGCCTTTGGCTGTGCACTGCCTGCTGATTGTGGCTGCTGCCTGCTGCCTGCTGCATGTGCCACATGGGGGCAGCAACGCTTACCATTTTGGCCGGCGCATTGTCTGTGCCGCTGTCTGTGGACGCGGCTTTGTTTAATTGCGAGTTGTGCAGTTGAAAGAGCTTGGTTGGGATTGCCTGGCTGGGATTGCCTGGTTGGGTCTTGCTTGGTTTGCTTAGCTTGCTTCCATTCCGCAGCAGCGCCTCGCTTGCTTTTTTGTGTATTGCTGCATGAATTGTCCCTAGAGGCATATGCAACATCAACATCAACAGCAGCAGCAGTTGAAATTGAGAATCGGAGCACGCTTCAAGCTGCCACAAATTCCTATGCCCTATGCCTATATGCCCCATGTCGTTGCAGCTCCAACGTCGCATGTCCATGTCCAAGTCCAACTCCATGTCCATGTTGTGTTGTCCATGGCCAGTTCCTGTTGCCGGGCCACGCACAATGCGCGCATAATAATGAGCCAGACTTTAGACAGAGAGGAGGGGAGCAGTGTTTACAGCAAACCCGTTTGACAGTCTGTTGCCCCCCCCGCTGCGCCTCTGTCTTTCTCTTCAAAAACAAAGCTGCAACTTTGCTGCGTTTGCTTGGCTTGCATTTTGTCATCTACGTGATAAATGCGATTTCTGTTGCCTATTTTTTGTTTTTACTCCTATGCTCCTATGCAACGGCATTAGAATGTCATTTGTCCCACTGCTCAATCGTTGCTAGCAGGGGCGCTGCATAGAGGAGGGGCTGTTTTTTGGGTGGGCTAAGCACCACGCCCGCGCCTTAAAGTTTTCTGTAACGTTTTTAGTCTTAACCACAAGCTGGCCATTTGGACATTGGCCATTTTTCGCTGCTCATGATTTAAGCTGATTTTTTCACTTTGTTGCGCTGCCCCCTTTTACTCTTTCACCCCCCTCTTAGCCAGCGCTCGTTTAGCTGCTAACTGTTTACCACAACAAAAGGCCGTGCAGCTGGCCGCAAAGGCGAAAGCCCGTCAAGAAGTTGGCTTTAAATCGCGCACGAGTGAGCACAAAGATCCCATAGCCCTTGCCCCCCCTCTTAGTCCACTCTAACCCCCTTTCTTTCTTTTAGTACCCCCTCACCCCTCTGTTATGGTTAACTGCATATGCAGCCGCGCCCGTTGCGACCATGTCAACGTTTGTGCTAGCCGCGGGTGCACAGCATTTCGGGCAACTGCCTCAGCTTCATCCCCACCTCCAACTCCAGCTCCAACTCCAGCTCCAACCTCAGCTTCAGCCTCAGCCTTTCCCCCCCTTTTTAAATCCCCGCACTTTCGTGCAATGCATTTCTATTGTTCTTAGCCAGAAGAGAGCAAACTACAAAAACGGGCCAAAAACAAAAGTCGCCAGTCTCTCCCCCCCCTCCCTATCCTCTACCCCCTTTACTCCTGTGGGGCACTCCTTGGAAACGTAACGAAGTCAACGTTGCTGCCACAAAATGAGCGCTTTATACCTACTTAGATCGCTATAAATTTGGCTTAAGGCAAGAAAAGTGTTGCCACAGCAGCTGCCTGGGCCCATTGACGCACAGTGGTTAACTGACTGCAAAACTTGCACGCGAAATTTATCACAAACTGTTACCAATTAATCGAAAAAACGTTATTTAACATAACTGAAGTAATTAAACTTTTATATTCTTTCGTTTCAGATTTTATGAGAAGATCTGCTTTCTAGATCTTATATCCTGCATTAGCCTGCTCAAAAAAGTAAAAGGTAAGCATCGAACGTGTTCACATTGCTTGGTTTTCTCTATACAATCCGGAACTTTCCTAAACTTCTCTGCAGAATCTTAAACCATTCAAAACCAAACTGCTTAAAGTACAAACAAATAACTAAAAATTATGTCTTTGAATGTCCTTATACCTTGGATGCTTGCAGAACGGTCGATTTTACATATTATGATTCTTCAGGATAAAACTAAACTGTATGTCGCAAGACATCACTTCCTTGAAATGGTTGATTTCGAAATTCAAGAAGACTTTTTCTTAGCAACCCCCTTTAAAAATGTTAAATACATATCGATTAAAATATTCTAAAAATGATTTCACCTGGATATCAACTAATCGAGAGTTTATTTTCTTTACAGACTCGCAAACATCAACAGATTAGAAATGAGAGCAACATTTTGACGATTCATAAGATCTTGGAATCCAGCCAAGGTGGCTGGCTACAGTTACCTGAAGATCCTTGACTGAAATAGCCATCCAAGCAGCAATAAATGTCTTGAAAGGAACAGGAAATGACTACGCTGAACCCGTATTAACTATAGTGTAATAAGGAATTCCAAATATAATAATAATTGAAATCATTTTATTTGCATTTATATTAAGTTCAAATTATTATAAAAAATATGTATATTTTCCTTTATTAGTTATAACTATACCATTTAAGTTGAAACTGTAAAAACACATAAATGTATTAAATTTATTTAGATGATTAGGTTAAACAACAAATTAAATTTTATATAATGTATTTATGCACATTTATACTTAAAAAATACAATAAATAACATTTAAAAAGAAACAAACATTCTTTTATTTATTAGCTGTCGAAATTCTGCTTTCAGCAAAATTTTTCCTACAAACAGAATCAAATTTCCATTGATTTTTGGCTTCCGTCAAATTGCTGAAAATACCAGGCGAACAGAATCCGCAGAAGGTAGCTATTTAGTATAACAGTCGTTAAAAAGTATAACAGTCGTATAACAGTTTGTCAGGCGGCCGATTTTAAGCTCGCCACAAAAACTGCTGCATACTTTGAGGGGCACGTGCCGAAAATTGTTTGCAATTCTTAGCTCTGTTAAACTGGCAAAATACCAGGCGAACAGAAATGATGAGCAGGTCGATTACCTGTTAATTAACATAATACTGTTAGTTAACATTGAACTAACATAGCAATGTTAGTTAACATTACTTTAACATAAACATGTTTGTTTACATTTTGTTTACAGAAAAATGTTAGTTTACATAAGTTTTTTGCAGAAAAATGTTTACATTATTTTTGCATAAAAATGCTAGTTTACATTTTATTTACACAAAGATGTTAATAATTAAAAATTCAAATTTTATCTTTAAATATCGTTGTTTGTAACAGCATGCTAACATAAAATGTCAACATATTAATCATGCCAACTGAGGCATTGTTTATTACAGAGCCACTGTTAATTAACTGCGACCTACTGTAAATTCTGTTCGCCTTTCAGCCTTTCTGTCAGCAAAGCCGACTTTTTCTTTCTTTGACATTTCGTGAATGCTGCCTAAATTAATGAAATGTTAATAAAAACATAGTTTTATTATGGTTAATAGAAAACATAATCTTTATTACTTATTTAAAAAAACAAGAGTTTAGGAACAAAAACATGACTTACTAATGGTATTTCCAATACAATACAAATAAAGCTTATACATTTATTGACAAACTTTGGTAAAACTTATTTCTATAGTCCTTTAACTTAAAAGCTAGGAATCTCCGCCTCAGTATTCTGTAAAGAAAGCAATTAAAAAGTAAACAAATTAGTAATAGAAATGCAAAATGCAGTAAAAAAAGTTCAATCAGAGTTCATCTCATTAAAAATATGAATTAGTAACAAATTGCTTGCAGCACACTGTGCAGCATTGTTGACTAAAAACTGTGGTTCGGCATCGGCTCTGAGTTGGCTCTGGCTTGGTTCGGTTCGGCATTGGCTCGGCTTGTTGCACGTTGCGCGTTGCACGTTGCTTGTTGCCGTTAGTGGAGCTTAGACGCCGCCGCCGCGCGTTGCCGCAAGTCCGCATGATTTATGCGATTATTCTTTTGCGCAGCGCCCAACTTTATTGTTTTATGTTTTGTTTTTGTTTTTGTATTTGTTTTTTTTTTATCTTTTTGTTGTTTGTGGCCAGCGTCTGTGCAACTTGTGGCCTGCTTGGAGTCGGTTAAGAGCCCAAGTTGCACTCATATCTTGTTGGAATTGCCGCTGGCTGTGATTTAGCCAACGCGCTTGCAGCTCGCAGCTTGCACCTCAGCAGCTGTTTTGCTGCTGCAAATGAGTGTTGAGAACGGAAGGGGGTGGCAGTTGGGTGGTGTGGGGTAGGAGGAGGTCGTTGGGGTGTGTATGTTCAATTATTGGACATGCAGCATAATGCAGCACACAACACACAAAGTGCACAGCTGTGTGGCAGGCATGCGCCGGGTTAATGTCTTGTTGGTTATTGCCACCTCTCTCTGCCTCACTGTCCCCTCTCTGTCTCGCTCTCTGTGTGTGTCTTCAAGCCCATTTGTAATTTGGCACTAACGGATCTCCTGATCCCATTAATTCATATAAATTGCAATGATGCAGCTGGTCAGCATGACAGCGGGAGAGAGACAGAGGCAGAGACAGAGAGAGGGACACACGTAAAGAGATTGTGGGCCACATTATGCGTTTATAAACTGGGCCTAGACAAGTTCATTAAGGCCTCCATTATAATAACTGTCAGGATTGTGGCATAAAATCTATGATTTGATGTCTTGAATGCAGCTCAGCTATTTGGTTGCAACTGTTGCAAGTTGTCAAAACTAGAGATGGTAATAATTCTGTAATAATCGAATAAACAAAAGATTAATCGAGTAAGGTTCGACTAAAATGTTCGATAGTTTCTAATAAGAATACATGCTACTTGCTAGAAATACTTCTTGAATTTAAAATCTTACTATCGATTATTATATTATACCATCACTATCGATAACAATCGATTAATGTCACAAGAATGTACATAATATGTTATTATCATGGCTCATATTAGGATATGTTCTGAAATTGGGTTTGTCTACGATGGACTATAAAGATGAACGATATTTCCACAGACGTAGCAATAAAAACGCGATAATTATCGATTGATCGATAATTATGATTTACATGCAAATAATTGCAGCTGTATATAGCTTTTGCTTTTGGCCAGAGTTGCGAGTTGGCCATAAATGGGCAATATGAATTACGCCTTTAAATACTGACTTGCAAGCAAAACGATTGGCAATTATTATCGACTATAAACTCTGAGCCAGTTCTGGCCAAGTTCAGCTCATAGCTTGGTCTATTTTTGGTAACTTGTCTAACAAGCAGGCGGGCAACTGTTGCTGCTGCTGCTGCTGCTGTTGTTGCAGCTGCAACTGCTGCTTTTGGGCGTGTTCGAAGCCAAAGCAAAAAAGCATAACTACTCACACCTATTACCAATAAGTGGCCAGCACTGGACCAGGCCAAAACCGAACTCTCCGTCTGAGCCAGAGTCTGAGTCTTAGCCAGAGTCTGTGTCTGTGTCTGTGTCTGAGTCAGAGCCAACGCCTTGTCTTCGCCTGTTGACTGCAGCTGTTGTTTGTTTGATTGAAATGAAATGAACTGGTTGCGAATTGGAAATCAAATGGGGGCGAGACTCTGAATCAGACTCTGACTCTGTGTGCCACTCACCACACGACTATTTGCAACAAACTGTGTTATGTACAACTTACAACTAGCAACTGCAAAATGCAATACAATTGCTTATTTACAATGTGCTAAAAATTGTTCATTTTAAATTTGGCCCGAAATTATATTAATTCTTGCTTTTGCTACGATATTCATTTGCTAATACTGTTTACACCCTATAAAAATAAGTTCAATTGGGTATTACAATTCTGTTCAAAGCAGAAACGATGCTGATCAAGTCGTTATTAGAGACCTTAGGGAAAACTTACTTTTTAAACCCCTGAACCAAAGCTTTTGAATCGAAACTTGGTTCATTAAAATAAATGGAAATGTGTTTTAATTTAAATAAATTAAGTTTTTAATGAAACAAACCTTTTTTTTTAACAAAATGTTTCGATTCGCTTTCAAATTCAGGATATCAAAAGTTTTTATGTTTCGGTTGAGTATCAGAGAACAGTAAGAACCCGAACCGAACCTGTTTGCAGCCTTCTTTAACAAACGTTGAAA
Source organism: Hirtodrosophila cameraria (assembly GCA_949708635.1). NCBI lineage: Eukaryota > Metazoa > Arthropoda > Insecta > Diptera > Drosophilidae > Hirtodrosophila > Hirtodrosophila cameraria. The sequence continues at coordinate 26,536,090 of OX453091.1, read as the reverse complement.
ACAGCATGTACTGTTTGTTTGAAACAGTTCTAAGAAAGTTTTATAAGCCAAAAAGGGTATCTGCTAGTCGAGCAGATGCACTCAGCTGGAGCACGTTTATTGTAGCTTACGTGTTGTCGTATCTAGCATAATTAAATGTGGGCACAGTTGTAGTTATCGTTGAACCTTATTGAAATAATAACATTTATTTGCACAAGCGGCTGTGGCAAGTCAAAGAACCGGACTCGAATAAGTTGCTACAGCTTCTATAGTTCGAGTTCCAGTTTTAGTTTTAGTTAGCACTTAAATTTGCATTTTGCATTTTGCATTTTTGATATTGAATGCATTGAGCAGCTGCAGTTCATTTAATCAGCGCTGCTGTCAAGTATTTGAGTTTAGACTAAACTCAATTGAAAGAGACTTGAACTAAGTTTAGTTAGTCTCTCTGACTTGTTTGTCTTAGTGTCTGTCTGACTGTATGTTGCCATCATAAATCGATAAAGGAAATGAAAATGAAACGTTGCTGAGCGTGCCAAAACGCTGCCAATTAAAACTGGCAGCACAATTTGCCGCGGCTGCCTGCATGCCACTTGTTGCATTTGCAGCATTTGGTTGCACGACAGCTCTAGCAGCAGCAACTGGCCAACAACAACCGTCGCATTCGTAATGAGCGCTGTGAGAGCTGACTTTGACTGCCAGAGCGATAAGTAAGCAGCAGAGGCAGTTGCAGTGCCAGATCAGAGACACAGGAGCAACTGCCTCGGGAGTCATGCAAATTGTTCCGACTGTCCCCTGTCCCCTGTCTCCTGTCCGCTGTCCGCTGTCAGCTGATAAGACTAACCGCACAGGCGTTGAGGTTTCTTGCCACCAGCGTTGGCCATCAGCCAATCTGCCTCTTACCACCTGGGTGACGTTGCAACTGGACGACTGGCTCTGCTTCAGTTTCTGGGTGTGGCACGGCGTGGCAAAATCTAATTTCGATTGAGCTTGCCACAGCTCTTTGGGTTGGCTGCCGATAGTATCGAAGGTTTGTGCCCCAAGGCAGTTGCTTTTAATTTTTGGATTTATATAGAGCCAAGTCATTTCATCAATAATATTGATGATTTACTTTGTTCACTAATGAATCCATAGAACTGAAAGAATTCAACTCAGATCTAATGTACAAATATCTCAAAATTATTTTCAATGAATAGTTTAACTTATCAATTTTAACTTTCAACTCATTCGATTACTATCAAAAACTATCGAAAAGCGGCGCTATCAATAGTTATGCAGCTCTAGCTGACACAGAAACCCAAAAACTTGATCAGTTTCGAAATAAATTGGAATTAAAATTGATTTTGCTTTATTTTCTTTTTTTTTGAGGCCGCTTTCCTCGCTCACTTTTCCACAACGTTAACTTCTATCTGATTTTGTATTTGATCCAACAATGTGAGCTTTTAATGTATGTAAATTTTGGACAGAAAAGAGACAACAATTAAGCAAAAGAGCCAAAACGAACTCGGAGTTTGGACCAAGTTAATCAACTGGTAACTGGGCATAAAAATTTTCTAATTTGCATATCTAAGGCATTAGCTGAATGCTCAGCTCTGTTCGGCTCGTTTGGCTTTTGTTGCTTTGCATAGATTTTCAGACTAACAAATTGTTGTTCATTTTGTTGTTGTTGTTGTTGTTGATGTTGCTGCTGTTGCTGCTGCATTGTTTAAACATAAACATGCATCTACCGTTAAGAGCAACAATACAGTTGATATTAACTTTGACAAGCTGAGATCTTTATACTCTATGTTGCATTTATCTCTAAATATTTCAAAATTTTGAACAAATGAAAACAATGAAGAAATCGGATCTCTGTTAAGTGTCCTCCATAGTCACTTTGTCTTGAAAAAATGGTTGCACATAACTTTCCTCAAAACTAGCCAAAACTATTTATAAAGTATAGCAAGAACTTAGTATATTTTAAAGCTGTCGACCTCCATGGTCACTTAGTTCTTGCAAAAATGCATTTATGTCCTCCATTGTCACTTTGTGCATAATAAAATAGTTAAAAGTTGTTTGCAATTACAGCTGTGCAAGCCAAAAACTATTGAAAAAGTGATGCAAGAGCTTAAGTCTGTGATTTGTCAACCTCCATGGTCACTTTATATTGATCCTTATTATGCGAGACTACTAAAATTAACTTTAAATACTGGAAAACATTGTAAACTAAACAAATGTAATATTCAGAACTGTCTCCATATAAAAGTACTTTCCATTTCGAATCTTTTTCAATTTAATAACCTCCTTGTTTACTTTAATTTGAAAAACCTTTCCTTAGAGTCTCAAATAAGTAAGATCTTAAAATGTATATACTCTTAAATTTGCAGTGTATAGATTTAGCTGCCCAAGTATGTTTTGCTGAAAATTAATTAGACTCGAATATGTTGCAGCTGCCTCCTTTGGCTATGCAACTTGCCACTGGCGCTGCCGCTGCCTCTGCCTCTGCCTCTGCCACACTGCTGCACAGATTCTATGCTCATATTGTGTTTATTTGTAGTTTGTTTTTTTCTTTTTTCTTCTATACAAAAATCTATCTTTGCGCTAACAATTCTCATGTAAATGCCAAAAGTTTGTGCATTGTTTAAACACATTTTGAGCCAGTGGAAATTGTGGAAAATGTGGAAATGAAAAAAAACGGTAAGCATGTTGCTGTCAACATTGGAAACATGGGCTACCTGGCAATGGCAACATGGCAACATTTTTCTGAACCACTGGCGCTTTCTAATCGCTCTGCCCCGATAAGGCAGCGGCAGAGTGGTCCAAAAGTGGGCAGGGGTGGGCACAATGGGGGGAGAGAGAGGAAGAGAGGGGGGTATAATAAAATCACATCAGCTGGTCACATTCCCGAGCAAAACGCATAACTTGCGTTTCATTTTGGCGTAATTTTTCTCTCGTTTTGAAATGCAATCTAAAAGTGCAGGTGAAAACGAGACGGCTAAGAATAATTTAGTAGACAGTGTTCGACTATGGGATACCCTGTTATTAGCTTGAAAATCAGCAAAACACATATTCCTACACTCGCAAAATATATAGTAGTTAAGTTTTGATCATATTCGATTTAAAAATCAGAAATAAATATTTAGAAACTATGCTCTGCTTCTTTTCTAAATATCCAGGAGCAAGCAGTGAACGCAAGCAGTGCAGCTGTTTCATTTAAAAAGAATTGCGAAAAAAGAAGAAATTTCCCAAAATTTCTAAATAAACTTGATACCAATATCAACATAACAAATGTAATAGCATCAAGCTCCGACAACTTCTAAGATCATAGCAACAAATTGAGCCTGCATCGATACGATCAATATCGAAGATGCCTTCTTCAAAGTGCAACATACAATTGCACAACTTGATTAGCCCCTTTTATGCCCATTTTTAATGGGTACATGGTGTAAATAGACAGGCAGCTGGACAACTGGTGCACTTGTTAGCCAAGCAAGAAATAAGAAAAAACCACTCAAGCACTCAACTATTCAAGTATTCAACTATTGAAGCATTCAACCATTCAAGCACCTTAACCAACTAACCACCTAAGCAGATAACTGCGAACGAAGCAAATCAAATGGCAAAACTTATACAGATGTCAATTATTTTCGCCTGCAATTTTGGCTTTGGCTAAATTGCAGCTCCAAATCTCGTTAGGGAGGAGAGGGAGCAACTGTGTACATGGCTACGTGCTCTTTGAAAAGTCATCTATAGTCATCCAGTCATCCAGTCATCTAGTCATCGAGTCATCTAGTCATCCAATTGTTGGCTTGGAAATTGCTTTGGCTTTAGCTTTGCCCATAAACATAGACATGGACATGAAGTTAACGTTGCAGTTGCAAGTTGTAGTTGTAGTTGTAGTTGTAGCTTGAGTTAAAGTTGGAGTCGGAACATGGCACTACAGCGTCGAAGGAGATCTATTCGCTGCTTGTGTTCCAAAGCCAGCAAATTATAATTGAATGATTGCATGGAGCCACAGCCAGAGCCAAATGATTTGCTCGTCATTTTCTCATTCAGCTGCTCGTTATGAGGATCAATTGGGTATTGATTGCTCCAAAAGGGGAGGACAGACCGCTCTCAAGTGTGAAGGTGTCAAAACTATTTGCCTGCTTCCTATTGTGCTCCCTTTTTTTTAGGTCAACTTAACAAGAATGCTAAAAATGTATTTTTAGATGCTCTCTGCTCATTTTCTGTGCATTTTTATTGCGGAAAGTTGTGGTAAAAACATTTATATTTTTGGGTCCTCCAAGGTCACTTTATGCACTTAATTATAGCCGACAGTTGTTGCCTTTGAATTAAATTAAATTATGTGAATATAGCGATGAACTGTCCTCCATGGTCACTTCATGTACAACCTTACAACTAATAAAATGTTTTTCAATGCAGCTGATAGCAACACAATTTAGCTACTCAATGCATTGCTCGAACAATATAACTAAATCTAACTACAATTTTTGGGCCTCCATGGTCACTTTTTAAAACAAAACGTATTTAAGCAATGTTATGGTCCACAAATCGTCACTTTTGTTTAACTACTGATGCAATTAGTATGTTTTCCTTCCCGTAACTAAAGTTATCCTCCATGGTCACTTTTCAAATAAAGAAAAAGCGTCACTTTTGTTTAATTAGAGATGCAATTTGTTATATTATTCTTAACTTAAGTTATCGATACTCCAAATTGAAATCAATAATTGCCCGATATGTAAAAATCAATGTTATTTACAACTCAAACCCACAACAAAAAGAAGGTGTCAAAACATTTTGGTGCTCTGTTTTTAGCTATCCAATATTTGCTTGTCAGTTGAAAATTGCGAAAACATTTTGAACAAATGACCAAATAACCAAATGGCCAAAATGTCTGTCAAGTTCATTAAATTATTTAAAATGTTTTGTCTTTGTCAAGCCATGTGACTTATTACAGACACAGAGAGTCCAACAAACAAACAAACAAACAGAGAGCCTAAACAACTGACGAATGTAATGGCCAAATGACAAAGCCAACGAAAAGCCAAAAAGACTTGGAAGGAAGACATGGATGTGGATGTGGATATGGATGTCGATGTGAATGTGAATGTAGATGTGGATATGGACGTGAAACGCTGTGACAAGAAATTTATTTAAAAGACAACTAGCAAAGAAATAAATTTTCAAGAGAACTGAATTGTAACCGCAGCATGGCGCAGAGTTGAAGTAGACGACAGGCCTATAGATAGATACGTATATGTATAGTTAGATATGTTAGATAGATAGATAGTTATACATGCGATTGGAATGCAGACTATGGCTAACTTTGGGCTCTCTGCCTCTGTGTAGGAGTCGTAGTCGTAGTCACAGTCACAGTCAAAGTTGTCTTCTTCTGCTTCAATGTAGTTGAAATTCATTCATCAATGTAATCGATCAGACATTGCCTGCCTCTGACACATGGCCTTTGGAGTTGTGTGTCTTGTGTCTTGTGTCTTGCGTCTTGAGTCTTGAGTCTTGTGTATGTAAATGGCCTCGTTCACAATGCAACATCAAATTTAATCAATTTATTGGGAACGAGCTATTGTCTTTGATATGTGTTTGTTTTTTGGCTTATAACCAGCTCAGCCATCTACACTTTCTCCTTTACTTAAGCGCAAAAAAACAGAAAAAAAAACATAAATAAGTCGCAGGTTTTTTGTTTTTTGGCATGTAGCCGAATAACGTTTGCAGTCGAAAGGAGTCGACAGGCAATTGAGGTTGCCAGTGGGTGTAGAAGTAGAAGCGGAAGGATAAGAAGCGGGTTTTTGACCAAACAACCCAACCGAACCGCACCCACATGCCGCATTGAGTTATGGCCAAGAAAAAGACACGGGCGTCTGTCTGGAGCATTAGATTTGCGGTTTCGAGTTGAGGATTTAGGTCTGCTCGATTCAATTCGATTCGATTGCAATTGTGCTGAGCTAGAGGATGGAGGCTGGAAAGGAGGAGATGGAGAAGTAGGAGGAGATGGATGGGAAGTAGGAGCGGAAGGTGGGCTGACAAATGGCTTAACCAGCTGCAAATCATGTAGGGACTAGAGCTAGAAAAGTTACTGAAAAACCGCCAATCGATAGTTACGATAGCAAAGTTAAAACTATCGATAGCTAATGAGTAAAATGATGTCTATGATGTATTTCAAATCGGAAAGATCGATAGTATCGATAGTAGTCGTTTCAAATATCGACCCTAAACGAAAATGCGTCAGTAATATTTAAGAGTATCGATAAGCATTGACAAAAAGGGTGCTCATGATATGTTTAAAATCGGAAAGATTGAAATATATATAGACTATAATATATCGATAGTATACAGGTGGTATCGTTTTCAGCTGCTAATCGATAGTTGCGATATTAATAGACAAAACTTTCGATAAGTATGTAGAAAAAGGATGCTTATGATATGTTGGAAGTCGGAAAGATTTAAAAAATGTATAGAGTAGAGCTGGATAAGCATCGAAAGTATACACGTTCGATAATATCGATAATGATTGTTTCAAATATCGATAAATATAGATAAAAGCATGTGCATACATTTTTGGAAATTATTAAGCAGAGTGGAAGTTATTTGTTACCCCTAACATTTTATAATATAGCCACAAATAAATAAGTAAGAAACATAATATTCTAAAACAAACATGGCGCTTCGATTAAAATAAAAATAAATCGATTGCTTTTCAGGTACAGTAAAAATCAAAGCTGACTTTACAGTCATTACACAAAATACCTGAAAACACACTCAAAATAATAACAATAAAAAGCCAAATTAACAAATAAACGAAAAGATGGTGAAGGCAAAAGGTTCCGAAACTGAAAAGACACAGTTGATAAGTCAGAAAGAGATGTCGGATCGGGAGAATAAGATGCAGCATAATCTGGCAGATATAAGCGTAAGCTGTAACTATATAAAGGGTAAGTACGATGTATATATATAAATATGATATATGTTGTATATGTTATTATAGAGTCCACAAATGAGTTTAATCGTTTGGAGGAGGAGCGAGCACAACGGGATCATTGGGAGCATCACATACGCTGTGATGGACTACCACGTCCTTATTTGCCACCAGAGATGCGCACCTTTTTGGCCGAGAAGCGACATTATCAACAATTTGATTATGATTATAGCGTAGATTGGACATTGTCCGTAGATGAAACCACTGTGCTCACTCAGGATATCTTTCGCACAGATCGCACGCTTAAAACAATGAAGGATACGCTAGATGATCATATTGGAGATCGTTATCAAAAGGATGTATTCATGTATTTGGATACAATCACCAAGATTGATCTTATGCTGGATAATAATGCTGAAATGGCAAGAGTTGAATTCGCACGACAGATGGAAATTATGGAGGTGGGTTTCAGATCATACTTTTGACATTTAAAGTATATATCAAGCTTGTTTTTAGACACGACGGGAGATTGAGAAAGAGATTGATTCCTGTTTTGATCGTTTGACCTATCGCATAATACGCATGGATGGCGTCTATATGAAGTAGGTGTCAATTGTTGTTTAAACTAATACTACTAAAGATAGTTGTGATAGTTTAGAGTGATCTTTCCACAGCTCGGAGGATGCCATGGTGGCCACTTGGGGTCACAAGTGCGACAGATACGCTATTGATATCTGGGGATTGCGCAATGTGCCCATTCGCTTCAGGGAAATGCTGTAAGTCTAAGTCGAAACTCTAAAACAGACGTCATTTCTTTAGCTAATCCTTAAAGAGCACCTCTGATGGAAGCTGAACTGGAACATGTTGATGCCACCGTTCAGATGCCACTCAGCGTGCTCCACGATTGCCTCACGCTACGCTGCATCCATACGAGCTTTGACAACTATTCACAATATGCAAAGAGCTACGATCCAATAATAAATGAGAATGCCATTGAGCCCACAGCGGGAATAATTGATATTGAGGATTCTCTGATAAGCGAGTGGCTTATGCAGCTGGATATACAAGATGAACTGTTGATGAATATGCTAGAGAAGCGTGAGGTCTATGAGGAAATCATGCGCATCATTGTCGAGAAGACTGAGAAGGCGGCCAAGGACAAGAAGGCCAATGAGGGCAAGAATGTGAAGGCACCAGCTATACCCAAGGCACCCAAGGAACCGCCTTCGGTACCTCCTGGCATGCTACCCGATGCGTATTCAACATTTTTGGAGCGGGAACAACAGCAGTATCTGGACATGCTTGATGATATGTATAATCCTGCTAATCTCAAATTAATGCTAGACGAGGTTAGTTTTTGGAGTTGAGTGTTTGGGTTGGGAATCAATATCAAGATCTATTGTACTCTCTTTTGAGCCTAAAGTTCCCCCATCAGCCCTACCTCTTGAACGAACGTTAGACTTTATATTGGAATGAGGTTTCCTCCCTAGAATCCTAATTGATAATAATCAACACACTTCACTTAATTCAACTTTCCCTAATGGATATTTTTTCTTCTTATAGTCTCCATTTTGTTATTTATCTTGTGTTCTTATAACTTGTGTTACCAGGTTATACAATTTAGTAAATTCAACTTTCCCTAATAAGGAATTTTGAGTCCCAAAATCTCATTTCTGTTACTAATAAAGTAAAGTAAAGTATAATCCTACAGATCAATCTAAGACAACACATTATGCTAGGTGGTTTATATTCAATTATGTTTGTGCGTCGACCAGGGAATACGCATTTCCAAAAGTTTAACATCATACTGCATGAGGATGGACGTATACTGCATACGATGGAGGATGTTGTGGCTGATTTGCGAAAACCACAGGAGGATGATTTGAGACGTAGCTCAAAGCTGTCTTATAGAGATTCCAATCTCTCAGCAAGTCGCTCCAAGTCGCGCATGCGTCTCAATATGGATGAGAATAAGCGTAAGACTTTAATGCTGGAGGATGATGAATTGCCGTATTTCTTTGTGACCCTACATCTGCCATTGGAGCTGTGTATGTGGGGTGAGCCGATAGTGTGTCAGTATATGACTACTATGCAGGAGGTTGTATCGGACACATCGCTCACTGAAGATAAAAAGGAATCGGTGATGAGCAAGAAGGAGCGAAAGAAGTCCAAAATCGAGGCTATGAGAGTTGCATCGGAGGTCGTGGAGCGACCGTCCCAATTTAGACTCATTCAGCGTAAGGATAAGGATTCGGTGAATGTATTTCGTCCCACATTGATATCCTTGCTGCGTCGCAGCAAGCGACCAAGGGCCGGGGAGAAAGTTGTGGCCGTGAGAAATTTCCCATTAGACCAGAAATTGGAACATGTGCAAATACGACAACTAGAACGTTATTGCGTCCCGAGGGTAATATCCTCCTTTAAATTCCCCCAAGAGGTTAGGGAGGAATTGGAACTGGCCTTCGATAATAGACCAAAGGCAAGGAATATCTTGATGAGACGTCGCAGTGCTGATGTTGAGGAGGTTCTTGATTTTGGTGAACTTGATTTTGATTTCGATAAGCAACATGCTCCCGAACGCATGTTTCCAGTTTTCCACGATATGGAGCAAGTTCCATATTGTCCCGAGGACATTAATGTGAATACTTTTGATAGAAAATCAATTTATGGCCTCTTGGAAACCTTTGATACCATCAAGCTGCAGTTTACCAATACATATAGACAGATCATGAATCAGCCTGACTTTGAGATGAAAAAACCAGAAAAACCAAAAAAGACTGTTGTTCCTGTGCTAGAGAATCGTCAAAGCGCTATACTCGCCAAACCCAAGTCCTTGCTCAAAGCCTCCAGCAGCAGACAAACCTCCTTCCGGGGCAGCCAAGCTCCAATGTTATCAGCCACTACCTCAGCAATGAGCACAGCTCGAGGCTCAAGCACTGCTCATCTGCCCGACTCTGCATCACATGTGGATACGCATGAACCTCATCTGAATATGGCTGCTTCGACTATATCGGTGGCTTTCGAAGAGAAAGAGGAGAAGCCTAAAGTCAAGGTTGTACACTGGACAACACAGCATATCATTGAATCGAAATTTGATAGAAAAGCACGCACAATGACCATAAGAACGGATCGTCTAGGTGTCTTTGGTTTGGCCTTTAAGCGTTACGAGCATTTCCCATTTCGCGACTGGAACATGCATCCCAACGATGAAAAGTAAGATATTCTCGGCATGCCGAATGTACACAGTAAAAAATAAAGTTTAAAAATAAAGCCATTATGGTTTTGAATTTAAACTTTTAAGGAGTTAAATTTAAATTTAATTGACTCTGCAAAGTCATATCAAAACCTAAATAAATAAGAAATTCCTCATTTTTTGTAGTCCTGAAGAAATCATACTAACTGTGGATACCTTTCATGTGCGTGTCATACTTTATATAACCAATCAGGGTGTTCGAGGTTATGTCACGGATCTAAGCAAGACATATGTGGCCAAACCGTTTAAATATCTGGAAATAGTCAATCCCATACAAGATTTTCGTTTGCTGCGCAGAGTAAATTATGCTTATAAATCTTATATTTTCTTCGACTTTAATTGAGTTTATATATTTGCAGCGTTTTTGTGAGAAAAATATCAATATCTTTGCCGAACATGATGCAAGCTACTATATTGATAATGGTTACTTTTCGGTTAAACATGTGGCTACAGAGGATCATATCTATGATGCAATGGCTCTACACTGTAAACTAATGAAATTCTATCGTTCGAGCTGGAATCGTTTGGCATCGCGTCGAAATGTGTTGATGGGCATGAAGAATGCTAAAGATCAATCGGATTATACAGAAGTAACGGTGCGCATAACGCCGGATCATGTGACTTTTGTGGAGGTATCGGAACTATGTTCAGATGATTTAGATATTATCAAACTGGACTTTAAGACCACGTGGCGTAATATGAGCGTAAGTTGAATAAATACTATATATACATAACTGAAATTTGATATATTGTATTATATCTATTTTTTTTTTAGCACTATACAGATCTGCATCAGGCCATTAACTCAATGAATCCCCACGCAACCGATGTTAGAAACCGAGATCCTTTATTGCTCTATCAAATTAAGAAAATGCTTAGCGAACTTCACATTTTAAACTTTTCGTAGATATTTCTGTACCTTTATACGAATAAAAGCAAAAAAAAAAAGAAAAAAATGATTGAAAAATTTGTCAGTTTTATATAAAAATCGAAACATTCAGTTATACACACACTACACACAAAAACACAACAAAAAAAAAATAAAAAAAAAAAAAATTAGAAAAAAAATTTTATAAATAAAAAAAAAGCAATATAAGTACCAAAAAAAATGTCAAAAAAAAATAAAAGAAAATCAAATTCATCAAGAAATAAAGAAGACCCCTCAAATGTTCATCTAGTCTCCGAAGATGAATGGCTGACCAGGGAGCATCGTCAACTGCAAAGGATTCAGGATGTTAAGGTCTGCTTGGGGTTCATAGGTGGTAGGTTGAATTGAACTTGATACTTCTACGATTTGAGTTCTTAAATCTTCATACTTATAGATTCCGTTGATGATTATAATCAGCTGCTGCGGCAACAGAGCAAATCGGAACATTGGGCTCGTTTCTTAGCCTGCGATGGACTGCCTCGTGTACAACATCCTCCCGAGATGCGCACTTTTATTGCCGAAATACGTCATTTTGAACACAAGGATGTGCAGTCGGAGGTTAACTGGGCGCTGTCGGTGGACGAGCGTAGTCCTTTGTCACAGGATATATATGCCAAGGATTTGACACGCAAAACCTTAGAACAGAACTTGCGACCTAATATTGGTCAAATCTATGACAAGTATGTGCAACGCATCCTGATTACCATCGAACGCATTGAGCTTTTGATGGACACTGACTTTGAAATGGCTGAGGTGCCAGGGGATCGGGCCATTGAAATATCAAATGTATGTGTGTTTGAAATAGAATAGAATTGAATGACAGTACAAATTTCGTTTAGATTCATGATGAACTGAATTTGGAGATCGATTTGCTATTCGATAAACTAAGCTATCGCATCATTTGTTCGCCTAGTTCATATAAAACGTAAGTGGAAATACTTTTTAGAGTTTCAATCATTCATCTTTTTACTACTCAGCTCATTCGATGGTATCATGGAATGCTATTGCTATAAAAGCCCCAATTATAACTTTCAATTGTGGTGGCTTAAGGATGTACCCATACGGTTTGAATATATGGAGTAAGTATATCCAATTCGAATCGATGTAGCCAAATTTGATTCGATTGGTACCTCTTCCCAAATCTTTTGCAGAATGCCACTTATGTTGGCAACCCTAGACTGCGTAGGCGTACAAGTTCAGATACCCATGAGTGTGCTCTGCGATAATCTAACCCTACGTTGTGTGCACACCTTCTTCGATCCTTACTCGGAGACTGCAAAGAGCTATGAGCAGGTGATTGATAAGTCAACAAATGATTTGAATGCGGGTATGATGGATATAGAAGATTGTCTGATCAATGAATGGCTAATGCAGGTAACTATAATGCATCAGATGATAACAACAATGGAACAGAGGCTACTCAGATATGAGGATAACAAGAGGTTTGTCTAATAATCAACTCAACTAATTCTCAAACTAAACTTTAGTTTTTGAAGAGATGTAGAAGGCAAGATTGCAATGTTGCCCAGAGCAGAACAAGCTGAACATGTGAAAAAGAATCTAAAGCTGCCAAAGGAGCCACAAAAGATAGCGGAGGGCATGTTTCCCGATCCGTATAAGAATTTTCTGGAGCAGGAGCAGCAGGAGTTTATAGAGTTTCTGGATGAATTCATGAATCCAGCAAAGCTAAAGCTTGAACCAAATGAAGTAGCTGATTTTTAACTTTAATCTTTGATTTACCTAATCTAGGTTCATTCCAGGTTAATTTGCGACAATACAAAATATTGGGCGGCATCTATTCGATGGTCTTTTTGCGCAAACCCAAGCACACGGACTTTGAGAAGTTTAATATAACACTTCACGAGGATGGACGCGTACTTTACACCATGCAGGATGTACGTGCGGTTCTTGAGATGGATGGGGAGGATTCGACTTATGGATCACGTTTATTTAGCGTATCCTCGCGCTATAAATCCGTGACACCTCGTCAAACACGCATGGATACGCGTCAGCAGCAATTGCAGATTATTGAACCACAAGATGTAAATCTACATTTGGGAGAGGATGAATTACCCTATTTCTATGTCAAGTTTGATTTACCGGCGCATCTGTGTCGATTTGGAGAGCCAATGGCATGCCAGTTTCTTGAAGAGGAGATAGCAGAAGAGGAAAATGATGAGATTCTAATGGATGAGTACGAAGAGCAACCGAAAAAGAAGAAACAAAAAAGAACACCTAGTCCAAAGGCAAAAAAACTGAAAGCAGAAAAAGTCAAGGGTAAAACCACTTCAAAAAGCAGTGCTTTAGCCAAAAACCCAATAATTGAAGTGGATAATAGACCGGAGCTACCCAGACCACGTCAGACAATCATCGTGGTCAAGCGTGAAACTCCAAGAAATATTTATCGTTCCTCGGTTCTTGCCATGCTGCGATTAAGCTCCTTGCGTACCACCATTCTGCCAGGAGTACCCCTCATCAATTTTGAGGTTACCGGTAAAGCTTTGGGCAGCATGCAGATGCATAATGTACAGAAGCACTGTATACCAAGGATACTCTCCTCGTTCAAGTTTCCAGTTGAGTTCAGAGCGGAGCGGATGGAGAAAAATGAAGAGGCGGCGGAGAAGGCTCGTGGTAATCTACTTATAAGGCGACATCATGAAGAAGTCCACGTGGCGGATGATGAGCCAGATGTCTTTAGCTACTCTCAGCAGGAAGGACCCGAAAGAGTATATCCCGTATTCGACTGGCGTGAGAAAGTCCTCTACGAGCAGGACGAGTCCGATGAAGATAGGGCCTCGGGCTCAGATGTCACAATCAAAGTGGTACACATTGATCAGATTGGTCAAGCCGATAAACCTGCCCAAACCAATGAGCTCAGCATCTATGGTGTCCTGCATACGCTTGAGGATATACAAGGAAAGTACAAAGCACATCCCAAGAAACTTTTAAATCAACCTAATTTTCTATCCAAATACAAACAATCTATTACTGATGATGATGCCTTTCATGGTCGAGCCAAGAGCTCAGTTCGTGTCTCGATTGGCGGCCGGTTCACTGCCATACCAAAGTCCTCTCGCACATCTCATCTTGCGTTTCAAGCTCAAAGTCGTGCCCCAACTATGGAACGCTTGCCGGAAATGGAAGTCCTTGATAGTGATACATGCAGCGTTGCCTCTGGCATTTATGATATTAAACAGTTAAGGAAAGGCAGCACCAAAGAATTTGATTTTCAGAATCAGGATCCACACAAGGAGCGACCCAAGGTTAAACACTGGACAACAAAGTATATACAACATACAGACTTTAATCGAGAGACTGCAACCTGTACCATTAAAACGGATCGTTTGGGTCAATTTGGTTTTGCGTACAAACGCTATATGCATTTCCCCTTTAGAGACTGGAGTCTTCAGGTTAGCGAAACGGAGTAAGTAAGAAAGTTTTCACTAAGTTGTTAACAATTTACTTAAAAAACAAGTAACAGTTAAATCCCAAATCAAATCTTATATAGTTGACATTGATAGTTTTTTGCAATTTTAAAAAGCTTTTGCATATTAGGTCTTAAAATATTTTCAAATGTTTCAATTTGCTGTTGAGCTGATGAATTAAAAGCTAACTCAATGGCAATTCTTGCTAAAAAACAAGTTATTTCAAACTTTTATTCTTACTTACTTTTTTAGTCCCAATGAGATCATTTTCATCTTGGATACCTTCTATGTGCGCGTATTTCTTTTTATAACTAATATGGGCATACGTGGTTATGTAACCAATATAACCACAGAGTACGTAGCCAGACCTATCAAGTATTTGGAAATTGATGAACCCATTTCGGACTATCGTGAACTACGCAAGGTAACTTTATCAAAACTTAGAGTGAATAACTAATTGAGTTTAAGTGAATTTCCACAGCTCTTCTGTGACAAGAACATCAATATATTTGCGGAACAGGATGCCTGCTACTACATCGAAAATGGTTACTTCTCGGAGAAGCATGTGGCAGCCGAGTTGCATGTCTACGATGCATTTGCAGTGCACTGTAAACTAATTAAATTCTATCGTTCAGATTGGAATCGTCTGGCGACTAGAAGGAATATATTGTTATGTTTGCGTAATCCTAAAGATTTGAATGATGGCGCTGATGTTACCGTACGGGTGACACCCGATAGTTCAACTTTTGTGGAGGTAACCGAACTGTGTTCCGATGATTTGGACATATTTAAGCTAGACTATCGTCCCACCTGGCGCAACATTGGCGTAAGTTATCATAATATTTGTATAATAGTTGTGTTAAACATGTTTTTATTTTTTTAGCTCTACTCGGATTTGCATCAGCTGATTAACTCAATGTATCCCCAAGCAACAGATGTGCGTAATCGTGATCCCAAATTGATACACTATCTCCGCACGCTCTTCACCGAGGTTCGACCCTTAAGTTTCTCCTAGAGTTGCTGCTGATTAAAATGCATATGCTGCTTTCAATTGACAACAATTAAAACCAATTGTACAATAACTTTCCATTTGACTCTCTTTCTGAACTTTCATGGAGCTAAAACTGTGACATATCGACGATAAAATGCATTTAGTTACACTTTTGTCTGGCGTTTATATAATACCATAACTTTAGTATATCAAATGCAACTAGATTTAGTCAGTTTCAAAATGCGTTCTCAAATAGTTGTACTTGGCTTCCTGATGCAGCTGTGCCTTGGCCAGCAGCAGAAGAATACCACCTTGGATCTATCTCAGCAGAATATTACCCTGGATCAACTTCCAGGTCTGGCTGATATTGTGCTACCTTCCGCGGTGCAGACACGTGTGGTGGGTGGCGAAATAACCACTATAGAGAAGGTGGGTGGCTTTCTGGTGGCCTTGCGTTATAAAGGTGACTTCGTTTGCGGTGGCACATTGATTGAGGAGCGTATTGTTATATCGGCGGCACATTGTTTTCTGGGACGCAGCAATAAGCACCAATGGATCATCGAGGGTGGCATCTCCAGGCTCGACGAGGATGGCTATAAAGTACAGTTACAGGACTATGTCACACCCGCTGCCTTTAAGGAGCAGAGTATGAATATGGATGTGGCTGTGCTGCTGCTGGTGAAACCATTGAGAGGCAAGAATATTGCCACAGCAGCTTTGTGCACAGAGAACTTGAAGGAAGGACTTAGTCTAACTGTATATGGCTGGGGTCTATCCAATCCTTCAGGCACCAGTCCCCATCAGAACTTGCGTACCGTGACTGTTCCGGTTATTAAGAAATCGAAATGTCGACAAACGTATAAATCTTCGAGTAAGTTTACAGTTAACTCTCTATTGTTTCTCTCTTCCATCTCTCTCTATTCGAAAAACAGTGCACATTTCAGATAGCATGTTCTGTGCTGGAGTCTTGGGTAAAAAGGATGCCTGTACCTTCGATTCGGGCGGTCCCATTGTCTATGTGCCATACCAAAAACCGAGGCAACTTTGTGGCATTGTCTCATTTGGCATTAGCTGTGCCAGTCCCAAATATCCAGGCGTCTATACGGATGTTAACTATATAAAACCATTCATTGAGACAACTATCAAGTCTTTCAAATCTGTTTAGACTATTGTCGTCTGAATGAAAACACTATGAAAATAAAGTATAGCTTCAAACTTCTTAGCGGGTTGATTGGTTCATGGAAATCGTATAAAATATTTGAATTTATTTTTTTCAATATTTTTATGATCATTTTTTGTAAGAAAATGTAAAATTATTTTATCAAATAAATAAAATTCGATTGCAGAATCAATTAGCATTGAAAATCATGCGCAAAAATACATTCCGTATGAAAATCGTTACAAGTTTGACAAAGTTATGAAAGCTAGAAATTGATGAAAACTTTACAAGTCAAAAATGGTTGCCCACATGATTTTTGAACGATTTCCGAAACACTTCAGTTGAGTTAAAGTAGAAAGTCCAAAGACTGCACAAAAACTTTCATATGCACATGCGATAAGAGATATTATGGTATGTCTACCATTATTGCTTAGTCATCAGTTAAGGAATTCTTAAAAAAAAAGGAATTCTTCCTAAAAGGTGCACATTGTTTTTGTCTCTCTGTCTGTCTGTCGCGACACGCAACGGTACAAAAGCTTTTAAAGGCTTTTAATTGTTGTCATTAGTTGCATCTTTCTTCAACTTTCACGTCGAATTTAAAGATTGCGTGCAACAGCAGCTCCTTGCTGATCATTGACTGATTTCAATAATTGATTGTGCCTGGCAACCCTGAAGTCTGCTGCTTGTCCTGTGGACCGAGTTGGGCTGGCACTGAACTCAACTGGAGCCAAGGCCCTAAGGGCGTAATTTTAGAAACACGACGGATCGACGAACTTTTACTTTTGCTGCTTGCATCAAAATGTAAATTAGCTGCCATCAAAGATGGGACAGAGAAAGAGAGAGAGAAACAGAGACTAAAAGAGAAAGATAAAGAGAAGAGAAGAACGTTTGCACATCGTATCAAAATTGATGTGCTTAAATCATTGCATGACTGACGGGCTTTCGTCTTTAAGATGAAATTCGCAGTTCGCAGTTCGCAGTTCGAATTAGTTTAATAATACAATTAATTGTTATTTATAGCTTCCTCTGCGCCAAAGCAAACGTTGTATTTATCGCTATAAAACGTAGGGTTACCCAAATCCAGTTCAACTCAATGCGATTTTACAGCACGCAAGCCAATTTTAGACAGCTCTTAACTGTTTTTGCTTGAGACTAATAATATACGGATAGTCTGTCTTCAATCATTCTTTAAAAATAGTTATAATAAACGTTTTGAAAAAGATCCTGTGTTTGTGTTGAAATACTTTGGAAAGGAATAAAAGTATGGTATTTCTTTGCAAAAATAACTAGCTATAGAAATCACAAACGCATTGAAAGAGCCAAGTTCCTAACATTCTATAAGAACCAACTAAACAGAACTGAAGGACCAAGTTCTTCTGAAGTATAAAACCCAACATGGCTGAACTTAAGAATAATGATATTGGAATAGACTCGCTCTTTGAAAGTTCCCAGCAAATGGATAAACAAAGTTTTTCGTTTGGCAAAAGGATAAGGAAAGTTCTTGGCATAACAAAGTTCCTAGCTAAGGGATAAGTAAAATTCTTGGAACAGCAAAGGGATAAACAAAGTTCTTGGGATAGCAAAGTTCCTAACATATTTAAGAGCTCAAGCGGCACAGCGGGGCACCGAGGATGGCCGAAGAGGCAAGAAGCTGGAGTGCCCACTGTTTGGACACTGGGACAACATAAATACTTAGATCTGTAGAGGACACTTTGCCTGGCTGCGTATGTCACTTGGGGGCCCTTCCTTATACAAGCACAAGTACAAAGTAGGAATACCAACGTATTCCTGAAGCGTTGTCTCTCCGTTGGCATTAAGTTTATTTATCTGCTTTTAAATGGCATCTTCGCTTGCATATATAACTCCTGGGTGTCATGTAATGCGCACCAGAAACAAAGGCAACATAATGTAACAGCCGCAATAACTGACTCGAGGGGGGGAGATACCTCAACCCTCTCTGCCTGCTGCCACTAGCAAGAGTCGTAACCACAGATAGTACGACTACCATTTACTCGTATAACAGATACTGCGAGCATTTTTACTAGTGTCATAAATTTATGGCACATTGTAGCGACCAAACGTGGCCCAAACCAAACCAGACCAGACCAGACCCCATAACGTGGTCTTCTCGCTCCTAGCCCCCACAAAACTCCACAAACTCTAAAGATCTCCACTTGAAGCCACAACAGGATTTCGGTAGTCGGAACAACATGCAAGCTGGCACCTACAGCGTCAATCCAGAGATTTACAGATGACTTTTTGGTATTGGTATGCTCTCTTGCGCAAAAAGTAAAATCCAACTAAGGATCTAGTCGATAATGCTCTACGAGAAGATACCCTCTATTTCTTTGAAGATTACAATTTTGAAAAAAAAAATGGGAATAGTTTCAGAAACCTAGGTTGGGATTGGTATAGAAAACTAATTATTTTTTAAGTATTCTCGATCTTGCTTCTAAAAACATATGGGACTTCTTTTCTTTTCATTCCGAATAGTTTTAAAATTTATTCTCCTCTTTGCTCCTGCTAGTTGATCCTTTTTTTTAAAGACTAGTTCGAATACTTCGCATTCCACTGTTCCAACGTTCATTCGGATTTCAGAACAGCTAATACTTCCTATTTCGCATATTTTGATCTGAATCGGAAATGGGAATATGCCTGTATATTTAGAACAGATTCCAAAGACCATAATCAAGTTACTTAAGCTATAAAACCCCTGCATATATCTTAATCTTTATTGCTCCTAGATCAGCTATACTATTCTAATTCTAATCAAAATCTGTTGAAACAAAAGTGAGCGTTGTCAAAGTTTAAAGCAAGCATTAAAAACAATAAAGAGTTGTGTTCAGTTCTCAACTGAACATTTCTATGGCAGCTATATAATAAAAGTCTCCGACTTTGATTAAACATTTAAAGGTATAATAAAGTTTGCAATTGCAGAGTTAGCTGAAGAGTTATATGTGCAATAAGCGATATTATAAAATACCCTACAAAAAGAGTTGAGTTAGAGTTTAGCTAGGGATATAGTTAGTTAGACAAACTGTGGTCTGTTTGCCATATATGGTATAGTCGTAACTTGATAATCAGACATATCGAATCGCATCGTCTATGGGGCGTTAGTTGCTTTATATTCTACTTAAATACTGAAACAGCCTGCTTTGGTTTGTTAATTAATGAAACACATTTCGGGAAATGAAAAACGAAGCGGGTAGAGAGTTGCAGAGAGAAAGAGAGAAAACTGGTTCGAGAATTTCTAGAGAAACGCATTCAGTGGTCAAGACAGGTAAACAAATCTTGAGACTCGTCAAACACTTGATCAATAGCGGCAAAGTCTGTGAGTTGTTGTATCCCAGAGATACAGATAGATCTTTTATTATGCACAGTGTTCAAGTGTGTTTGCACAACTTAAAAGCCAATAAAATTTGTTGTTAATTGCTTTGGTAAATTGAAAATTAGGTTTTGGGAAAATAAAATCAAAATAAAGAGAACTATGCGTAGTATCCGAGTTTGTTTGGCCAAGTTATTAGCTTGGTCCATTTTAATGACCTTTTCGAAAGCCGCTTTGACGTATAATGCTATGGAAACTGGAACTAAAACTAGACAAATCGAATCGTTTTGGCCAAACTTAAATTTAATCGGCTTAAATGTAATTTAACTTATTTTTACAAAACTGCGGAGGAGAAGGAAGAAGTCAGAAAATAAGCTTGGAGCAAAAGGCACAAAAAAAATCGGTTAATTAAAGTTCAACAAAGTTTGAAAACCCATTTCATGCCGCGTTGAATCAACAAATTGTAAACTTTTTAAACTAAGGGGGGGGGGGGGGGGGAGGGGGGATGCCCGTTCATTACTTGTACTTATTTAAGTGCTTGATCATGCTGATATCATCACCTGGCAACATTTCTTTTGTATCTTCAATGCTTACCTTCAATGCAATTAGCCTCCGCAGACGCCAGGTGGTCTCGACTCTTCTTCTCTTGCCCTTACAACAATCCCTCAATTCACAATTCACAATCCTGAAATCTCTAACCGAATACGTGTAGCTGAAAAAGATGAGAAAACAAAATTTATATTTTATTTTGGAAGCAGCCGTTTACCAAAAAGATGCTGAAAATAAAGTTTTAAGGTCAGTTCGAACTGAAAATGCACTTTTCAAGAAGTTTTATACATTTAACAGGGTTTTAATCTTAACTTAAAATAAACATATTTAGATTTATTAGAGAAAAATGCAGTTGATGTCAGCCTTTCTATGTGATTCTCATACATTTTTAAGAGCTATTTAAAAAAGTTCAATAGAAGTTCTGCTTATAACTGAGAAATTTATATAAATCTTATTAAAACTACTAAAAGGTTGAAATAGGAATAAGCTTAGCTACACTCAGGAAAAAATATATCAAGACCAAAAATATTATCAAATATTAAATGAAAACAATATATACTTAAAACCTAAATTTATATAAGAAATTTAATAATTTTTTGAATTGATTAATATTTAAACTCTGTTTTTTTTTAAAAAAATTTTAATCTAAGGAATATTATTGTTCAATAAGAGATAAACGTGTTCAACTATAAGTCAGTAGAGTATAATTTATGGAATTCTTCTTAAAGATTTATCATAAAAAGTAAATAGGAAAAAATGTAACTTTAATTTTAAGCTTGCCAAGCCAACTGCTTAAGTCTAGAGCATCCCAATTGTTTGCAGTGTATCGTTCATTGTGTTGACAGTTATTGATCGATGTTATCGACAGCAAAACAATGTTAAAATTAATTTTGATTCAGCTCTGTGGCAACCTTCAATGGTCTTGTTGTATGCCACCAATTGGTTCAATCTCTCATTGTGGCAATGTGTAATTTACGTTTATTTTGACTTTAAGAGCCCGCCTAATAGTCAGTGAGGGTGCGGAAAGTGGGGGTCTTACCTTACCCCTCTCTCAGTTAGTCACAGCAAGCGTTCCACTAAGTGACACTGACTAATTTAAGATCATTAATCTGGCAACTGCTTAGTGTCAGAGCCGCTGGCGAAGTTGCTCATCAATACGCATCAAAAAAATTGAATACGCTGAACAAATTTTAAAGTGTTTTTGTTGTTGTTGCTGTTGCAGACAGATCAGCGACGAGACTGACAGACTCGCATGATGAATGTGTGAGTTGTGAGCTGAGCTGAGCTGAGCTGAGCTGTGTGTTGTGTGTTGTGTGTTGCACGTTGCAAGCTTATCGGTTGGGTGTCTCTGATTTGCCTAGAATTCAAGAGCAAACAAACAGCGCAATCAACTTCAAGTTTGTCAGTCTGGCAGTCAGTCAGCTAGTCACTCACAGACGCTGTCTGTCTGTCTGTCATTCTGTCAAATCGTTTGCAACAATTTCATGCCACAGTTGTTGCACCCCGCTCTCCGTTGCATGACTACCGGGCATCATTTTTAACTGCGACTCCACGCGAAATATGCTCCAAAATGTTGAGCCTCGAAATGAACACGTTGCGCGCACGCGCACAGTCGTTGGCCTAAGCCCCTCTCCTATCCCCTCTACACGCCTCTGTTGACTAACCGCAGGGCGACTCTGCCCGTTTTCGATTAAGCAGCGACGTCGTCGTCGGAGGCAGCAGCAGCAGCTTCAGCGTGTGCCAGTCGAGCGCAGCGCCAAAGCCAAAGTTAAAGTTGAAGCAAGCACTCGACTAGGCCTCAAGCTGTTGTTGTTGCTGTTGTTGCTTTTGTTGTTGCTGTGGCAGGCTCCAGCTTTGCCGCTGACTGTGGCAAGAAGGAAACCAACAAAGCAACCAACGCCTTCGGTTTACTTTTTACAATCCTAACAAGGTTAGCCCAGCGATAAACATAGCTGGTCTCTTGGCCAGGCCAAGTATTACTAACTAGAGTTGTATATTCCAGTTTAAATGAACTACAGTCGTTCACTTTTAAGTAAACAAACAAGTCAGTTTTACAAACAGTTCGTTCGTTCGTTTTTGTGCTCTTTTGTTCACTTTTAAGTAAATGAACGAGCCAGTAAATGCAGGAGTCAGTCACAAAGTATTTTCGTTCATTTTGTTCGTTCGTTTGTTTCTTTGAATTTTTTTTTTTTTTCTATCGAATATTCTTATTTTCGTTTATATATTTTATGCAAAAAATCCCACTGAAGGATAAAGAAATCAACGTTTTTGAAAGAGATTCAAACTGAAAGCTTAAAAGCAAACAATCCATCATTATTAAAAAAAAAAAATATCTTAAAATTTACTTTACAATATATTTATTTGGAAAATATTTATGAAAATCCAATAAATGTTTGCTGACATTTTGAAATAAACTCAATTTTATTGATGATGAAGCTGAAACTTGAGTTTACAATATTAAGCTGAAATATTTTTTAACAAAATTCAATAAACACTTGCTGACATTTAGAAATAAACTCAAAGTTGTTTATGAATTCGCACAAAAAGGCGCATTAGGATGCCAATGAACAGAACAGAATCAAATGAACAAGAAATCTAACTCAAATGAACAGAAAGCACGTTAATAAAATTCAAACGACGAAAATGAACCGAAAGTCGTACTCCAAAAGAAATAAAGAACTACAAGCCATAGCAAAACTGATTCATTCGTTAAGTCTAGTGATTCATTTGAACTTGAACTGTTGCTGAACGAACCAATGCAGCGCTGCGTACATAGAGTCAGTGGACTTGAGGCAGTGGCACATGCCTAACTGCAGTGCAGCTATGCAAACACACACACACAGATACATATACACAATGCTGCACATACAGAATTGCACATTAAAAATGAGGCATGAGGAGCAACGAGGCTGGTTAACACACAGGGCAGCAGAGAGCGGGTACAGACAGAGAGGGGGAACGAACGGGTTAGACGATGTCTTTTTTTCAACGACAGAACAAGGTTGGCCGCCCTGGGTTTTGGTTTGGATCTGAGGCTCTGGGTTCGGGCCTCTTTTAAATGCAATTCAGATTCAGGCGAAAGGCGCACAAAGGGACAGCGAACAAGATGCCGAGTTGCTGATTGTGTGAGCAGCGCAGTCAGCGCTGACGTTGGCAGCAGCAGCGAACGCAAAAAGAGCTTTTGTCGCCAGGCACACAAACATGGAATATGACAGGCCAAAACGGAGAAGGAGGAGGAGAAGGAGAGAAAGAGTGAGGAGGTGTATGCAAAGCATTGTCAAGTGAAGAAAAACGAAGTGCTACAGAAAATGCAAGCAAGCATGTGTGTGAGAGTGTGTGTTGTATGTTTCTGTGTGTGTGTGGGCAGAGAGGCCAAAAAAAAAAAAAACAACAATGGCGACAATAAAAATGCGATCGCACAACATGCTCCACAGATAAGTTAACGCAAAGTGACAACGTACAACTTTTAATGGAATTGTCGTCGACTGACGCTCGCAGAGAGCAGAGCAGAGCAGAGAAGTAGGCAGAGGGCATGCGAAAGAGGGAGGGAGGCAAAATAGTTATGCACTCAGCCGCAGCATGTTGTTTATGGGCCGCTTTTCGCGTGCAAGGACGTGCCAAGCAGGATAACTGCGCAAGCGAGTGAGATAGAGTGGGTAAAAGGAGAGGGGTAGAGGCAGCGGCTGAGGGTACTGAGCTAACGCCCACGAGCTAGTTCACGTAGCGATCATCGCCTTCGGCAGCTACTGTGGCACATGCCGAGGCGGAACTAACCAGTCAACGAGCAATGCACGAACGAAACGCAGAGCAGAGCAGAGAGCAACAACAACGACAAGCACTGAGCGAGAGAGCGCACGCAAAGAGAGCGCCTTTGCTCCTATTGGAAAACTGCAGTTTGAAACTGGCGCTCAGCTGCACAATGCTCTGTCTCTGTTGCGCAGCTGCCTGCGCGCTGCGCTTCCAATTGGAGCAGACACTTGCGCGCTCACTCTCTCTCACGCTACGCTCTCTTGGGTTAGTTGTCTTTCAGGTTTTTCGCTTTTGTTTTGTTTACGCTTTTCGCTGGAATGAACGAACGCAGGCTTCGAGCTCAGCTCAGCTCGGCTGTTCCCAGTTCAGTTGCAAAGCAAACTCGCCCCAAGCAAGACGTACGCGCGCGTGCCGCCTTGCCACAATCCGTCAGATACAAAGATACAAAATATACAAATTTACGAAAAATACGCTGATCGAAGCCTAAATAGAACTTGAAAAGTTGACAACTTTGTAGTGTGTGTTAAGCTGAAGAAAACTTAAAGTGATTTTGAAAGTGTGTTTTTAAAATAAAAACAAAGATAAAGATCGATTGATTGATCGATGTTCGCGTAGAGGACGCCAACATATGATGAGCCTGACTGTGCTCTCGCTGCCACAACGTTATAAACGCCTTCTGCAAGCCATGACACTCGCCGTTGCCGTCGTCTATATGACGCTCCTGCTCTATCAGAGCGCCTACGGATATCCGGGCAACCAAGTGAGTTCGAGTCCAGAGTCGAAGAATTGAGAGTGGAGTGTTCTTGCCACAGTTCGTTGCACGCTGCGTGGGTGGAGCGCAGCCCACTTCTTCTACAATCCGAGTCACAATCTCGTAAATTGTCATACTTCAGTCGGAGCACTCTTTTTACCTTTTTTTTTTAACTCCCTTTGCACCTTTCTTCCCCCTCGCATATATTGCCAATTTGCATGAATATGTTCCCCCCCGGGCTCTGTCTGCTGCCCAGTTGCCCCTGCCTTCATCTCCTCCTCCTTCCCTGTTTCCGTGCACTTTCATAAATCAACGCTGGCGACGTTTGCAGCTGCGCATGCGTCCGTCTCCTGTCGACCCCCTCCTTACCTGTTCCCAGCCCCGCTTTTATCCTCGCTTGAAACCTTTTTGCGCCCTTGCCAATGCCTTCAAGTTTGAAGTTTGACTTTGCTTTTTGCTTTTGCCTTGCATATAAAACAGTTTTTCAGTTTTTAGCAATTTTTATTTTGCTTTTATTTTTGTTTTTTTGCTGCGTTTTTTTTGTTGTCGTCGGCTGCGCGTCGCCAAAGCTTTCAAAGTCAGTTCCCAGTTCCCAGTTCCCTGTTCCCTAACCCGAATCCCACTCTGAATTCTCATTCTCTTCCAAAGCCTGCTCCTGACTCAGTTTATTGTTGCTTCGCTTAAGTTTTGCATAAATTTCTGTGTAATAAAATATTCCCTGCTAATATTACAAGAGCTGTGAATTTAACTTGGCTGTCCACCCGGCTTCCCCGAGTGGGTTTCTTATAGATGAAGACATTGCTTGTTTCTCTGGACATCCTCAACTTACAGTACTCATACTTAGATATCTACTTTATGCTATTTGTTTTGACATCTTGTTTCCCGCCACGTTTATTGAATCCTGTTTGTCCTTTCTTACACTTTAAATGATTCTGTTACCAAATGAAATTAGATCTGTTTTAGATTTGTTTTTCAAAAATCAATTGAATAATTCGTTTCAAAAATTTTTTTAAAATTCCTAGCTAATCTATCTACTTTTCATCTGCAAAGTTTTGCTTATTTTAGTTTTGTAATCCTTTACTTGAAGACGAGAAAATGTTTGTTTGGGATCTTATAAGATGTATGATAATGAAATTTTGTATAGCAGCTGCTTACCAAACAAGTGTTCCAAAAGTACTTTAATCGCAATTGTATATTATTTGAAAAATACTCGA
Organism: Hirtodrosophila cameraria; assembly: GCA_949708635.1. Lineage (NCBI taxonomy): Eukaryota > Metazoa > Arthropoda > Insecta > Diptera > Drosophilidae > Hirtodrosophila > Hirtodrosophila cameraria. The sequence goes on along the minus strand of OX453091.1, from coordinate 26,509,856 downwards.
AAATGAAAATATCTTTTAAGATGTAGTTTCTCAGTTGAAACACTGAAGTTTAGAAACTAAAAACTATTTTAATTTGAAGTATTATTTTACTTTAATCAACTTTATATAGCTTCTAAGCATTAATCTTTGCAAAAGCTTATGTGTTTTTTTTTTTATGATATTCAAATACCCTGTCATAATTAAGATCTATATATATTGTCAGATATTCAAATAAAGCCTGCTCAATATATGTTTAACAAAAGTTATTAAGCAGCTTAAATTGACAACTTGTTTTGGCCAACATTCCATGTTGGCAACGGAAGTTGTTGACGTGTTGGCAACTTTATTAGCCAAAAGCTGCATATGCAAATTTGTTTCATTCTCTTTTAAACAGATCAAAAGCCTTTTAGCCGAGCTAAGCAGCTGATAAATGAAACATTTTTCCAGCTGGGAAAAATCTAAAACAAAAACCTGTGTACTAAATTTAGAGAGAAGCAAAAGTTTTCAACTCAATTCAGTGGAAATTTGACAGCTGCTCAGCAAACTCTGAACTGTTTTTGTTGTTGTTTTTTTTGCTTGTGCAATAATTAAAAAGTTTATGCTGCTTTTTTTTTTTAATTTAGATCAAGTTTGTTGTTGTTGTGGGACAACCGGAAACTTGACAGCATGTAGAATTCTCATATATGACTAAATGCTGAATTGGACTTAAAAGTATTGTTGTTGTTTTTGTTGTTGTTGCTTTCAATTGAAGTCTCGCTTTTTTGTAGAGGTTTTTGACTTGTGTCCAGTTCATTCTGTAACTATTGCCATTGTTGTTGTTCTTGTTGCTGCTTGCCACATAAAGTGCAATGCAATGTTAAATTTTGTTTGTTTTTGTTTTTCTTTTTTTGGTTTTGCCAAATGTTGCGCAAAATGTACTTTTTTTTTTTTATTATTTTGCTGTTGACTTTTGCTGACTGTTTCTTTGAATTGGGTTTGGCTTTGGCTTCGGCTTGATAAAGCATGGAATTTGTGTGTGGCTGCCCACTGTCCACTGCTGCCTCTTGCCCTCCCCCTGCACAGTCTATATGGCACTCCTTAGCTGCAGTCCCCAACAACCAAGCAAGTTTCCAGCCATGTCGCGTGTTGCTGACGCATAAATCATATCACAAAATATATAAAAAATATAATCGACAAATGAATTTGTTTATGCGAATTTGTTTAAAGTGGCGCGCTGAATGAGCCTTGCTTGTTTTTGATTGATTCGTGTAGCGAAGCTATGTGCATGGTAAATATACATATAACATCCAAAACAATAACAACAACAACTATTAGTACAACAATAACAAATAGCTGTTTCATGAGTGCTTCGCATGCAAATCAGCTACAAGACACAAAAACAGGAAAATAAAGCAAAACCAAACTTCAAACTGACGAAGTTTTAATACTCTGGCAAAGAATCCTATGAAATAACACCTTTGATATATGATATAGTATGGATATAGTATGATTAAATTTAGTAAACTTGTGTATAACTTTAAGAAACTTGGACTTCTTGAGTTTGGCCAGAATAACATAACAAACAAAGAAAAATTCTATATAAAAACCCAAAAAAAACTGTCAATTCCCATGTTTGGTTGTGATATCTTTAAAAACTTAAAAGTTTTTCATACAAAAACTCAATTTGCATCCAATCATTCCTATAGCAAATATAAGATATAGTTATCCGATATTGATTAAGTTTTGGAATCTGGACTAAAACACAAATAAACAAAGCAGTGCTGAATTCGGTTAATATATCTTTAAGAACTCAAAAGTTTTTTATATAAAAACTCAATTTTTGTCCTATAATTTCTATGGGAGCTATATGATATAATGATACGATCCTATCGATTCCAACATATGTGCTTCCTGAGACAAAACTAAGCAACAGCACCAAGTTTCATTAACATAGCTTCAAGTCGAGTCTAGTTCACATAGAACATATCAAAAGCTGGATCGTTAAAACTAGCTATATAGACTTATTTCGAAAAACTACACTTTACTTGTTGTTAAAAACGCTACTTTCAAGCTTTAATACCTTATGTAAGTGTATAACAAAAGCGTAGGCCAAAGAATCTTTAAAAACTTTTCCTGTTTTTGAGCGCGCAGGTGCCGCCAAGTTGCATGCCCCCAAGCAGAAGCAGCTGCTTTCTGCTGCTGCTGCTGCTGCAACAAAACTCCTGACATAATCAGTTGGGCAGCACACAGGCGGCAACAGCCAAAAAAAAAGTTGATGACATTAAGCCGGCAAAGAAGCGTCTGATAAAAGTTGTGCAGTTGAAATGTATCTGAGTATCTTTTTATCGGCGTGTATCTTTGTATCTGCAGCTGAGTAGCTGCTCAGCTGTTGTTGCAGTTGTTGCTGCTGGTCTTTTTGGTGGTCGCTCAGTTTTCTACTCAACGTTAATTGAGCAACGCAGCGCAGCAGCAGGCTCAGATTGTGTATCTTATCGTAGATTTGTATCTCAAGTTTAATATTGTTAAAGACGTATTTAATGAAGATTTTTACCGCGCCTGCGTTTTGTTGCAAGTCTCAGCTGGAAGTCTGACTCTAAGCTGATTGAAAGCAATTGGGAAAGGAATCGAATGGTATCTCATAAGCTAATCATTAATCTAAGCGCCCTCTCAGTTTGTTGTTGTTGTTATTAATTGACTTGGAATTTGTTTATAAACATATTATTCATGTCTTTAATGAAGCATTACACAACAAACAATGAGAAATCGCACGAGGCGTGTTAACGTTATTGTTGTTTGTCGGTTTTCCGAGACTAAACGTATCTTTTGCTTGCTTGTGTGTGCTCATTTTGTATCTTGTTCAAATGTATCTTGTATCTTTTGCAGTATGTGCGCAGGCGTGCTTGACAATCTCAAGCTCTTACTTGAGACTTATATGGGCACACGTGTCTGCAAGTAACTCGCCCTGTCTCTCTCTCTCTCTATCTCTCTCCTCTCCCTCTGTCTCTCTATCTCTCTCTGTCTCTCTCTGTTTGCCTTTTGCAACTGCATTTGTTTAGCTTGTGAGTTGAATCACGTTCCGAGTAATTCGCCATTGAGCTTGTTACAATATTATGTCCCTACCTTTTTATTCCTCTCCCTTCTCTCTCCCCTCTTTTCCCCTCCTATTTTGCATACATTAGTTGCTGTTGCATCAGCGGCAAAGGCAGCAGCGGCAGCAACTGGTTCACATTCTAATCTATGCAAGGCCCCTACCTTGGATTCTTATGATTAGAGCTGTGCATTCTCGCTCAATTGACATATAAAAGAACTAGTTCAATTCAATCAAATGAATTTTAAAGTTTCATTTAGTTCGTTTATTGGTTCAGCTCGTTCAACCTTTTAGTTCATTTGACCGTTTCTACGGTTCTTTCGTTTAGTTTGTTCAATTCATTCTGTGTTCTTTTGGTTCGTTCGTTTCATTGGTTCGTTCGCTTATTCGTTCGTTCGTTTAGTTTGTTCGCTCTTTTGATGCGTCCAATTCTTTCGTTCATTCGTTTGTTTGTTTGATTCGTTAAGCTCGTTAGTTAGATCAGTTTTTTCGTGCTTTTACTATTTTATTTTTTCATTCCTGAAGTTTATTCGTTCGATATGTTTATTCATTTCGTTCGTTCGTTTAACTTGATCGCTGTTTTAGTTCATTCGAATCGTTGATAAAAATTAACAAAATAAACGAATGATTGAGATGAACGATTAACAGAAATAAAGTTCCTTTTGACATTTAATTCAATTGAACTTATGCAGAACGATGTGAGACAACTCCATGTACGATAAGTCACATGCAACTTGTTAACTCAATTGCTTTAGCCGGATTTAAGTATATTTTTTTATTCATTAACCGGGTTTAATATATTCGTCGTCGTATTGGTTTGCAAATCGCTTTCACTACTCAAGTCACGATTTTTGGTTACTGTTTCTGTTTCTGGGTCTCGCTACGCTTATCGCAAAGTTGGGATAAATTAATTAATATTTCAGTCACTTAATTACTTTCGCATCTGGAACTTGCCTCAGGGGCAAGTTTACACTTGCCACCTGTCTGTCTGCGGCTCATTAGGCGCTAGGCTGCTGTTGCCGCATCATCAAGTCTTTTTTTCTTCATTTTTTTTTTTAGAGTTCTTCCCCTCTCCTAACTCTGCCTCACTTCCTCTCTCTCCGTCGTATCGATTGGTTTGGCCCATTATATTGAACACCGTTTGTCGATCGTGCCGCAATAAAAATGTATGAGCCAAGTCTTTAGCTATCAAGCAGACAATATCGTGTGAAGCAGCAGAAGAAGCAGAAGCTGAAGACCCGTTTACCATGTAATAAAAAAGACAACAGATACGGCAAGAGACAATAAGGGTGGGAGGAGAGGAATGGGCTGCTGTAACCAGAGAAATGTTTCCATTTTCATCGAATGAGCTATAAAACGACTCAACGCATGTGTAGCGGTAGGGGAATGTGAAGGGCAAATAGAGGGGCTATCGTCTAACTGTTCGGAAGTGCCTGCTGAGCGTTGATTTGCATAGCGGAAAGAGGCTCAACAATATTATCATGTGACAGTTAAACACCCTATGCGACAACCCGTTAAGTGGCTCAGCGTTTTCTACAAAAAAAACTTTTTATGAATAATAAGAAAATATGCTCTTAACAATATTTTTGTTATTTTCTACTAGAAAATGTAAACCAATTGGCTCACCTGAGTCTGCAAGTGCATTCTGCAATTAAGAAAAGAACGAAAATAATATGATATTTATTAAATACTAAAAAAATACTCTTAAAATACTACAAAAGTACTGAAAATACTTATTTATATTAATATCTTAGCACCAAAACATAAATATTTGTATATTATTAAGAGAAAATATAAAAACTTGGGTTTTTTTTTTAGATTTTTTAGTATTTTTTACGTCACTTTAAAATAATACTACTTTTTCAAGTGGCGTCAAAAATGTTGAACAATTATTTCTTGGCTGTTCAGTAACTCATATGTATTATTTGCGTTAGTCTTTTAAGAAAAAGCGAAAAACTTATGTTATATTTTGGAATTTCAGTAGTTTTGGTATATACCTTTTGCACACTCCATGATGCTTCGTCACTAGCGTGGACTGGTGTCCACAGTAATACGGCAAGCACAAATATACTAGTTTTACTTTGTTTCACCAAGCTTTTCAAACAACTTTTATTAATATTATTAGTTAGTATTTGAATACAGTATATTCAGTGTAAGAAAAATAATAAATAAATAAACCAACCAACTAGTTTTTCTTAGTATTTTTTTAGTATTTTATTTTTCAAAGCACAAATGCATTTTAATCAGCTCACTTCAATCAAACTTCAGTCAAATCTCAAAAATCAGCACTTCAATCGAGTTGAGTTGAGCAGGCAAAGAGAGAGAGGGGAAAAGGGGAAGAGTGTAAGAGAGGGGGCGGAGGGGAGCAAGATCTGAAGAAATCCATTAAAAGCAATTGAAGAATCGCCGCTTAACAAAAGCAAATGAACCTGTTATCAGTAGAAATTAATCAAAGCCCGGGCAACCCGAGGCAGAGGCGTAGGCAAAGAAAGAGACAGCGGCAGGAGGGGGGGGGTATAGAGAATTGAAGTTAGTGTGAGTGGAGTTTCCTCAATCTTGAAAAACTCAAAACCAATCTTCTTTCTACTGTGCCCAATGTTGTTGTTGTTGTTGTTGTTGTGTGTTTGGTTTTGTTTGCGCTCTTAGTCAGCATTTATGGGCGCCTTGTGTGTTGTTGTTGTTGTTGTAGGTTGTTTGTTGTAGTTGTTTTTGTTGTTGTTTGTATTGCCTGCTGCCGCCGTCGCTCATTTGTTTGCCATTGTTGTTTACCAATTGAAGTTCGCCTTTGTTTGCCAGGTGAAAATGCCTCTCGGCGAGGCAGGTCTTCATTTTTGTTTTTTGAATACTTCTTAGTTTTTTTATTGCAACGCGCGATTTACACAACAAATTTACATGCAACTTATCTGTCTCTCTCTCTCTCTCTCTCTAACTAACTAAACTTCATCTCTCTCTTTCTTTTTAACAGCTACAGCCGCAGTCCAGCTCAATACTGTTGGATGGCAATGAACCAACGACCACACAACAACAGCAACAGTTGCCGCTGCACAGCAATCCTGCCACCCAAGCAATATCCCCCTCTGCCTATCCCTCCGCCTCTGTGCCCGCTGCTGCCTCGCCCATAACGCCCTCCTTAATCATACGCAAGGACATACACAGCTTCAACTTTAGCGATATTGAGGTTAGCGAACGTCCAACGGCCACATTGCTCACAGAGTTGGCAAGGAGAAGTCGCAATGGGGAGTTGTTGCATGATCTGTCGCAGCGTGCGGTGACGGCGACGCCGCAGCCGCCGACGACAGAGCTGGATGACATTTTCATCAGTGTGAAAACGACGAAAAACTATCACGATACGCGATTGGCGCTGATTATCAAGACCTGGTTTCAATTGGCCCGCGATCAGGTGAGTCTTCCAAGTCACATTTTTAACCCCACAATTTGCCAGATTTAACAGCTGAGATTACAGTTAGTTAAACCAATTTGTTTGAAATGGTGTGGGCGACAATTGGTTAAAAGAGCGAGCCAACAAAATAAAACCAAAAACAAAAGTCAAGAGAACCACAAAAGGTTGCACAAAGATTGAGATCGTTTTGTGTCCAGCTTTTGCTTTTTGTTTCTGTTTTTATTACTCTTGTTTTTTTTTTTTTATGGGCTTGAGTTTATTTGCATAATGAGTTTTTAAGCTGTTTGAATTGATTTCGATTTTTGGTTTCTTTTGTAGCTCATTTGGCGATTTATGATTTTCTGTTCTGGCGGCCTGCTTAATTGGCTATAAAAATGTCTTCATAGCGCCAAAACTTGCAAATATATGAGCTTAACTTCATAATGATGATGTTTATAATGAGCTCGATATACCCTATAATTAAATATAATGGGTTTTAAATGGGTTGGGGGTAGACTAGTCTGCTTGTCAAAACGAACTCAGAGACTTTAGAAACTGGAGTTTGAAATTGAAGTGAAGTAAGTTCACTTTATATTAAAACTTTATATTAAAACTAAGAGCTAACGAGCTCAAAAATAAGATAGATAGCCCTGATTCGCAAGATCTGTATACTGTGAATATAATATTTACCAAGTATATAGCTCAATATTGATTAGCATAACTAGGATAAAGTTAGAACTCTCAAGTAAAGTGTATGTAATGCATAGGTAGATTATACAGGGATAGAGATAGTTCCGTCTATCAATAAAAATATATCTAGATCTCTCATAAGGAAGAAGAGAGTTTCTATAATTATAAATAACAGTCTTAAAGTAGTTATCTTCTACTCTAGAGATATACTATTCTATAAGTTTCTAGAAAAACCAGCCAAACAGTAATACTCAACTAAAGTGCACTTTTCTGCTTTACTTTTAGCTAGTACAGAGTATCTGCTAGTCATGTACGCCCCATTCGCTGTACACGTAGCGGTTTTTGGTTTTCATTTAGCATTTTATTTTATTGTGTAAAACTTAAGCCCAGCGGCTTTTAACGATTCATGTGAAAGGACATGAAAATGTATGTGTATATGTATGAGAGCTATTGTTGTGTGTGTGTGTGTGTGTGTGGTTGTTGTTGTTGTTGTTTGGTATATCGCTGACTTTTGTGCCAACTTATGCAAAATCACGCGTCACCAATGTGTTTTGTTATTGTTATTGTTTACATGGAACTGCACTCGAAGTAAAAACTAAAAAAATACCTTAAAAAATAGCTAAAAAAAAACTAAAAACAACATAAATAAATAAGCCGGAGTATGTATGTATATATGTGTGTGTGTGTGTGTTGTGTTTGTGTTGTGTGTGTGTTTAAACCTATTCAAAATTGTTAAAATGCCTGACAGGCACGTTTCAGGCTTTGCAACGGATTGGGGCAGACGTGCAACGAGCTGCAGTCAGTTGTGTGGGACAGCTGAGGATTGGGGTGGAAAGAGAGGGGTTAGCTGGAAAATATCTGGTGCCATATCGAGTTTGTAATTTTCACACTATTAAAGAAGACAGCTGCAGCAAGATTTGGTACAAAAAGAGGCCTCGGCCTGGTCAGCAGAAATAGCAAAAAAAACGTTGCTGGCACTTGCAGCAGCAACAGCAGCAGCAACATGCCCACTGGACAGCTAGCAACATGCAACATGCAATTGCCACAAAAGTTTGATTTGCTTTGCTTTGCTTGGCTGCTGCTTGAGGCAGCCAATTATTTTGATGCGACTAACAACAATGTGGAGCAGCGACAGGCAACAGCAATCAGCAGCAACAGCAACCAGCAACAGCAACCAACAACCAACAATACCCAACAGCAACAGCAGCAGCTCTGGCAACAAAATGCGTTCAATTTGATTGGTTTGTGCTGCATTTGAAAACTATTTGTTGCTCTCTGCCTCAACCTCTGTGTTGCACATTATAAACGCTTGATTAATGTGCAGCACTTGGTGCCCAGATCTCGCTTTCAGCTTCAAAGCTACTCAGCAACTCAGCTCCTCAGCTTCAACTTCATTCCAGCTGCTCGCCTTAAAAGGCCACTGGCAACACTAACAACAACAACAACAGCAGCAGCAACAACAATCAGTCTTCAGCTAAGCTGAGCTTATTTATAGGCTGAACGCACGGGTCAGCTTTTTTTTGTATGTTATACCCTGGAAAAGGATTCTACGATAAGCTAAAGAAGTTAGTTATACATTCTTAAAGACAACTCGCAGCGCAGAGTCTTAACAGGATGACAGCCTGAGTCGAAATAGCCTTTTTTAACTATCCAACTATTTATATGTTCTATGTGAACTAAGCTCTCTTTGAAGCTATGTTGAAATTTGAGACAGATGCTTATTTTTGTGTCAGTTAGAACATATGTCGAAAACGATTAGATCGGATCACTTTATCGTATAGCTGCCATAGGAACAGTCGGTCCAGAATTGAGTTTTTGCTAGAAAAACTTTTTTCGTGTTTTTTTTTTGTTTCCTATTCAGGAATGTTAGGACATTTAATCTTCGCTTTATCAAACATAACTATGCTCTCTCTATCATCTTTTTCTTTTAACTTAAATCATAATTTGTATTTGAATCTTGTTTATGGCCAAGACGACAATTTTCTATGGTTGCAGCAGAAGGCAGCCAGAGTTGAAAGATTGCTTCAAGTGGCAGGCAGCATTCAAATTATTCATGCAACATACAAATGAGCATAAATTACTGACAGTTGCCACCGCAACAGCAACAACAACAATAACAGTAACAGCAACAGCAACAACAACAACAACAACGTAGCAACAACGTGGGGCGACGACTTTGATTGAACGCTTTTCTCCAAATATGCAGCGTGGAAAATTGGCCAGGCAAAGCTGCGCGACGAACTTTTCGAAGAGAGCAGCTACTGTTGTTGCAACTTGCAATTGTTGCAACTAGCAACTGTGGCAACTGTTTGTCTGACAGCTGCTCTGGCAGCTTTGTCAGTCTGTCTGGCAGTTTGCTTAGTTAGCATCAAAGATTTGCATGCATAAATTTTGCTTTTGCCTTGCTTTTCTTTTATTTTATTTGATTTTTTTATGCATACGCTGCTCTCTGCTTTGCTTACGTTTTGCTTTTGTTATTGTTATTGCTTTTGATTTTGGTTTTGCTTTTGTTGCTCATTTGTTTGGCCAAAACACTGAAAGATACAAAACGCATGTCAAATGTCAGTTGGTAGTTGCAAGTTGCAAGTTGCTTGTTGCTAGTTACTCTGCCGTGTGGGCCAACTGCCAGATGTGTTATGCAGATAAATCACAGACGAACTGAGACTCTGCGACAGAGACAGACTGAGACTCAGACAGAGACAGACTGTGCTTGACAGCAGCGTAGTTCAGAGTTGTTCAATTCAATATATCAGCTCAAGTAGTTCAATTTCTGTTGGAATCAACTCATCAATCACATTTAATTCTAAGCTAGTTCATGTTAGCTTTAAATCTATGCAACAAATTGAAAAAAACTTTGACGTTTGAGCTTCTCAAATACAAAGAAAATTGTCTTTTTAGATTTTCTACTTTGTCAAAGCTATGAATTTCAGATGAAAATATGAAAAAACAAGTAAGAATGCATTAGTCGAGTATGCCCGACTATGAGACTCCCTGCTCCCAACTTGCATTTCAAGCAGTTCAGCGGCAACACAAGCAAGCAGTGCACTTAACTTGTAAAGTGCCTGTCAAACTTTTGTTTCTGCCAGCTGAGACGGGGGTAATAGATTCTTCCATAACTTTGGTGTTATTTATCCAATCGTAATGAAATTCACACAGCTGATCAAAATTGATACAACATATATGTGTACCAAAAATCAAAGCTTTATCTTTAAAATTGTGGCTGTGGGAGTTTTTTGCGATTTGCGGGGGTGCGGAGGGGTGCATCCCAAAACTTGATCTGCGTACGGTATATAGGAACCTACATGCCAAGTTTGGTGTCACTAGCTCTTATAGTCTCCGAGATCTGTGTGTTCATACGGACAGACGGACAGACAAACGGATTTGGCTAGTTCGTCTCGGCTGTTGATCCTGATCGGATGCTTCCTTCTGTCTGTTACACACATTTGCAGTACTTTATAACTCCCTTTTTCCCATTTTTAATGGGAACAGGAAGTAAAATGAGTTCCTTCTTGCGTTCAGTTTAGCTACTTAGCTCAAAAGAACTTTTTCCGAACTAATTGCTACAACTCTAAATTGACAGGCATCGATCAGTTAGCTAAGATTGGATGAGTGGGTGGTTGGGTGGTTTTCTTAGTGGTTTTTCAGTATTTAGTTTTAGTTTTAATGATGCACTATGCCATTTATTGAGCGCCTGTCCGCACAAAACAGACAGAAAGAGACAGATGGACAGAGAAGGAGCGACAGCCAAGCAACTGCTGAATTTTCCCGGAAAAACACATTTTGCTGTAGTTGCTGTGTTGTGTTGTGTGTATGTGTGTATGTTGTGCTGTGTGTGTGTGTGTGTTTGTTGTGCACATTTTATTGGCTCCTAACAACTGTCGTTAAAATTCAGTTGGAACAAGCTGTCTGCGATGTCGACGCTGTCTGCCTGGCTGTCTTGGCCTATTTTGTCTTTTTAGTCTTTTTAGTCGTCATGCGTCATGTCCAGCGCGTTTAGCTGCTTAATTTCTATTCTCATTAACTTGGCTTAAACGTGGATGGTTTGCCATGGCCAGTTGCGTTTCGAGTGAGAATGCCTGTTCATGTGTGTAGCTCGTCTGCCTTTAACTCCAGCTTGGCAGTCACTTTTGTGTTGCCAGTTGACAGTCAACTTTAGCTGCAACTTTAACTTCAACTCGTACTTTGGCTTATTCCCAGACTCTGAGAGTCCAGTTGGGCTTAGGCTTGTTCGTGTGCATCAGTTTCGAGCTGTCAGCTGCTCATAAATATGGCCAAGTCGAATGACAGTTGTCTTCAGAGCCCTGTTGAAGCAGCCAGCCGACAAAAGAAGTCTATAAAAGTAGCAGTTTTAATAGATTTGCAAAATCATCTTCAAATATGACTCAAAATAGCCAGATTTAGCGGCAAAAAAGCTGAATTGTCAACTCTGTTTATCATTTTGGAAACTCTATATCACTCTCTGTCTTGCTTACTCTCTTTAAATTTCTCTTTGTGCCTCTTTCTTAGTTTTAATTGATCTGCAGAAAAGTAGTTAATAGAAAAATCGTCCGATTTGACGGGAAAAAGCTATAAAGGCAACACTGTTTATCATACTAGCATCTCTCTTTCCATCTTATTCTTTCTCCTGCTCTTTTCCTATCTTATTCTGTTTTCTTCTCGCTTGCACTGTTTTTGTTTCTTTTGCTTTGCAGCTGATTTGTTTGTGGATCACGCAGCGTATGCGCAACGAGAGTCGCCTTGGCAATTAAAGCTCAATTGACAGCGCGTCCAAAGTGTGCCGTCAACGCATACACACACAGATACACACACACACACACACACACACACACACACACCTATATAGACTCTATATACCCTCTATGAACTGTTTGTAGTATGCGACGACCCGTGCCGTCGCTTTTGATTACGAACTCTTATATATATTTATTCTACTTTTTTTTCAATTACTTTTTTTTTGGTTTTTTGGCGGCCTTTTCAATGCGCTTCAATTTAATTTAATTCGCAATAAATTGAAATTTTTCGTTCATTGTTGTTGCGACGACGACGACAATTTTGCAGCACAGCCGCCCCGCCGTGCCACGCCTCTGCTGCCCCACCCCGGTTTTTTGTCTCATTTATGCCCGCATGCAACTTCCTTTTTAATATGCGCGTTTTTTTTTCAGCGTTCGCATTCAACATACAACATACAACAAAACGAGTACAGTCCGTCAATTTCCATATGCCATTTTACTTGAACAGTGCCTGCAAATAGTATGCAACGCATTCAGGCATACAGCTCAGTTATTGTCCATATAATATCCGCTCAATTACAGCAATGTGATGAAGAAGAAAGTTACTTTATTTAAATGTGGTTCGCTTTTGAAGTGTTTCTCTTCCGTTTTGAATTTAAGATTGGCATCTTTAACTAGTTTTTAAGTACTTTTTAGGATATATGACTTATAAATACCATAACTATCCCTATTATTCTTAGAATTACAGAAGAAGAAATTTACTATTGCATTTTCCTTGCGCCTTGAGCTTAAGAATTGTATCTTAAGCTAGATTCCAAGTATTTTTTAGGCTATATTCTTTTTAGACACCACAACTAATCCTATCTTTCTTACATTTAGAAGCCACATCAAAGGGAAGTGAGAGAATACATGATGTAGTTTCAAAAAGAAGACCAGTTTCATTATTTCCCCTTAGGAAATAAATAACTAATTGTATCTTCAACTTCAGCCAAAGTATCTTTATACATATATGCCATATTTAGCTCTATCTTTAATATAAAATCTCTTATATTTTCAAGATATAACGAATGCAAAACTCATATTTAATTAACTCCTTGCACAAATCAAGTTGAAGTAATTGTATCTCAAACTGCAAGCTGAGCGTCTTTAGACTAATGTACCATATCCAAGTCATATCTATCTCTATCTTCTATCAAACTATATCTCAAACATACATTTGATGAGCCAGCAATCAAATTGAAATCAACTAATTGATTCATTTAGCCTTCCTTGGCAGCCTCATTAACCAAAGAAAAATATATTTTCAGAGTGCGTTTAACGCCCGCCCCGCAAAACATTCAACATTCGTCGCCTCAAGGCACACGCAATGGTTGGCAACAGCTGCTGGCTGTTTGAGGAGGGGAAGAGAGAGGGTGCAGCGGTGGCAGCGGGTGTAACGTGGGTAGCTGGCAGCATTAACCCAATACAGACACAGACAGCCTATAATTAAAATGTGAACCTTTTTGTGGTTTTTGTATCTGAACTCTTTGTCAGAAGCCTGACTTCAAAAATAGCCGAACTGAGATTACGCAAATTGAGACACGCCTTCCAAAAATTACTTCATTTTGTATTTCTATACTTTTTTCGTGCTTGATTTTACAAGTTCAAATTTTGTATAATAAATACACAAATTAAGTTTGTAATTTTGTATGCTTACGCTTATCATTCTTTAGAAAACTATTTTTCTAGTTTTTCATTTTAAAATTTGCATGCGAAGTTATTTTTTTAAATTTCAAAATAGTATATATTCATGTCAAATAAGCATTACAGTCCCGACTGCGCTCTACGCTGTTTCCTGTTTATGTGTTTCTAGCTTTAAAAAGCTGGAATTTTTCTATGTTCAATTGTTGAAAATCAAACAGTTGAACATTCTGTGTTACAACTTGTACGATTTCTCTTCGGAAAATATTTTTGGTGCATAGATTTTTCTCCTAAGTTTTCAACTATCAACTCTAGATCTTTTTGGCGTAACTGTCTTGATCTTTGTAAACAAAGCATAACAGCTACACAAGTTGGGGCTTTTAAAGTTTTAAGTTCTACAAAAAACAGAGTTCTGCTATAATTTCTAAAGTTTCTTGTCTAAACTTAACCAATTTCTTTTCAGAAAATATTTTTTGTGTCAAAATTGATCTTCTAAATTGCTTTGCTTTTCATTTTTAATCAAATTTGATGACTTTTGTTCAACAAATTGTTATTTTTAATCTTTAAACTTCAACTACTTTGATCATTGTATCTTGTCTAGACTGTTTTGACATCTGAATTGAGTACAATGCAATTTTTTTTCAAAAATGATTAAATTATAGCTTAAATTGATTATGATTTGATCATATGGCATTATGAAGTAATTTCGATTATGGTCAACTTTCACTTGGCTTTGATCTGCTTGGCAATTAGAAAGCATGTCCAGTTCAAGTCCAGGTCTAGCTTCAGCTTCAGGTCCGAGTCCAGGTCTAGTCTGTCCAAGGCACACGCCTCATTCATAGATTATAATAATATTATTATTATATTTTACGTATGGAAAGGAAAGCTGGAAAAGCAGCATAGAAAAGCGCTGCGCGGGCGAAAAGTCTTTTGCATAGTTGTTCCATATGAAAGACCGCTGCCGACTGCAACACACAAGTTGCAACTTGCAACCGCAGTCGCTGTCGCTGCCGCAGACGCAGCTGACCGCACCCCACGTGCTTTTGCTATTGAATTGAGTGGAAATTGCTGTGGACCCAGGAGGGGTTGGCTAGGCTGCGGGGGCTAAAAGGAGGGGCCTTAAAGAGGCCAAAAGCGCCAAAATGCTGCAATGGTTTTTTGGGCTGCAAAATGGTTTTTTGGCCACAGTTGCCGCCTTTTGCCTTTTTGCCTGCAGCTGCAGCAATGCATTGTTGTTGTTGTTGTTGTTGCTGGGTCTATGCCGGCGACAGTTGTTGTTGTTGTTGGTTGTTGGTTGCTTGGCCAGCTGTGTGTGCTTGGGCCCTGGCTGTTTGTTGCCTGCGCCGAAAACATAACGAATTGTTGTGGCAATCGCTTCGTTCCAATTGAATGCTTGCCGCCGCGCCACAAAAACTCGCGCGCCACCTCAAACTTGCAACGCTCGACGCGCAACGTGCAACTTGCAACTCGGAATCTGGAATCTGAATTTCGAATTTGAATTTGAATCCGTATCCCCAACTATAACAACAACAACAACAGCAACAACAAAGCACAGCTGCAGCCGTTTTTCATGATAAATTTGTTTTGCATTTAATGCTGACCCAAGCGAAATATGTTGGCAAATTTATGGACTCTCTCTCTCTCTATATCTCTATCGCTTCAGACACATGCACTTGAATTACTTTAAAGCACTACTTTTGTATACCCTGTATTCAGTTGAATGGTAGCAAGAGGGTAGAATAGTGTGCTAACAAACAGAAAAGATACAAGTAGAAAAGTATAAAAGTAGCTGTGTTCTAACTCTTTGAACTCAGCAACTATAAGAGCTAGAGTAAGTAAAATTGGTATTTAGACTGTCTTGCATGTTTAGATCAAGTTTATTATAAAATCGTACACTTTTTCTCGATTTTCTTACTTTTCTCACAAAGGCTTAAAAACCAATTCCAGGCACTAGACTTAAGTTAAGATATTGATATTTTGAATGCACATCTTTAAGCATACTGTCCATATTTGTGCCAAATTTCATAATGATCTGATAATAAACAGCGAACTTATTTCTTAAATCTCTTTGTTTAAGGAGTTGGGCTATTTTTGAGCATCGTACAGGGTATTTTTGTATTGAGCCTTTCTACTATACTTATACAAAGACAATCTTTTAAATCAATTGACTGAATATATGCTTCAACAGGCGAGTCAATCTAACTATATACATCTATATGAACTATTCGAACTTAGGATCTATAAGAGTTAGAGTCAATAAATTTAGTATGTAAGCTCTAGAAAACATTCAGCACAAGTTTATATTAAGTTTTTTTTTCTTACACTACCCAAAAAATCTAAAAACACCAAAAAAAAAGAAAAAACTAGATTTTAAAGCACAGAAACCAAAAATTGTATAAAAATATTTTCATGTGACAGCTGCTCATTTTGTATTTTGTAGAGAACCCAAAAATTTGAAAGCAAAATGTTAATGTGACAGCTGCTTATGGTCTAAGTTATCTTATTATAGGGTATATCACAGTCTTATACTGAAAATTTGCACATATTTACTGCTATATGGTTGACAGTTATGAAGCTGCTTTTGGCCAAGCTAATTACGATAAAAACGAGCAACAGCAACGAGTATATTCGACAACGGTTTCCCAGCCTGCTCATTTGTGGGATTTGCGAGGGTGGGCAGAAGAGAAGCGGGCAGGTTAGGAAAGAGGAGTTTGGCAGAGGCAAGCTCGTTAGAGCTTAGCTTTTAGGTAGGGGGCGTCGCTGCCAATTAACTGGGCCAATATCAGTTTGAAATTTCTGTATTCTGTATTTTGGTTAGCAGCAGAAAAGTCTCAGCTTCAGAGCCTATGCTTATTTATGTGGCAGTTGGATCAGAGCGTTCAACTTGCCTCATAAATTTGCAACATGTTGTAATGTTGTTTGTCAACAGTTT
Organism: Hirtodrosophila cameraria; assembly: GCA_949708635.1. Classification (NCBI taxonomy): domain Eukaryota; kingdom Metazoa; phylum Arthropoda; class Insecta; order Diptera; family Drosophilidae; genus Hirtodrosophila; species Hirtodrosophila cameraria. The sequence goes on along the minus strand of OX453091.1, from coordinate 26,493,399 downwards.
TAACAGTCACATAAATTAAATGCTAGTCAAGTGCGAGTGCAACTGCAGCAGCTTCAGCTTCCAACAGCAACTAAAACTAACAACAACAACAACAGCAATATACCAACGGCAACATGGTGTTAACATTTTTCGCCCCGCGGCCAAAAATGAAAAGCTGGCAAAAGAGGAAGAGAGAAAAAAAGTGCCAGCAAAAGTAAGAAAAAAATCTGGTAAAAATCCATGAAAATTCAACAGACGACGAAAAGTTTTTCAGCTGCAGCAGCAGTTGTTGCTGTGGCTGTTGTTGTTGTTGTTGCTGTGTGTTATAAAGAACTCGACTCGACCAGACTTGAACAACAACAACAAACGTTTGCTACGTTGACTTTCTAACTGTTTAAGAGTCGTTTTCCAAATGCTTGTGGAGCGGGCGTATTGTTTGGCCAAGTTGTTGCTGCTGCTGCACAACAGCAACATGCTAGACAGCAACAACAGTTGTTGTTGTCGTCGTCGTCGTCGTCGTTGTGCTTCGTGTAAGTTGTCAATGCTTTAAAAGCGATTTTCGCCTGATTTGACACAGGCGAAGAAATAGTTATTAAAGGCAAAACCAATTGAGTTGTAGAGAGGACTACGAAGAAGCACAAGTCTACAAAGAGGATGAAAGACAAGGCGAAGAAGTAGCAGCAAGGCAAGAAGATAAACGAGGCAGACTTTCAAATAGCCGCAGGAACTGTCATTTGGGCAATTAGCTTTTTGGATATGACAGTTAGAAAGAGAAAGAGGCAAGCTTGCTCAAAACATAAGTTAGATAGAGTTAGCATGCTAAGTTCCCAGGCAGTTCTTATTAGATCGAAAAAAAATTTCTTAGTGGTTTTTTAAGAAATTAAGCAAAGGGCAGTAAGAAACGGAACCCCTACCGCAAGCAGCGATGCAGAAAGGCCCACCAGCAGCTAAATAACAACAATAACAATAACAACAATTACAAAACAACAACTAAATATAGCCAAAGCAAAAAGTAGTTAAAACCCAAACCAAAAGATTTCTTGAACTTGTTTTTTTTGTGCTTGAGTTGTTTCTTTCAGTTTCTTGAAGTTTCCTCGTTTTTTTTTTTTGCTTTTGACGTATTTTTTTTTCAGCGAGCGTGTGGGAATTTTCTTATCTGATTGTCTCTTTTTATTTTCGAGTCTTGTAAGCGTCTCTCTTGTCTATCAGCGAGGCAGCGGCATAATTATATGTAGATTAGTATTGGACTCGTAAATATATATATATTTATATAAGAGTGTATAACAGAAAGAGGAAGCTGTAAAATAGGTCTATGTTCCCATGACTTTTGCCAAAAGCCTACATTTACAATATGCAAATTCTTTAACACACCTTTTTCTAGCTTTTTGTTACAGTTTACAAATAAAAAAAGAAAGTTGAAGCATATTTATTGCTTTATCGATTTTAATCGATTTCTTGAATATGATATTACTTGCCATGGATAAAACATAACAAACAGTATTATTATGTTATTTCGGCAACATTTTGCTGCTGATTTTCATTAAAGTCATAAATTTAGTAAATGAATCATAGATCAACTTCAAATGAATTCAATCGTTGATCAAACTCGAGTGAATTCAATTGGAAAAAACTTGTCAAGAGTTAAGCCTTGAGTCAAATTCTAATTCCACAAAATCTTTGCAAAAGTGGAAGACGGCAAAGATCGTTATATGAAAGTAACTATTGTAAAACTAATATTACATTGAATTACGTATATAAGTCAATACCATTGATGCATCTTATTTGAATTCAAGAAAAGAATATCGATAATTCAAATTAGTCGAAAAAACATCGAACTAGTAAGAAAAAACTGCACATTAATGTTTGAAAATCGTATTCTAAATGGATTATAGCATAAAAATAATATATAAAGATTATATTGAAGAACCTAAAATGAATTCTGGTTAAGAGAATCTTGAAACAAAATATGCATTTTTAAAGGATTCTACACTTTTTGAATTGCTTTGATTATATTCGTTTTACAACAAATCGAAAAACGCTGAAAACTGACAAAAATCAATTATTTTGAAAATAATTAATGAACTCATTTTAATATTATTATTTGTATTCTTTTTTTGCAGACCTGGTTCTTCACAGACACCGACGATCACTACTATCAGGAGAAGACAAGTGAGTAATATGCGTAATATAACCCAAAAAAAAGAAAGGAAATGAGAAAATCTTAAACTTAAAAAATACAAAAAAATTGCACCAAAGTTCATTTTGAAAAGGTATTTATCAGTTGAAGACTGGACAGAAAAGGAGAGGAGCGTACAGAGGCAGAGATTGGAAGAGGAGTTAACCTACCTGTCGACCTCTTACCTTTTGTTCGTAGTAGCTCCCCGTTCGATTCTCAATTTGGGTTTCACATCACATCAGGGACGCGAACACGCCCAGTTGAACGCCTAATCTTGGCCACTGTCTGCGGGGTGAAGAAGGGCGAGAATAAAACCGATTAAAGTTTATATAAGTTTTTGGACAGTGTGTGTGTGTGTGTCTGGTGTGTGTTTGGTGTGTGTAGATTGTGTTTACCTGCGCTGCTCACCCGCATTTTAATTGAATTGCAGCCTTTTATTTTTGTTTTTCGAGCTTCGTGCTTCGATTTTTGCGTGCAGCTGCAAGAAAACGAAGGAGTTTTAATTAAAAAAAAAAAAATGAAAAAATAACAACTAAAAAACGTTCAAATTTCAATTTCGTTTCGAAAAAAATTGTATTTCATTTTTGCATATTGGCAAAGTTCTTGTCTCAAATTTCACACACAGCCTCTTAACTGGTTGTTCTTCGTTTTTAAGAGCGGCATTTTGATTAGGCAAAAGTTCCAGAGGACAAACAACAACAACAACAACAACAACAAACACGCATCGATGAGATTTTTTTGAGTTATTGTTGTTGTTTGTCTGGAGCACATAACACAAAAGAATATATATATATATATATACATATCCTTAGAGTGTTCTCCCTTTTCCTTAGCCTGTCTTGTGTGTGCTTTAAATATTTCAACAATTTTCATCCAATTAAGGCGCACAAGTTTGCCTGCTTTTTATATTTTCTACACCCTCTCTGTCTTAGTCAGCCCTCTCGCTCTCGCTCTCGCTCTCGCACTCCCTCCCTTTCGCACACTTGCAGCTTTATCGGCGGCGTCTGTCAAACGAGCAGATACAAAACGTATCCGTTGGATATATGCAGCGGCATTCTTGACTAACAAGCTACTGTTTTTGGTTTTTTGTTCCCTTTTTTTTTTTTTTTTTTGGCTTCCCATTCTGATATGAGCTTGCAGCTTCTTTTTAGTTAATTAACATAGAGTCCTTCCTTCCCTTTACTTCTCCCGCTGCTTGTTGACGCGTTGTTATTTTGCTTAATTACCAATCTTTATCAAATTCTTGCGACTCCCTTTTTTAACCCCAACTCTTTCTATTTCTTCTTTTCTTTTTTTTTACAGAGGGCCATCTTATTAATACAAAATGCTCGCAGGGCCATTTTCGCAAGGCTTTGTGCTGCAAAATGTCCGCGGAGCTGGATATCTTCCTTGAGAGCGGCAAAAAGTAAGTACAATCATACCTCTTTATATATACATACATACATATATCTGAAATGTTCAATTTGAATTCAGTTTTCCAATTTCTTTTCACATATCTTTTGCGCGTCTGCACAGCAACAATATCAATTTCAATTACATGCCAAATTATGATATTAAGCTTACAATTGGGGTAGAGCTGCAAAACAGCCGTTAGCTTTATCGATAGTATCGATAGTTTTCTTTTTGATAGTATGGATGAGCTAACGTTTTTAAATGAATATTTTTTAAATTGAGTTGTAGTATTTTACTTTAGTATTCAATAAAAAAGTCAGTTAGTTTTTGCAATTAGTTGTAACTATCGATAGTTTAACCATCACTATCGCATTTTCAATCGATACAATCGATAAGCACTCGTTTGGTAAAGTCAATTCTTTGAATACAATTGAATATACTATCATCGGTACAAGCTAAAATACTGTATACATTGATTGTTACTTTTATGAATAGCCTTCCCATTCAAGTAAGTGTTAAAGCATATAAGAAATATTACTTATTCTCAGTTTTCAGTTCTTTAAATACTTTTATAAGTCATTATCGTAGTTTTTTTTTGGTTTCGATAGTATCGATATACACAGAAAAATCCATATGCCAATAGTTTCAATTAATCTAAAGCCTTCTTTGAAATTAATACATGTTACAGTCTTTAAAAAACTTTAACTAAAATCAACTCAATCTAATATTCCGTTTTTTGTAAGATTCTGCTCAATTTATCGATACTTGAAATTATCAGCAAAGCAACTATCGAAGTCTTTCCAGCTCTAACATATTGAAATGTGTATATGAAATGTTAAGTATGAATTCAGTTTTCAGTTCTTTGAACATGTCTTTATGTTGTGCGTGTGTTTATTTGTGTGTGTGTGTTCGTGTGTGCACAACCATTTCAATTTCAATTTCATGCATTATTATGGCATTAAGTTGAAACTGAAGGCCTTGGGGGCAAGAACAAAGTGCCCGTTTTGGGCAAATGCTGTCATATTTGCCAGCTAAATGGTCAAATTCCTTTAAAGTAGCCTTTAACAAGAAGTTGAACAACAGTGCAATGACTTATGTTGCTGCTGTTGTAGAGAGGTTGTTGCTGCTGCTGCTGCTGTGGATGATGTTGCTGATGTTGCTGCTATTGTAATTGTAGACTTTAATGCGTTTTAATAAGCAACCGCAGGAGAAGCCCATCATCTAGCCAAACGCAATGCAAACACCCAGTTTGGACCGTGGAGTTGCAGCTGCCATGCGTTCTAATTTGCGCAATTAAGACGCAGCAGCAACAGTTGTTGTTGTTGCTACAGCTACTCAAAACTTGTCCAGCAAACCGCAAACAGAAAAGAGCAGCAGAAATGGCAAAGATACTTCAACTGCAGCAGCAACAGCAAGAGCAACATAGCAGCAACAGCAACTAGCGCCCAAAGGAGCAGCCTAGAAATTCTTGAGCTACAGCTTCAGCTTTTTTGTAATTACACTGGGCAGCAGCAGCAACAACAGCAACAGCAACAACTACAACAACAAATTGTTGCCAGTTGAAATCTAGAACAACTTGGACATGCTGCGACTTTATATGTTGCAGCTGAGTAGGATGTTGCTGTTGCTGAATGTGGATGTCGTTCTTGTTGTTGCTGGCGCTGCGTTTTGGCTTAGAACTTGAAACTGTCATTATGAAAGCACTGAGCATGCAATCAATACAATAACAAAAGCAACAGCAGCAACAACAAATTGCAGGCAGCAGCAGGCTGTGCTGTTGTTGTTGTTGTTGTTGCTGTGGTTGCTGCTGCTGCAAGTCCATAAAAAATAAAACAAAATAAATGGCAAGCAAGCTAAATGTGCAGTTATGATCAAGATGAGGCGGCTGTTGTTGCTGCTGTGGCAGTTGCTGCTGCTGCTGGTTGCCTGGAATGGTATCAGGTGGCAGCAGCAGTTGTTGTTGTTGGGGCGCAGCCAGTTTCCTGTCCAGTTTTGCCTGGCTGATTGGCAACGCTTAAAAATTTTGCGGAATAAGTGCAAAAGCCCCAAACAACAGCAACATGGAGTAACAACAACAACAACAACAGCAGCAGCAGCAGCTTACTGCAAAGTCTGTGCAAAATATGAAAAGAGGTTAATTAACGTGCATTGAAACTGGCAATTATGGCGCTGCTTGCTGTTGCTGCTGCTGCGCTTTTATTGCCCCGCTGCTACGCACAGCAGCAACATGTTGCTGTTGCTGCTGCACAAAATTGACTTACGAGCAGCGGGACGTCCGTTCTATTAAATGCAAATCAAGCAGCATAAAATTTCAGTTTTTCTTTTATACACTTTTTGCTTTTTAATTACATTACCATAAATTTTGTTGCATTGCAGCAACACTTGCTGGCAGCAATGGCAGCAGCAGCAACTTGAAGACAGGCAACGCCTTTTTGCTTGCCGCTGGCTGAGCTAATTGCAGCGCACTCGCTGCGCAGCGACGCTGTCTATTATAAAACCCGAACAATTAGTGCAATTTAATTAAAATTACAACATCAACAAGTACAACAACAGCAGCAACAGCAACTACAGCAGCAACAACAGCAACTACAGCAGCAACAACAGCAACTGCAAGTCACAACGCTGACTGGCTGACCTGGCACGTCAATCAGTCGCAGTTGTTGCTCCCCCCCCCCCACCACCACCATACCGCAGCTGACCCCTGTTCCTGCCCTAGCTCCGCCCCTCTTCTAAGCCGTGACGTCGCCAACAACGCTTGCCGCGCACAGCAGCAATCATCAATTATGAGCTCTAGGGAAATGTGTTGCGGACAGCGCTTTAAGGAATTTCTATAATGCATAGGCGCCGATAAGTGTCTAAGATCCCCTCTTCCCCTCTCACGCAACACCATGTGCCACATTTTTGTTTTATAAATTAGTTTTTAAAAGCGCGCAAGAAAAAAAAATGCCACGCTTTAAATTGTTTTTCTTGTTTTTTTTTTTAGTTTTCAACTTTTTCGATTTATTTGTTTCAAGTTCTAATTTATATCCCGCTGTGTGTGTGTTCGTGTGTGTCTGTGTGTGTGTGTGTCTTGGGTGTGTTTTGTGTTTTATGCCACACCTAACAGCAAATGTCGCTAACATAAAAAACTAGCAAACTTGTCTTCAAGCAATTGTGCGAATGTATCTCTTATCTTTTTAGCTGATTTGTGAGCCGCGTTTTTTGTTTGTAGCAACAACAACAGCAGCAACATGCCCTTGTTATGACGCAGCTCTCACTTATCTTGTATATACCTATGTATATATCTTATATATATGCATATATGTGTATATTTTTGTAACTGTTGCACGTTTTGTAATCAACATTTATTGACATTATAACGGCACTTGCATATCATATATATATATAAGGTTTTTGGGGTTGGGGCAACACACCTCTTGTAATTACGACACGTAATATGCATAATATTCACACAGCATCAACATCAACAACAACTCGCAAAACTCTGCGAAATAAACCAAAGAAAGTGACCCAAAACAGGATTCACACACACAAAATGAGGCAACAACAATCTTTTGTTATACCCTAGCTGAGGGTATTATGACTTGAAAGAGTTGTTTTTGGTTCACAAAAAGTATATAAATCCCAAATGTGCTTATTTTCCCACTTCTGACTATCAATATATCTATATGTTCTATGTGAACTCAGCTCTCTTTGAAGCAGAGTTGCTGAAATTTGGTGTATATACTTCTTTTTGTGGTAGGAAGTATATATATCGGAACCAGTCGGAACGGTCAACTATATCATATAGCTGCCATAGCAACGTTAGCTTGAAAATGTAGTTTTTCTATGAAGAACTTTTGTGTGCTTTCAAGTAATTTTAACAAAACTTCGAAATTTCAAATTTGATCACTTTATACTAATCGGATAACTATATCATATATAGCTGCTAAAGAAACGATCACGAACAGCATTTCCTGAAAGTGTATTAAAACAACGTTAGCTTCCCAAATTGCTTGCCTCTTGTTGCATGCTATTGTTGTTGCTGGCGTGTAATGTTGTTGCTGGCGTGTAATGTTGCTGCTGATGATGTTGTTATATTGTATTTAATGATGAGCTGATATTTTTTTGGCAAACTGAGCCAGTTTTTGACATGAATTTTTGGGTGGGCGTTGTTGTTGTTGTTGTTGCTTCGCTTGTTGCAGTTACTTTTGATGTTGCTGCTGCTGCTGCTGTGAAAGTGCGTGGGAATTTGTTTAACATTATTTGCCCCATTAATGTTATTTCCCAGGCGTGCCACAAAAGTCGCTGCTCCCTTTGCAACACACAGCAACAACACCCCGCACTTGTTGATGTTTGCTTGCCCCGCAGCTAATCCCACATTGAGCCATATAAAATAATAGCCAACGGGGAGGGTGAAAGAGCTGAAGAAGTTGCGGCAAATTCCCAACGTCAACATTGACAGCAATATGCAACAGCAACAACAACAGCAGCAACAACAGCAACACACACACACACACGAGCAATCCATCTAAGGTTCAGTTTGCTGCGACAATTATAATTGTTGTTGTTGTGGTGTTAGTTGTTGTTGTTGCTGCTGTTGAAGTGCAATGCTTTTCTTTGCGGCTTTGGAAAACCTCATAAGCATTTGTCGCATATGTGAAAAACCAGATGTTGTCGCCGTCTTTTTGTGTGTGAGAAAATTTTCTTTTTGCGGCAACACAAGGGGCAACGAACATTTTCGAGCAGCGCCCCGCGTGTGAAGCGGCAACAGTTGCTTAGGGGAAAGTCAGCGGCAACAGCGGCAAGAGACGAGGCAGCAACGCATCAATTTCATTTATTTGCCACTTGTGGCAGCAACAACAAGCACAACAACAACAGCCACATCAGCCACAAATTATTCAATTGAAGCAAAGTATGTGTCGTGTGGTAGCAGGGAGGGTGATTGAGAGGGGCAGGGTAGACATTCAACGGGGTTTTAAACTAAATGAAACATGTTGACATTGTCGCATATCTTCAGTTGGAATTGTTGCAGTTTTTTTTGATGCAGCGGAAATGCACAAATTGAGTATGCAGATGAAGTTGCAACTGTTGCAGTTGCAGTTGCAACTCGTTGCTGCTGCTGCTGGTTGCACATCCGGCGGAAAGTCGAGGCGAGCAAAACGCCAAGTTGTGCCTCCAAAATTGCTTGTTCTACATTTCAATTAGAGCCGTGCTCGCCCACATGCACACTCAAACTCATACACACGGCTGCAGTCACATTCGTTGCTTGACAATTGGCGTCAATTTGGAGAAGTCGTGTATCTACAAGATACTTTTGCACTTGTTGCTTGTCATTGTTGCTGTTGTTGCTGCTGTTGTTGCTCTGGTTTCTCTGCTTGTTGCTATTGTTTTCTCGGTACTAATGATTGCTTTGTCAGCTACGCTGTTGTCGCCAGTTGTCGCACAGTGGAGTAGGTCGAATTTCTTTCTTGCAAATTTTGCAGAGAGATTCTGAATCAATAAAGTTAAATAGAAATGTTTCTATTTTTGAAATCAATCAAATCTGTGCTAAATAGATTAATATGTCCATATGGTAAGAAATTCGTAAAAATGTTCGGAAATATGTTGAAAATAGAGACAGGTCTGATATTCCAAAACTGGGGATTCAAATAGTTTTCACATTAATTCCAGATTTTTAAAATAGATTTGGAGAAAAAGGGAGTAAAAAGAAACTCAATCAGGTGAAAACTTTATCCTATTTTTTTTTAAGATTAGGTTCCGGGTTTGTTATCTTTCTATGAAGAAGATTTAAAACACTTAAAATAGAATAAAAAAACTTTCAAACATAAGTTCGAAAAGCAAACACGATTATTATTTCAATTGAATACGGAAACATAACATTGAAAATTAAGCCGTTTTGATACAGTTTTATAATATTTTCGTTCAATTTGTAACAACATTATTTGCGCTGTTTGCCCCACAGTGCTTCGTTGTTGGGTTGACAAATGCGTTTCAATTGTCGCCGCTGTTTCAATTGTTCACTGAGCGTGTCAAAGCAAAAGTTGAAATGCTTTTGTATCTGAAAGATACACGGCAAGAAAAGCAGCGGGTGATCAGCGCTGTGTGGCGTAGCAGCGTTCAACGTGCAACGTGCAACGTGCCGCGTGCACTTGCAGTGGCAATGGCAGTGCTTGCTGTTGTTGCTGTTGCACTCATAAATCTCTGACTCATGGCAGCTGTTGTTGTTGTTAATGAGCAGCCTTGTTGTTGTGATTGTTGTTTGTTTGATTTAAGTGCTCGCTTAATGTAAATATCTTGTTTGGGCCTCTGACTTGCCACATTGATTTGTATCAATGCGCAATTCGCAATCCGCAATTCGCATTCGTATCTGTAGCTATATCTGTTGTTTGTATCTGTATCTGCAAGATACATTCCAAGCTGGCTGACAGCTGACTTATTGCTAATTGCAAAGCCTGACAACAACAAAATCAGTTCGTCATCCTTTTTGTTTGTTTTGTTGTTGTTTCCATCTCCAGTTTCATTTGGCGTGGCGATCGCTTATCTCTCCTGCTGCAGAGCACTGTCAAAATACTTTTAACACAGACTGTGTTTTCTGCAGCTGATCGACTCACGCTTAATGCGAAATCTATTAAGACTGCTCTACAGTCTACAGTCTCTGCTCTGAAGTCTCTCTTTCTCCCTTTTTGACTTGACTTGAAAGTGCCCCGTCAATCATATTTTATTATGGCCCTGGCTCCAGACATAAAACTCATTTCGACTGCGACGCAAACCCGACGCGACGCCAACAACGCCAACGCTAACGCCCCAGCAACAACAACAGCAACAGCTGCTGCTGATATTGCCTCTTGCCTCAAATCTGCCCACATCAGCAACTCGCGTAATTGGAAAATTTGCCAGGAAAAATAAACTAAAACAGGAAAGAAAAGCAGTCTTACAGCTGCCGCACTTTTAATACACTTGCAAAAACGTTTCTTTTCAAACCAAAATTTTAACTTTGACCGATCTTTACTATGGCAGCTATATGATATAGTGCTCCGATTTCGCTTAAATTTGAGCAAACTACATAAAGTATAATAGATTTTGCAATTTCTGAGTTTGGTTGAGAATTTTGTAAAAACAAAAGAGTTTTTAATGATTCAACGCATTTTCTATGGCAGACATAGTATATAGAGCTCCGATTTGATTTAGTCAACTTGCATATATATATATATAATAATATTATGAATTGAAATTGGTGCAGATATTTTGAAAAACAAAAAAGATTTTTGCCTGTTTGTTCCTATGGCAGCTATATGATATAGTAATGCGATCCGGTTGTTATCGACAAATATACTTTCTGCTACAAAAAGAAGCACCTGTACCAAGTTTCATCAACATATCTTCACAAAGAGCTGAGTTCACATAGCACATATTGACATATGGATAGTTAAAAATTAACATAGTGAATCAACTCAATTTCCCAATTAGATATATAAACTTTAAGGTCTCGAAACTTGCTCTTCCCATGCATTACACATTAAGTAACAAATTTAAAACACCTTCTTTTAGTGTATAACAAAAGTTTTGCATTCGTTTTGGCGTCTCAGTTTTCGCGGCCATTGGCCACACACAAACACAGTGAAATTCAGAAATGTGGCTGCCTCAGCTGCCTCAACTGCTGTTGTTGTTGTTGTTGCTGCAACACGATGCAAGATAAACAGTCAGCAGCCAAAAAAAAAAAATAAACAGAGCCAAAGAAATAAACAAACAAATAAACGCAGCGTTTAAGCCACCAGCGTTGATCGCCTAGCTGGCCAGCTGCAACAAACCTCGATTCCCTCTCAGCTCTTCCCTGCTTTTCTATCTCTTGCTACTCCGATCGAACGATCGATATCCAAGCGAGGGGCAAATGAAAACATTTTCATAAATGCCAATAGAAAAGCAGACTTTTGGTTTGGGAGAACGCGTTAATTAAAAAGACAGCGCACATAAAAAGCCAGCTAGATTTCAATTTGGAAGAAACTGAAACGCAGAAGGAAGGTAGGGGGAAGCGACGGAAGGTAGGGGCAAAGAAAAGACTCTGCCGCATTGCGCCACGCATAATTAAGCGAAATTAAAAGCGCATTTTTATGCGACACGAAGCGGCAAAAAGAGGCAAAATCGACAGGCAACAACAGCAGCAACAACGACAACAACAAGCTGGCTGCTGTTTTCGCACAGGTATCGCATGTGGCAGCCACATCAACAACAACAAACAACAACAACAACAACAACATCGGCTACAAACAACAACCGACAACAACAATCGCACAATTTATGAATGCCACAACTCCGCAACTACGATTAGCTCAGCTGCTCAGCATGCTGCTTAGAAGGGGAGTCCAACCTCCTGCTCCTATCCTCCCTACCCGTCCCCTTTCCACTCCCATCACCCCTTCTTGCTACCTCTACTATCATTCCCAGCTTATGCAATAAAAATTATATTAAATTACCCAAGAGACGCCAGGCAAACTCTTTGATTTTATTGAATACTTAGTTAGGAACACTCAACTCAACTCAACTCGATTCAACTCGATTCGATATTCAATAGAGAAAGAAATAACTAAGCAGATAACTGTCTTCGACTGGGCAACTGTTGAGATACGGTTTCCATAGAAAGCGTAGTGGTTTTTATGATATTGTTGAGGATTAAGAAAGATTACGTAACTCAGGATGTAGTTTTAGGAAGCTGCGCAGAATATGAAAAACTTGTAATATTGCTGATAATTCAACAGATAACCGCAGAGACATCTCTAGTCATCTTATCAATCGTGATATTGCAGTTCTTCGTAGTTGATTACTATAAGATATTACAAGTAGAAGTACTTAATTAGCAAAACAGTATACTTTTCATTACATATTCATAACTATTTAAGCCGCATATTTAATAGTTCCTGCGGAATTCAGAACAGCAAGCTGCGATATTTAACGACTGCTGCATTAAACTTCCTTTCGCAGTTAATCAATAAGCTAGTTAACTATTTGCCTTTAGCTACTAAGGCAGTAAGTTGAAGGTCTTATGTTGATTTCTAGCAAAGGTCTGCAAACTCCCCCCCCTTCAACCCCAACTCCTTACAGAAGCAGAGGCAGAGAACCCGTTCGATAGTCTCTCGGCTGCATTTTAATGGCATCATTAGGCCGCTGTTGGCTACCGGATATGGTTGATCGTTTGTCACTGCGGCTAATCCTAGTTTGCAGCTGCATCAAAAGAGGGAGACAAACTGACCTGCACTCCCCCCACTCTTGCTCTCTTCCTGCTGCACACTGTAATTACCATCTAAATTAGTGCATTTTTTATGCACCTGAGGAGTGGGGGCATTAATTGAGGTAGGAATTTGCTTTATTGCTTAAACGAAACGATTTTGTAAGTATGCAAGAAGAACTTGGAAGACTTAGTTAGAGTTGGCAGAGTTACGTAGTCCGGAATAAGCAGAATTACGTACTCCATAGATGGTATCATTGGCCTCTGGCAATTTGCAAACCTTGCCCACATTGGGACGATTCAGGCGCTGTTCGATGACATTTAGATCTAGATTGTTAACGCGTACCATCAAAGTGGGTTCCTTGTCAATGGAACGATAAACTAAAGTCTTATGACAAGTAGTTGGCAACATGGGTTGTCCTGGCATATCCTTAGCAGTCGCATCGGGCAAAGGACCTATGTTCAAAGGACCCACATCGACGCCAATGCGTGTATTGCCGCAGGATATGCAGCGTATGCCCGTGTTGACAAAGCCTGCAGCACGAGGACATGTATCCTTGTCCTCGATCTTGAGCAGACGCTGTTCGATGTCATCGAAACGGTCTCGTATATATTTCTTAAGTGCCGGCATGTGCACCTTGTCTAGCTTGCTGTCCAGCATGTCCTGCAGCTCCTCCATGGTGCCTATGAATGTCAAATTGTACTCCTTGACCAATTCACGCAGATGCTCAATCTCAATGACACATTGCTTGACCAGCTCCAGACGCTCAAAGAGCTGCTCGGTTTTGCGCAGAAAATCCTTCAATTTCTCATAGAATGCAGTTAACTCCTTTTGTATTTCCTCAATTTGATCCAGAATGGGCGAGGCAATGCGTCGCAGCAGCTTCTTCATAAAGTCAATGTTTGATAGCAGACTGCACGCTATTTTATTATCCTCATCACAAACGGTGCAGAGATCCTCGCAGGGTGAGGAATAATGTTCCCAAATTTGCTTATGATACTGTTTGCTATTCACCTTGTTGCAAACGCGTATTTGTTGGAAATGTGCATCCAATTTGCATTCCAGTTTAGCAATGCGCTTCTCCATGGCTTCAACTTTCTCCAGCTCCTCAGAAATGGGCACTATGGTGGCCACGTCGAAGGGTAAAGGCGAGATCTTTGAACGCTCCAAGATGCGTTCCAAACACTTGCCCTCAAAGCCACCAATGGTAACCAAATCCTTCTGGCAATCTAGTTTCTTCATCAACGCATCCAACAAACTATGCAATACGGCCACATTCACATGATTCATCTCTGGCACCCCCAAAGCAATTCTGGCCAACTGTTCCAGTGTTAACTCCATCTTATAAACTGTGTGTATTACTTTAAATTCGCGATAATAATATTTGAATATTGAATGAAAATTAAATCAAGAATAGTTGTCGCCTGTTCGAGTTGAATTTTACTTGTGAACTTCAGCTTTTGTATTTTTTTTAACTCATTAGCATTATTATTAATTTCAAGGCATGCTGTGATTTTTGTGGGAGTGAGCGAAAAGAAAAAAAGGTCGAGGACAAATCATTGTCAATGCATTTGGCCTAAGAAAATATAAGAATAATGTCAATATTAATGCATTACTAATGCATAAGTTGATCAAAATTAAACTAATGAAATGAAATACCTGCAAAATAAAAAGTTTTCGATGAAAACTTTGAGAGCCTTTACTATAAAAAGCTATCTATATCTTTGAATTCAATAAACAATACATACAATGAAAAATCTTATAATATCTAATCCGATTGTTCTTTTTCTTTTTCCATAACTTTGCAGATGGTTCTGTCACTTTGACGATGACAACTATGTCAATGTGCCGCGTTTGGTGAAGCTGCTGGACGAGTATAGTCCAAGTGTGGATTGGTATCTGGGCAAGCCAAGTATATCATCGCCGCTGGAGATACACTTGGACAACGTAAGTGCAAATCTTAGTTATTTTTGCATATTTTCCAATACACGTAATTACATGACTCTCGACTATCGAGTATGACTATGAACTGGGCTCTTCTGGCTCTGAGTGTGGCTGTGTGATCGCCGATCGCCTTTCTCCTATGAAACGGGCATTATTTATGCGCCTGGCTGGGGCCATTTGTCTATGCCGCCATTTGGCTTCCAGCTGCCAGCGTAGGCTATCATTAATAACCGATATGATCTGGCTCAAGCTTTAGCTTTAGCTCTAGACTCTGAACCCGTTCCCATTTCAAATCCGGCTGCTGCGACTTTGCTGCGACGCTGCTGCTGCTGAGACGGCATTTGAAATATAGCCAGCTGATCCCGTAATGAATGTGCATGCAACAGTTTTGTCGGCTTTGGCCATTTGTGTGTAGGCTGTGGCTGCATGCCACACAGTTTGTCCAGGGCTGCCTCTTACAATATAACGTATAACGAATACCATAGCGAATCAGGTCTCTTTCGTTCAGCCCTGGTCAGACGCCGGTCAAGACTAATTGAAAGCCTGGCACCAAAAACTTAACGCTTCATTAGGTCAAATTGCAGTTCTCTTTTTTCCTGTATACTCTTTTTATTGCAGAGGGTTTTATAAGTTTGTCAAGCATTGTGGTACACATTTAAAGCGGCGTCTACGAGTCCATAAGACATTTATTTTAAAAGAATGAAGGATGAGTCTATAACGGTACTAAGAACTATCCATCTGTCGTTCTGTTCAATGTTAAGTGGAATCGCTTTGATGCTGTACTGATGAAATTTGGATCAAATGCTTCGTTTTTTGGTATCCACTTGAAACGGAAAACTATTTCAGATAGCTGTTTTAGACATGATTGAAAGAAGATTCAGTTTTTGAGCGAAAACTTTATTATACAGTTGCCATAAAACTATTACATTTTGTCCGTGATTTAACATTATTCACATTTCTGAAAGAGTATTAAATCTTTCTCAATCTCAAAGTAAACCGTTCTTGCCTGTTTTGGATTACTTTCGTTTTGGTTTCTTGCTGTATTAAGTTTCCTTAGCCCACATGTCCATTTACATGCTCAATTAATCAAGTGTTTCAACTTTTTTTTTATTTTTTTAATGATTTTGGGTTACCAGTTTCTTAATTTTTAAGCAATTTTTGGGTTGAAATTTGTATTTATCCTTTTTGGCTTTGAGCTCATTCATAAGCCAGTTCTTCCGTTAACCTTATTTTAAAACGTCTCTCCTTTCGCTTTACTCCCTTTTGCAGAAGAATACGACGACCAACAAGAAGATAACCTTCTGGTTTGCAACTGGAGGAGCTGGCTTCTGCCTGAGTCGAGCTCTGACATTGAAGATGCTGCCCATAGCAGGTGGTGGCAAGTTTATTAGCATTGGGGATAAGATACGCTTTCCGGATGATGTCACAATGGGTTTTATCATAGGTGAGTGGCTCAATACACAAAAAGAGAGAGAGTAGAGTATATTTTATAACTGTATTCCTTCTTGTTTCTCTTTGCAGAGCATCTTTTGAAGGTTCCACTAACTGTTGTGGACAATTTCCATTCGCATTTGGAGCCCATGGAGTTTATCAGATCGGATACGTTTCACGATCAGGTATCCTTTAGCTATGCGCACATGAAGAATCAATGGAATGTCATCAAAGTGGATGGTTTCGATCTCAAGACCGATCCGAAGCGTTTCTATTCGCTGCACTGTCAACTCTTTCCCTACTTTAGCTTCTGCCCGCCCAGATAGGGGTAGAGACTAGGGTATCTATAAAGAGGAGTCCTTCAAGATTCCCCGTTGGCTGTTGCAGGCGTACGCTTGTCCTTTTGATTCGGTTCTGAACCGTATTGGCAAACGTCGAAAAAAAAACACATCTCGACACTGTGATTTTAAATTTAAGTAATAATCGATAAACGATCAATGATAAATGATAACAGTATAACGATTAATATAAACATATGGTTCTTTGTATATATATATACATATATATATATATATAGAATTCAACTCGAAAGTTGTGCTTCCTAGAGATTTAAACACTGATCAAGAAGAACTTGCCTTCCAAAAAATTCATATCTAAGATTATATAACAACTATTATTGTTTAAGTTTTTTTTGCAATTCAAGAAATCAACACTTTCCAAGTGCTTCCACATCAAACTCTTCCATAATTAATATTAATGGTCTAGTCTATGTTTAAGTTGCTAATTAGGCTTGTTAAGTTCACGTATGGATCCAATTAAAAGTACCATCAAAGCTCTAAGTGCGGTTCAAAGTTCTTACTTTGTAGTCTGCATCAAAAAAAAAAGAAGTGTCAAATGTATTACTGTTACTCTGCAGTCTAATAAAGTATGTCTAATCTGTGTGTATATATCTATATATAGCATATAACATTTAATATTAACTGTAAACTAAGAAATGTTTAAACAATTTTTGTTAATTTTTAGTTTGCCTTGAATAAAAATCAGATAAACAAAAATAATCAAGGGTTTTTCTTACCTTTAATCCACAGTGATAGAAATTGCCATTGGTTCACATTCTGTTAAGCTTAACATGCACTGGACTTAACAGCGCTCTTCACTGCGCTTCTCACTGTTAAAGCTCTGGGCTTGTACATTTGCTGAAATCATTATTGAAAATATTTGAATAAGATTTAATTATTTAGTAAAAAAAATTAAAATAAAATAATAATTATATTTTTTATTAAATATTTAGAATTATTATGATATTTAACAAATATTATTTTAGTTTTATATATATTTTTTTTATATATTTTTTATTTGTTTTACAAACATTTTATATATATATTTTTGTTTCCTTATTATGTTTATTCTTAACAGTTTACATAAATGTTAAGCTTTACATTGATCGACTTTAACTGCGCTCTTCTCTGCGCTTCTCACTGTTAAACCGTACAGTTTTGATAGATTTCTATGAAGAGTTTACATGTTTAAAGTTAACTGTTAAAAAAGGTTCATTGAATTTCTCCAGCATATATTCAACTTTTTGGCTTACCGTGTTTGTTTCTTTGCAACATTTGTTGTTGTTGTTGTTGTATGCGGCTTATCTCTCTCTTTTGTCACTTAACATTCTGTGTACTTGTAGGTTGTTGTTGTTGTTGTTCGTTGCCTGATGTTGTTTCATTTTGCATTTCGAAAAATTCGTTGTTAATTAACGCTAAAAGCCATGTTAAGGCCGCTAAAGCGTTAACTTTTAACGATATGGATCAGAGAGTCGCCATAGGCAGGCAGGCTGCCAGACAAACGGACAACCAGACAGACATTGACATGTCCACGTCCATGTCCTGTGCAGTCAAAGTCACACAGGAAGACACTCACACACACACACACACACACACACACACACTCACACTCTTAACACACACAACACACATAAGCAGCTTTAGTCCAGTGAACAAGCAAGTTGAGGGTGCCTCTGGCTCTAAAGGCTGAAGCTGCAACTGAAGCTGAAGCTTTGCCTCACGACGATGTCGACGCCGTTACCAATGACATGTTGTGAATTTTTATAAAAGACTCACTCGACTCACTTGAATCTTGACTTGGGTGTCTCTCTGCCTCTCCCTTTGACTCTCTATCTCTCTACGTTTCGCCTGATATGTTAAACAGTTCTGGGCAATTATTTCTATACTCTTGCTGAAGGCTATTCTAAATTTGTCGCAAAGTTTGTTATGCATTAAAGTCGTTCTTTTATTCAACATAAAGTATATACAGTTTTATGTATCTGTTTGTAGGTTTTATGACAACTGGGCGCTCTTTGAAGTTCACCGAAATCAATTGGATTTCGTCAGATAGAATTATATCATAAAACTATCATAGAAATGATGGATTGAAACTTAACTGGAACAGCTTATTTGTTTACAAGGATATATTCAAACAAATATTCATAAATTCTTAGCTTTATTTTGTTAAGTTTTTAAAAGGCAATCAAAATCGGAGAGATATATCTTAAGTTAAAAGATAAAAAGATCGATTTATAAAATTTAATTTTGTTTTTTTTTTTAAATATCTCAATTAAATCATTATCTTACACATATGTTCATTAAATCTAAAGCAAACTCAAACTTCTATATCAAATGTTCGTTTTATAAAAAAGAGTTTTTGTAAGTGTATTAAAATTTCGTTAGCCAGAAAACAGCACTGCCAACTTGTTGTTGTTGTAGCTGCCTTGTGGCTGAACTGTGATTTTTAGTCGCTTATATGCAGATAATCAGTTTTTAGTCCATGTCGAGGCACAGCTGGGAGCGCGCTTTAATCAATGAATGCTACCTGGTTGGACTCGGACTGGGCCTGGTCTTTGGCTGGGCTTTGGCTTAGTCAGGTCTGGCACTGACTGGGCTCTTTGACTTGGCCAGTTGAGCTGCCTGTTTAACCATTTGCTTTGGCTTTGGCTTTGGATTTGGCTTTAGCTTTGGGCTTTTGTGCAATTTTTGTGTCTTGTTCGTTTTAATTGCAAGTGAAATCCTTGTCAACGTTATCCTACCGTCTCAGCAAAGCTTGTCTGTCTGTTGAACTGTCTGTCTGTTTGTCTGTCCTTCCTGTCTGCCTGCCTGCCTGTCTGTCTGTCTGTTCACGTCACAGCATCGATGATAATGAATTAATTATCATATATTAAAAGTCAGTTTCTTACATTGTAGATAATCTCTCTCTCTCTCTGCTGTTGT
The DNA here is from genome assembly GCA_949708635.1 of Hirtodrosophila cameraria. Classification (NCBI taxonomy): domain Eukaryota; kingdom Metazoa; phylum Arthropoda; class Insecta; order Diptera; family Drosophilidae; genus Hirtodrosophila; species Hirtodrosophila cameraria. The sequence continues at coordinate 26,474,017 of OX453091.1, read as the reverse complement.
TGCCTGGGCACGCCTTTGCATATTTTATGTATTTCCACAAATTTAATGAACTCGAGGTCGGACTCAAACTCAAACTCGAACCTCGAACCTCGAACTCAGGTTAGGTTTTAAGATTTTGACTTTACGGCTTTTCTTAAGGCACGCATTTGATTTTCAGGCCATTCATCATGAGACTTTTTGAGAAAAACCAGTGGCAAACACAAAAAGCAGGCTATACAAAAAGTAGCTCAGCATTATTTTTTTTCAAGCGGCGCCCACGAAAAAGTATAAAGAAACCGAATCGAGTTAACAATGTAACTGAAATTGAATTTAATTAATGGTTAGAGCTCCAATTAGATACCAATTTATTTATGCAAAATCATAATTTTAATTGAATTTCTTGTAGCCAAATGGTTGACTTAAAGGATTTTGTAAAAGATACAAAAGTATCTTTTAGGTTTCTTGTATTTTTAGGCAACTTCATTTATATGCACAGCAGGCAGCAAGGCGCAAATTACACGAGCTGCTCAAACTTGGCTCAAAAGATGCGTTCGAGCGATAACAAAAACAAAAAGTATCTTGTAGATGCAGCGAACTGCTGCTGCTCAATGCGTGCCCAATGTATCTGTAAGATACTTATCGCTGCTCGCCGTTGTCAACCAATTTTGGACGCCAGCGCAAAAATGCCTGCCCCCAAAAATGGGCAAATCGACAGGCAAGCTGGGTACGGTTCGAAGAGGCAAATAACTTGCAACCGTCAGTCAGTCAGTCAGTCACTTGTTGCATGCAGCAAGCCATAAATTAGTGCAGCAGCCAAAGGAAGAAACAGCTCAAAAAGAAGCTGCAACAACACCCAAGCGCTGCAGCACAATTTATGTGGTGCAGCAAAGCGATCGAGGAGGCAAGCTCCGAGTTGCTTGCTGCCACAGCAGGTGCAGCTAACAGGAGCAGCAAACAGGAGAAGAACGAAGGCAGCAGGCAAGAGTGGAGAGGTAACTGAGCAGTGTGGTGCAGCTCTTGTCTATAATTGCAAAATGAACTCTCTCGACTGCCGCCAGCCTGGATCATAACTTAAAGCCTGCTGACTGCTGCTGCTGCCTCTGCTGTTGCCGCTGCTGCTGCTGCTGCTGCTGTTTATGAGGCAACTTCACTAAATTATGTGTAGCTGCCACAAATCTGTGTGTGCCTGCCTCTACCTCAACAACTCCTGCTACAGTTGTTGCCTCTGTTGCAGCTGCAAGCTATTAGTCCAGCTTCCTTAGTGATATACCCGTTACATTTCTGGATTGCATCTTGAGCTTGTTCAGTTGCGCTGCTCTACAACTTAATTAGCATGTGTTGCATGCCCCACAAAAAACCGCAACAATATTTAACTAAAGCAACTCTGCTAAGTCTAGAACAAGGCTTGGAAAACTAGGTATATGTCTTATGCTGTTGAAAACAAAATTTCATCTTTTAAATTGAATCCCATCCCAATCAAAGATTGAATGAAAGTGAATTCAATCCGCAAAATATTGCCAAAAGTGGAAATGCGAACATTGATGGAAAAATCACTTTTGTAATATTGGAATGAAAGCATATAAAAGTAAAACATTGTTCAAAACAAATACAATTAAAATACTAAAAACACCAAAAGAATTTTCGTGTTGCTTCGTCACTAGCGTGGACTGTCGTCCAAAGCGATAAAAATCTAAAATACGTTTTTATTTGTAGCTATTTTGTGCTTGTCAGCAAAAGCAATAGTTATATTTATATACATAAATCACAATTTCATTAACTTTAAATAAATACTAAATACACCAGAAAAAAAAAAACAAAATCTTTGCTTTACTTTTTGGATGAACCGTTAAAACCGATTAGCGGTTCATTTGTAGCGCAACAACTTGATTAGGACGTGCCACACCGCCTTAACAAATTTACGCCGAAATTTGCGACATGAACGTGCCCCAAAAAATATATATAATACAAGACGAAGCAAAAAGAAAATGTGGACAAAAGAAGGCCGCTGGCTGAGCTGCCGACGCAGCAGCAGCCGCAGCAGCAGCCGCAGCAGCAGAAGAAGAAGACGCGCTCGATGCTTATCAGAAGGTGCTCCAAAAAGGTACTTGGTACTGGCAGTGCGTGCGGGGGTAGGGTATGTGTAGGGTATGTTGATGGTACGCTGATGGCCCCTTTTTGTGGTTGTAATTGTTTTTTGAACGTGGCTCTGATGACGGACGATGCGACGTTTCATCAAAGAGTAAACAAACCAAATAAAACAACACAAAAAACAACATGCGATATAGATAAAGAATGTGCCAAGTGTGCGTTGTGTTTCGTTGTTGTGTTGTTGTTTTGTGTTGGGGCGTATATGAGCTGGTAAATGTTTGCGCCTGCGCAGCGTTTCTTCAGCCTACACACAATGTACACACACAAAAACACACACTTAAACACAACACACGCACAACAATCACAGCGAGGCAAACAAAGGCAAATGACGCGCTTATCAGTTGAAATTAATCAGGCGTTGTCGCGTTGTTGCTTATTGTTGTTGTTGTTGTTGTTGCCGCTGGCTCGCACTTAAGTTCTTCAAATGTGGCTCACACACACACTTGCACACTCACAATCACTGACAGACACACACACACACACACACACCTTTCAGCGCCAGGCAGTTATTTCCTAAGAATTTTTTGCTTTACATGACTTTTGTCAAGAGTTCGTCTATAAGGCAAAAAAAGGAGAGCTGAGTTCCGTTTAATGTTTTTATACCCTGCAGCAGTGTATTAAACTTATGTGATCAAGTATGTAATGTTTAGAAATAATGATTCTTAAAGGAGCTTCTTTTAAAGGCATGTTGCAGAAATTTGTTATAGGTTGAAACTGAATAGATCGAAGCACTATATCTTAGGAAAATGCAGTTGATATTTTATCAAGTTTTTAGTTTTTTAAGATATCTCAATAAAACTAAACAATACTTTATACAAATATTGAAGAAGTTTAATCAAAATCAGACGACTTTAGCTTATAACTTTTTGTATACACTTAGATAGATAGATAACTTGTTATATGCAGAACTTCTATTCTTTTTGAGATAACTCAAACAAACTGAGATATCTCAAGATTTACTGAACGTTAAAAGACTATTTCAAATTTAATCTGATGATTTTCTATGGTCTTTCTATATGAAAAACTTCTCAGCAAGGGCATCAAATCTTCGTTATAGTAAGACAGCTTTTCTTTAATGTTATTTTAGTTATAATTTGTTTTTCTTTTTATGTTGTTATCAGCTGAAGAGTTAGTTCCATTTGCCGTTTTCATGTTTCAGTGGAAAACTTGGCGTTGGGTCTTTGGGCATTTTAGAGCTACTCCAAAATGTGGTAGTCACATGTCTGTTGGCTTTGAACTACATCTATCTGAAGGTTTGCATCTTGAAGAGAACATACGCTACACACTAGAGCTTCAAGTGTGCCTGTCCCACAGTGGGCGTCAACACACAAAGTCACAAAAAAAGAGATGGGAAAAAAGTAAGAAAAAATAAAATAAAATTCAAGTCAGATTGACGCCCACTTTGGGCAGCATTCCAGCGCCTATAATTATAAGCCATAATGGCAAAACTGCAAAAATAAGAAAAATAAAAATACGAATCAAGAATGAAGAAGCAGAGGCAGAGGAATACAAAATACAAGACCAAAGAACTAAAGCTACAACTCTCAACTCCAGTCTCGAAACTCAAGTGTTTAATTGCTGAATGCTGCTGAAAATAGCTTGGAGCTATGTGAAGCTTAGTGCTACTCCTCCGGCTCCTCCTCCTCTTCCTCCTACTTCTGTTGCTTCTCCCTTCTGCTTCTGTCCTTTCCCTTTTTGCCACCTTCTTCTGGCTGCTGTGTGTTGCTTCTGTTTGGCCTTCGTTTCTCTACGCGATAATTACAGCATTCTGTTGTATCAATTTGTTAATGAACTCAAAAGACTTCGCTTTTTAAACTGGCTGCGCCTTATGGAATTATTATGCTCTCTACCCTCGATAAATTGTATAGGAAGGGTATTTTGAAGTGTTTCAAATGCAAGTTATGAATAGAAAAAGATATTTCTATCATTGTAAAGATCTCAATTCAGCAACAACAACTGAGTTGTTCAAATCTTGATCATATATCTGTTCTACTATCTTTCTATCTATCTTTTCATTTATATGTTCCAATGGATCTCAGAGATTATAAGATCTAGAGTAAAAAAAACTTGGTATTTAGCTTCTCTTATGCCTTAAATACTTAAATATGCTTTCAAACTTTGGAATTTTCAATCCTAACGACCGTAAAATGTTAAACACTAAGCTATATTTTCTTGATATGATCTTTAGATTTAGTTCAGCTTGCTATTTCCGAATTCCTTAAACTTTTATAGAGTTTTTCCAAGTTTTACTTCAATCAATACTAATTGAGAGGCTTAAAGCATCTTCCTATGCATAAATGACCTTAACGATCTCAAGATCTATAACAGCCAGAGCTAAGAAATTTGGCATGTAACTTTTTTGAATAGTTAAGATAGAAAATTGTTCTGTTAAACATAAAATTTATCAGCTCGCATTGCCAAATATAGTTAAATACTAAATTTTATCAGAAATATTCACTATTTCCATAACTTTATAGCGCATACACTCATATACTAGCTATATTATACTTTCACAACTCCAATTAGAGGTCATTTTCTAGTCTAGCACTGTTTGTTGTCAAAGTCATTCATACTTATTATATTTCAAACAAAGTCAGAATTGATGTCTTTTTTATGAGACGCGTTTTGTCTTCGTCGGGGCACTTGAATCAATTTGAAGCACAGCAAAACAGATGTTGCGTAGTTCATAAAACTTGCAGCCTCTGTTCACACATTTTGGATTGGGTTGGGTTTGTTAGCAGGCAGTTGGCAGTCCTCATCATCATAATAATAATCATATATATACAAGCAAGCATTTTATAACATTTTGGCGCTTGCTACATGTCCAAAGATGCCCCTAACCCCCCAACCTTCTCTCTTTCTCTAAGTCTGTCTGTCTTTGTCTCTGAAGTTGGTGTCATTATTATGAACATAAAAATATTTCATTTCATTTTCATTCCTCAACTTCCAACTTGTTCTGCTTTGGTGTCTCTTTTTATTCCTGTGTCAGTGTCTGGTTTTAGGTTTTGTTTAGCTTTATTTTTCATTGTGTTGCACATAAATTGTTCGCCAAAGCCTTTTTGATCTGCCGACAAGTTTGCTTGCGTCATTATTCAAAGCAATATTTGGACAAGAGCCCTGGCTATACAAAAGATTCAGCATCATTTCTCTTCAGATCTGTATAAGATGTGCCTGATGCCTGTTGCTTGTCAAGCCTTTGCCACACTTCTAAATGCATAACTTTTTTATCTGTGTTTTTATTATATTGTTTTTAATGCCAATTTCTGTCATGTTTACCTGCCCACAATGCAAATATTTTATGCAACTATGCAGAACACTCAAGTGTTGAATAAACCCATTCCTGTTAGATATGGCAAACAAGGTTGTACTTGTGACTGAGTTCCTTTCACTGTTTCTGACTGTAACGGAATATTGTGGGTAACAGCTCTGTAATCATAATTCTGTTATTTACTGTAACACTCCAGATATTAACAATAACAGTGTAAGTTTTCAAACTAACAGTCAGAGTACAGTTAACAGTCACAGTCTCGGTATTATTAATAACAATTACAGTCTTTATGTTAAATGTCGCAATCCCAAAACTAATAACAAGACTAACGAGACTCCCTGCTCCCAACTTGCATTTCAAGCAGTTCAGCGGCAATACAAGCAAGCAGTGCACTTAACTTGTTCAGTGCCTGTCAAACTGTTGTTTCTGCCAGCTGAGACGAGGGAAATAGATTCTTCCGTAACTTTGGTGCATCCGAAATTTGAAATAAACTTGATCTGCGTATAGTATAGAGGAACCTGCATGCCAAGTTTGGTGTCTCTAGCTCTTATAGTCTCCGAGATCTGTATGTTCATCCGGACAGACGGACAGACATGGCTAGCTCGTCTCGCCTGTTGATGCTGATCAAGAAAATATATATAGTTTATATAGTCGGAAATGCCTCGTTCTGCCTGTTACATACATTTGTGGTACTTTATAACTCCCTTTTTCCCATTTTTAACACCAGCCAAAAATATCGCTGAGCTCAACTCTAATTTCTATATCTAAGTTTAAAACAAAGCTCCAACTCTGTCCAAGCCATCAACACGAAATTGTTGTGCGAAAAATGCTTTGCTCAGCTCGAACAAAAATATTCAAAATTCTGTCGAACATGAAATATGAAAGAGAAGCTGTCTATCTAGCTGTGCTGTGGTGCCTCCCTCACATAAAATACAAAATAAAAGCCGAGAAGAGGTGGAAGCTTCAGTTTTTTTTTTGGGGCGCAGTTTTCGTTTCGTTTTTCATGCTTCAATGGATTTACGTGTGCCAATGACAAAAGCCAATAGCACAATGCATTTTAAATGCTTGTGATAGCAGAAGGGGTGGCAAGTGGCATGTGGCATGGCGCAGGGGGCACAATCAACAATACAAACACAGACAAAAGCAGAGAGAGAGCAGAGCACAAGCCAGCAGAAAAGCGTTCGCCAGTTGAACGTTAATTAAAAAATGCGTTGGCAAAAATTTAAATGCAATTGCTGCACAATAAACTGAAGGGGTGGTCAGCTGGGTGGGGGTAGAGGTGGAGGAGAGGGAGAGGGAGGTTAGAGGAAACTGTGGACAATTGTCACGCGCCATAAAATCAAGCAAAAGCAACAAAACAACAACACTCAACAACTAACAACATTGTACAGCAGCAAGAACGCGTCGTATGCGTGATATTTTTTGATGTGTCTCTGTATGTGTAAGTGCAGCTGAGGGTGCACATGCAAAAAGGGTAGGATGGGGCAGTGTTTCGTTAAAGTTGGGTCATGTGTCAGTCGTGCTGCATAAATAGTTTGCAGCACAAAATTCGTTTGCTAATTGAAATAAATTAAAACAGCGAAATTAAATGAAAAATTATGCACGAAAAGTTGACAAAAGTTCAAAAACAAACGCGGAGGAGGAGTAGGGTACAGTTGACGTTTAGCAAAGGGTTGAGGGGAGAGTGAGGCAGGCAGGGTCTACGGCATGACCACAACAAGGTAAAAAGTTGTTACTCAACTAGCTAGCGAAAAGTTTTGCGGCACAGCTGCAAAATTAAAACAAGCAGGAAGCACATTAGACCAGACTGAGCCCAACTAAAAGATACCTTTTTTTTTACTTTTTATACAATTTTGATAATGTTTGTAATTTGTTTTTAGGCAAGTTTTGATGATGTCAAAGCTATTAGCATAAATATTAAACAAATTTCATAAGAGTTATGTATATAAGTAGCAGCATGCCAAATTTGCTGACTCTAGCTTTTATAGAGACCGAGTTCATATAGGCTCTTCCATGGGTTCTTAAGGTTTTTTCGGTTATGTGAGGAAAATATTACTAAACTGGCATAAAATTAGGTTAAGTGAGGCAAATAGCTGCCCATATAACAAATTTTTCGACTATAGCTCTAATATTGACTGAGTTCGCATGGTCTGTTCAATACATTTTAGGGATTTCTTTGCGTTAGGTTGAAAATATCATTAGTTTCAAATATTATTAAGTTGGTTTAGGTAAATAAGAACTTACATACTACATTTTTTGAATCTAGCTTCTAAAGTGGCTGAGATCATATAGGCTCCTATTCAACCTTTAATTTTACATAACTCTTTTAGTGACTGACATTATACTATATAGTCTAGATTTTGAAGAATTCCTTTAGCTTGTCATGTTTTCAAAGAACTACGTTAAGAATTTGCCCACTCTAGCTTTTATATTCCCTGAGCTCAACTTAAAAACTTAAAAACACGTCTAGATTGATACTTAATAGCTATGAACATGTTTTCAACTACGTTTAATATGCATTTACAAAACAACTTTTGTAACGATACTGATGACTACAAGGTATACAAAAAGGACCAAATAAAAAGGACAACTGCAAAAATGTGTTTTGCATAGTTTTGTTTTGGTTCGTTGTGAGAACTTTTCTAGGGTCAGTTTACTAATAAAAGTCATTTGCCACCGCAGAGCAGGCAAAATGTTTGTTGTATTTTATGGTATAGGAATAGGCGACGTTAAGTGCCTGGAACGTGACTGTAACCACAACGCATCCACAGGACGTACACACAGGACATACACACACACACACACACAGGACACTCACACACAGATACACACACACACACAATAGCAGCTGTGCCTGTCCAGAGCTAAGCAAATGCCCAGCAAATGTTTGTTGCGTGAGTGGAGCACAGAGAACTGAATTAATGCAAATATTGACATGAATTCGATGCGTTTGCATAGGACACAAATCGAAATGGGAGTGACAGGGTAGTAAAGGAAAGGGAAGGGGGGGGGGGTGGAGGGGTTAACAGTAGTTACCAAGTGTCCTGTGTATCTGTAGCTATGTATCCCTGTATCAGAGTTTATTTTCGTGTGTGCTTTGTTTGCCAGCAGCAGGCAGCGTAATCCATTTGCAGTACTAATGGTGTTGTGGTTGTAGCACAACCTCTCAAACTCCCCTCCCTAGCCTCCCCTCAACACACCGCTCTGTCACCCACTTTAGATGTTTCAAACCAATTCCAATTAGAAATAAAGTTTGACTGTCTGAGAGGCAACAAAACGAAAAATGAACGTTGAGGCAGATCTTCATAAAAAATAAAAACACAAAATTGAAAACTGCGCGATTTAAATTACAACATAAAAAAACAAATTGAAAGACAAATAAAACAAAGAAAAGCTATTTTCGGCAGCCGAAAATGTAATACTCTGTAAAAACTTAATTTTCAGTTGAATGTTTGACGATTTTTACCAAAATTGCAATAAATATATCAAACATAATAAAATTAATCTGTGTTAAGTTAGGATTTTTAGGTTAGAAAAAAGTTTTTGATTCAAAAACACAGTTTTGAAGCAATTGTTCCAATGGTAGCTGCATGATAAAGTCATCTGATTTAAAATAGCACTTGCCTTAACTAAAGAAATGAATGTAAATCTAGCGTTTCATAAGTTTTGTTGAGATATTAGTATATAAAAACAAAAAAAATGTTCATACAAAAATTGCAATTTTGAACGATTTTTCTTATAAGATAAAGTTGTACGATTAAAACGGAAATTAGATCTTGAGAGTTTGGTTCAGATATTTTGGAAACCATAAAAGTTTTTCAAACAATATCTACTTTTTCTACAGATGAGATATGAGTTATAGTTTTCGAATCTATCTTTTTACCAAAAAAAAAACCACCCATAATAGTTTCCTAGTTTAGTAAACATAACTTCAAAGAGGGCCCTTGTTCGACTAGAGCAGACTAGGCAAATCAGAAACTTCTCTATCAAACCGTTACACATTTTATGAAGAATTTATAATACCCTTAATTAGTGTATAGGAACAACAATAAAGACAACAAGAGCAACAAAAATCATGAGAATGAGTGTCTGTTGATTGATGTCACAACATTAAAAGAGGCGGCCAATTAAGCGAAATCTATTAGCAGAGTGTTTGAGAGCAAGACAGACTGAGAGAGAGAGATAGATAGAGAAAGAGAGAGACAGAGAGAGAGTGTGTGTATGAAAGGTAAGAATTAAAAGTAGCATTCCCTGCGTGTGGCACGCAGTTTCACTGAGATTGCGTTCGAGAAATTGATAAATGACACTTTTATGGCTAAGAAATAAAGAGGCCATCTCTTTCTCACTTCTCGCCTCTCTTTCGCGCTGACATAGTTAAAGGAAGGCCCCAGCTTAAATGCTCGCACTCTGATTAATCAGCCACAATCATCTGATGTTTTAAGCAGCTTAAAATGCCTTTAAAGTCTACCTACTCCGCTCGCACTCCCTTCAGTCTCTGACAGCTCGTCTGAAGTGCAAATGAATTTTGATGGGTTTTCGAGGATTGGGTTTGAGTTTTGGGTTTTCGTTTTCGTTTTCGATTTTGTTTTTTTTTTTGTGTTTTGTGCATTTTTGAGTTCATTAAATTGCCATTTAAATTCTTTATTTTACTTTGAATTGATTTTCGTTTGTGTTTCGGGATTTTAAGCTAATAAACAACAACGACGCTCGTTAAACATTTATAATGAACAATTTTTATGTAAATTCCAGAAATTACTTTGTTAGGCGCCTAGCCTAACTCAAGAGCTGAGTCAGGATCTCTCTCTCTCGCTGAAACAGGATCACACACACAGCAAATAAAACATTGCTGGATTTTTTATACCTATACTTTTTTTTTTTTTTTAATTTAAAATCGAATAAATTTTCATGAAATTCCAGTTAAAAATGTCAAAAGCTGATTGATAGCTGGCAGACAGACGAGACGAGAGCAGACCAGAGAAGTGAGGAAAGAAGCGAGGGCAAAGACAGGAGACGAGAGACAAAGTTGAAGCAACGAGACAGACCTGAGGCCAGTTCGTATCCTGTTTCAGTTTGCGTTTCCTTTTTACTCCACCAACTCCTGCTCTTTATATTCAACTCGTTCGGCACCTGCAGACGAATTGTGAAAGGTCTTCTCCTTTGCTTCTCGCAGCGCTTCTCCCTTCCAACAGCTTCCTTCTCCCTGTCTGTGTGTCTCGCTGTCTGTCTGTCTGTTTGTCTGCCTGGTTTGCCTAGTGCGCAATCTTTTAAACAAAATCAAAAATTAATCACTTTTTATGTTGCGTTGCGTTGCGTTACGTTACGTTGCAGTTGCAGCTACGCAGATACGCAGCAGCAACAGATGTGGACTAAACTGCGAATGAGGATGAGTCTCTTGGGTTGAGGCACAGTTGCAGACTCTGAGGTAGTTTATTTGGGGCGTTGTTGAAGGCGTTGCTGGTTTGATGTGAAACCAAATTGGTTTTTCTTATTGGTAGGTGCGAGAGTGCAGCCAAAGGCTTAGCTTAAAGTCAAAGCTACTTCCGTTTCACGTTTTGCTTTAAGAATCAAATCTGTATAACCAAATCTTTGGGCGCTTATCAAATGTGTTGATATCGAAGCAAACTTCTGGTAGGGGCGTTAATGGCCACTGTTTAAACAGCTGATGAGCTTAGTTCCCCTTGAGCTTGTTTCTAAGTTACATAAGATGGAATTTGGTTAATAACTTAAGTTTTAATTCAAACTAATTTGATTTAGGTATGCTAGCAGCTGCATTCCAAATTTTAGAACTCCAGTTCTTGAGATCTTACAGTCTCTTCCAATCACTTTATATATTTTGCAGGAGTGTGGATGGAAATTTTTTAAATTGTAAGCACAATTGATTAACTTAAAGTATATGAGAGCCCACATCTGAAATTTTCTGAACATATCACTTTTAATCATTGAGATCTTGAGATGTTGTTCTATGAGTGTGGGGGTGGGAATATTTTGAGCTTACTTTTGAATTAAATTGAATTTGGTATAAGCAAGCTATATACCAAATTTGATCACTATAACCATTATAGTCCTTAAGATCTTATAGTATTGCTAAGTTTTTTAAAAACTTTTTTTTTAAATAGAAGTGTGGAAAAGCTTACATTTAAAAAAAAATTATTTTGTATTGAGTATGTAGAAAGCTATATATCAAATTTTCTGGCTCTAGCTCTCATTGTTCTTGAGATTTTATAGTTTCTTTAAATCGTTTTTAATTATTTACGGAAATTTGGTAAAAAAGAATCCTAAATTTGACATTAAATTGTTTTGCTTATGTTAATAGGAACTCATACACCAAATTTTCTAGCTTTAGCTCTCATAGTAAGTGAGATCTTATAGTCTATTTAATACTCCAAAATCAATATGCGGGTGTACGTTGAGTACAATCTTAAATTCAAAATTAAACTGTTTTAAAAAGGGTTCTTAGGAAGCTACAAATCAAATTTACGATCTTTAACCCTTAGAAAACTTGAGATCTTATCATCTCTTTAGTTAGTTTAAAGCGATTTTTGGATTTTGAGGGTGAGAATGTTTAAAATTTGAAATAAAATTGGTATGCGAAAAGTAAACAAGAAGCCATTTACAAAATTTGCTGACTCTAGCTTTAATATTTCTTGAGACCCTCTTTAGTTTTATTAAAGCAACTTTCTGGAGTTGAAATAGGTAAATAAGAGCCCGCATTGCAAAACTTACTGACTCTAGCTATAATAGTCTTTGAGATCTTTAAATTATGCAATTTTAGGTATCCGGGTTGATTATTCAATATTAGCAATATGGTATTAGGGCGACAACAGTTGACCTTGAGGCAGTAGCCAAGTAATTTGCAACAAGCTTGGCGGCACCTTGATTAATGCACACAAAGCTAATGAGCAATTGTTGTGCACAACAACAACAACAACAACAGGAAGAACAAGACAAAGCTGCCTACGTTCAATTTTGCGGTAAGATCAATAAATTATAAATTAAAGAAATCCATTTCGACTTGTTTCTTATACATATAAGTTATTTTTTTTTTTCTTATACGTCGTCGGCGCGTTGTTTGTGCACCAAAAACTTGGCTTAAGAATTTCATGCAGTAGTCATTAAGCTGCAGGGTCAAGATGCGGAGTGAGGAAGAAGAAAGAGAGGGAGAGAGAGAGAGAGCGAGAGAGGGGCTTGCGCCTAAAGTGGGGCCAACTGATGACTTTTGGAATTTTGATTAGGAGCACAGACATGTTCAAAAGGATTTTTGTTAACGCGCATTGGACTTTGAAAAATGCCCCCAACGATAAGGGGCCAAAGAAGAAGCAGCTGAATTGAGTGGAGTGTGGGGGCAGGGTCCAAGAGGATTGGCCCATTGTATTGATGTGTCTTTGGCTCCTCTTTTTGTTGTTTGCTGCTGTTTGAAATATGCAAGCAATTTGATGCCAATTAAGCGACTGATACTTGCAACAGGCAAAAAGGGGCAGACAAAAAGGCGAATCGATGCCAAGTTTGTCATCCGATAGAATTTAACATATGTGAGTTCAACAAGTGTGCCACCAGCAGGGTAGTTCAAATATGCGGGGAAGAGTATGTTTCTTGCAACTATCAAATATTTATTGACAGTTTTTATTTTTATAAAAAATAAACTATTATAACATACCTGGTTATGAACTTGTCAAGAAGATTTCAAATCGATAACATCATTGATAGCACATCAAAAACTATCAATAGTATCGATTTAACTAGAACAATAAGAATAGGTATAACTTTTTTTTAAGTTGATTTCGTTTAACGAAGTTTTTGCCTTTCAAAATTAGTCGTATGACATAATTTTGTTATATTCGAAAGTGTATAAGGGTGGAGCAGGTACATTTCCGAAAAAAAGTCTATCAAAACTTGAATCAAAAGAATTAGGACTACCAATTAACATTAAAATATAACCCTATCAAAATTTACTAGTGCAATTATTATCGATAGTTATTGTATATCGGTTATCTAACAGAAATGATCAAATGTGGTCACTGTTAATAGTTTTTTTTTTGCAGTTGAAATATCTAAAGACCAGCTTCATATTTCTCAACTTAAGATTGTAGAATGCCCAAAAGTCCAACATGTCGCGCATTTTTATGGCTATTTGCAATTAGCGTAGCTGTCAGAAGAGACCCCACAGAAAATGAGCAGAGAAGAGGAAGAGAGGGGCAGAAGAGTTGCCACAGAGAAGGGGAAGAGGTGAGAAGAGACCACACAGAAAATGCAAGCGAAGAGAAGGTGAACGAAAGAGAGGGGGCTGTAAATGTTGAGCACTTGAGCTGTGCGGCTGGCTTCTAATGCATATTGGAGTCAAGAGAGTGGGAAGTAAAGGTGGGGGGGGGGGGGGGGGCGGAATAGAGGTATAAGGGGTTGGCTACAGTTTTCGTTCTGACCATTTTCAACACCTGAAAAGGCGTTTCGGGCTTCTAATACATTTGCAGTCAGAAACCATTTCCGCTATTTAACAGAGGAAAAAGGCAGCAGCAGCAGCAGCGGCAGCGGCAGCGACTGAAGCTGAGGCTCATAAAACTTGGCTAGCTGCCGCCGCAGTGGCTGTGCAACGTGGTGGCAAGCAGCCAGCAAGCAGGCAGCAGAGGCACAGTTTATTACACCCAGGTTCAAACTTGGCTAACGCAGCGAAACGAGTTCAAGTTTATGGCCTAAAAGAAGTTTTCAAAGAGTGGAATGCGATTGCGATTGCGAATGTGAATTGCGAATTGAGAATTGCGAATGGCGAATGTGCCCCAATGGCAAAAAGTCGTCAACGTCAATTAGTCACACCTTGCAGCACACTCTGCACTCTCCGTTGCAATAAGCCTCCCTGCCTGCAAAGTACACCCAATCGATTTGTGGCAAGTAACACAAAAACTAATTCGAGTTCAGTTTTGTTGTTGCCTTTTGGCCACTTCACAACTCATAATCGAGTTGCGTGTGGCAAGTACGAGTGGCCGTGTGGCAGTGTCCAGTCCATCTGGCTGCAAGTTGCAAGTACAACGTGGCGCGCTAATTTGATTTCCTCACTGACAACACTTGTTGTGCGGTTGTGTTCTACACGACTATAGCCAAATGGGGCATGGACTGTGGGCAGTTGTGGCAAGTTGCAAGTGGCAAGTTGCAAGTAAGCCAGGCTGCCCGATTGCTCGCTCCATTTGCAATTTGCATAATTACCGTTTGTTGGACTTGAATGCAACGTTGCCACTGACAGGCAGTAGCTGCAACTGCAAGCCAGCCTGCCACATGTGGCAAGAGTGGTAGGCAGCAAGGCAACTTTTTGTTTTGGCCTGCACAAGTTTTCATTAGTTTTAATTGGTGGCCAATGAGGAAGCAATTTGTAGGGCTAACCAAATGTGTGGCATGTGGCAGCAACAGTTGCCACATTGGCGCCGCCTTCACTTAAACTCACTTGGCCAGGTGTTTGCATGCTGCTGCTGCTTTCCAACAACAAAAAACTCTTGCTGCTTGTTGTTGCAAGTTGCCAGTTACCAGTTGCAACTTACACCACCCGCTTTTAATATAAACCCAAAACATGATGCATGCAACTCTTGTTTATCTTTGACTTTATAGCAAGAGTTATAACTGCGCTTCGACTGCAGCTCGTGTTAAGCAATGCTGTGTTGTGGTACGTGAGGCAACTGTGGTTGCCTGCTTGCTACCAAGACTGTGGCATGAGGGGGGGGGCAAGCGACGAGGTGCTTGCAGCTAATAGTGCAACAAACAGCAACAGCAACCGCAACAATTGGCAGGGCAAAGGGGAAGGGCAAGCAGAGAGGGCTGCAGTTAAACGCGATACTTGTGCGAGAATTAAAGATTTGTTGAATGAAAAAGAAAAGCGAGTTCTTAAATTTCAAACAATATAACTAATATGAGAACCGTATATCATAAAGATCTAATATTTATAAAAATTGCGAAGTAATAGAAGTAGAAAGAGAGAGAGAGAGAGAAAAAGAGATAAAGAGAGAGAGAGAGAGAAAGATAGATAGAGAGAGAGAGAGGGAGAGAGAGAGAAATCTGAGACAATCTATAAAAGAATTAGAAAGAGAGAGAGAGAGAGAGAGAGAGAGAGAGAGAGAGAAAGAGAGATAAAGAGAGAGAGAGAGCGAGAGAGAAAGATAGATAGAGAGAGAGAGAGGGGGAGAGAGAGAGAGAGAAATCTGAGACAATCTATAAAAGAAGTAGAAAGAGAGAGAGAGAGAAAGAGAGAGAGAGAGAAATCTGAGACAATCTATAAAAGAAGTAGAAAGAGAGAGAGAGAGAGAGAGAGAGAGAGAGAGAGAGAGAGAGAGAGAGAAATCTGAGACAATCTATAAAAGAAGTAGAAAGAGAGAGAGAAATCTGAGACAATCTATAAAAGAAGTAGAAAGAGAGAGAGAGAGAGAAAGAGAGAGAAATCTGAGACAATCTATAAAAGAAGTAGAAAGAGAGAGAGAGAGAAAGAGAAAGAGAGAGAAATCTGAGACAATCTATAACTTTTTGTCAAAAAAGCATAGTCTTATCATATAAATGCAGTTTTATGATTCTTTGTGCATAATTTTTACATTTTATGATTAGTTATGCATTCATGATGACTACTTTGTGCATAAATTACATAATTAGGTTCGACTTTATATCTACTTTATGCATAAGTCATGTTTTGGTTTCCATCTTCATAAAGATATTGCCAAAAGGAATTTATCATTAGTGTTCCCTTTTGCACTTTTGACAAGTTTTTGCGGATTCAAATCACTTGTCCTAATAAAAATTACTTGATGATTTAACAAATATGTTGAAATTGAATATAAAAGCATAAATAAAAGAAAGCACTCACCCATTGCAATGTTTATATGCCGAGTAAAACAGCTGTTGTCTGTCCACTTTGGCATTTAAATCCAAATTAATGCGCTCATTTTGAAAGCTGGCAGCAAATGAATAAATATAAATAAATATCTAAACGAATTTAATTTTTATGAAATCATTCCAGGAATTCATAAATCTCAAATTTCCGCTGCAGCTGAAAAGAGACAGAAAGTGAGTGTGAGAGTGAGCAAGCATGAGAAATTGAACCTTTTTTTGTATTTTCGCTTGAGTAGGGTACACAAAATATATTTTTTGCCCTCTCTTCTGTCTATTTGCCAATATAATTCTTTTAAAATTTTGTTTGTTTTTTTATGTTTTTCTGTTCTGTTGCTCTGTTCTGTGTTTCTCAAGTTTTATTTTGTTGGAAGGTTGACATTGAATGCTTAGTCGCTGGCCGCCTAATGTTCATGTCGCGGCTCACATTCGATTTCATTTTCAATTTACTTTAGTCGCAGCATCCTTGCGCTTCTCCTCTCTCAAGTCCTCTGAACTTTTTGTCCTAATCGGATTTGTCGCTTTAATGAAGCGCATCAAAATTAAGTTGCTAAGAAATGCGCCAAAATTCGCGCTAATGAAACGAACTTTAAATTCAAAAACCAGCAAGAAGCGCTCATTTTGAAGTGCCGAATAAATATACCCTTGCAGAAATTGTCCGATTTTAATAAAATTTGTTCAGCATCAGAAAAACATATTAAAACGACACATGCGTAAACTGAACATTACTGAATCTTTTCAGGCAGAAGAAGAAGAAAGCTAACATAATCAAAAACATACTCAAATTGTTTTATTTTAAGTTTGTCGCTTATAATTCTCAAGCAGTTTAAGCTAACGCTTGGTGTAGTGCCCGACTGAACACCATTTTTGAGCATTATTTTTCTATTTCCTATGTTCCAATCTTATTACTATCTTACTTGATTTTCATTTTTTATTTGTCTTATTAGAATTCCGCACATATTTTTGTTTTAAATATACATAATGCATAGTTAAATAGATGTATAATTGGAAATAACTAAATCAACTCAGTTCTTCGTTCTGATATTCGTCGTTACGTTTTTCTCAAAGCGTTACACATTTATTAACAAAATATTAATACTCTCTGCAAGGGTATAATTATATTCATATAATTTTTTTACGGCGTGGGTTTTTTATATGTTTGGGAATTGGGAACTTGAAACAGAAAACTTGGGCGTATTTCGGCCTGCCGGTAGCTGTCATGTTCTGATTATTTTAATTTGACACTTTGGCTGGCAAAAAAAAAAAAAAAAACAAACAAACAAAAAAACCAAACCGAAAAGAAACTTCATTAAAAAATTGTCAACGCGTAAAGAGAAAACCAAAACGAAAAGTGACAAAAACAATGTGTTGTCACGATAAGAATACACAGCGAGATAGAGATAGAGAGAGAGAGAGGGGCTGACTGACATGCAGCGGGGGCACGGGGTAGGTTATCAGTTGACAGTTGTTGCAACTGCCACAACCTTTTCCCTTGCATATTTCATGTGACTGCGGCGTTGAGTGCAAAATATTTATTAAAAAATATACATCACATGTGCATGAAAATTTAAAAAAAACTCACACATCAATTTCACAAAATTTTCATATTTTCACTCATTGGCCTCAAACGGAATTTTAAACAAACGTCGTGCAAAGTTCACTTTTGATATTCAATCCCCCCTCCAACCCTGCCCAAATGTCAGTATCCAATCAAGTGTTAAATTTGGTTATCCACTCTTTTTTTTTGGGTATGTTGCGAGTTAATCTTGTATGTGTTTCCAGGTCTTGGCCAGGCTGAAAGCCTTAATGGTTTAAGCCCAAAAAGCTATGGCCGAAAATAATTAGAGGAGCTATTGAGCCGTAAAACTTTAGCATCAACTTGAACCCCCTCACGCCTGACGTTCTACTTAGTTGAACTTGAATTGATTTTTGGGACACATTTGAGACTAGTTTGGCTAAAAGTGGATGGCAGTGGCTTATTATCCACTCAGACTAGCTGTAAGG
This sequence comes from Hirtodrosophila cameraria, assembly GCA_949708635.1. NCBI lineage: Eukaryota > Metazoa > Arthropoda > Insecta > Diptera > Drosophilidae > Hirtodrosophila > Hirtodrosophila cameraria. The sequence continues at coordinate 26,455,767 of OX453091.1, read as the reverse complement.
GGCACTTAAAATATATATTTAGATAGAAAATATAAAACGATAGTAAAGATCAGTCAAACAATCAATCAATCAATAGCAATTTTAAAAGCACATGGAAGCTTTAAGTAAACACAAGTTCTATATTTGATCAAAATAAATAAAGTGAAATTGCTGTCAAAGCTTGTAAAAGCTTTTCGATTTTATGCAAGCAAAGCTTTAAAAGCACATTAAAGCTTAATAATTGTTTAAAGATGAAAGCATCACTTAAGCTGTTTATATATTTATTCTAACATAATGGTCGAATGTTTAAGCATTACGAAAGTTTATCTATGAACAATGAAACAAAAGCTTTACACTTGTACTCTTCAGTTTTAAACGCTTTAAAAAGCTTTGAAAAGCTTATTATAAAGCAGCTTTCAAATCACATTAAAGCTTTTGGTTTATTTGAGTGTGTGGTTCCTAAGTATATGCGATTTAATACAAAAAAGCTTGAAAAACATTAAAGCTTTCAACTAGTTTATATATTAAATATTTTACTATACTTATTGCTGAAACAGCATTTAAAGCATTAATTTACTTGTTTTTCAATATAATAGTCTTAAGCATTACCGTAGTTTATCTATAAGCAACTAATCAAAAGCTTTTAAGAAGGTAAAGGAACTTGAGAGCTATTAATTTAAAAAGAATAGTATAAAGTTTAAATATTGCGGAAGTTTATCTATGATCAATCAAACAAAAGCTTTTAAACAGTTCAGGAAGTTGAGATAAAAAAGCTTTTAAAAACTTGTATGTTTAAACATTGCGGATCTTTATTTATGAACAATTAATCAAAAGCTTTACAAGTTTACTTTGAAGCTTAAAAAGCTTTAAGTAAAAACAGCTTTAAAATCACATACAAACTTTTAGATAAATTAAATGTGTCTTTTTAAAATATTGAATTTAATTAAAATTTCAAAGCTCTACTAAAATCCATTTTTCTTACATTTCTTTCCATCTATTTTCGTATGCAGTGTCATTGTGATTTTCCAGCCAATTATTTGAGTAATTTGTTAGCCAAAAACAACTTCCTGTCGTCTAGTCAGCAACGGCAATCGTCTTAAAGTCCAAACAACAAAACAAAAATCTTGGCCAATCATTCAAGTTAACAATTAAAGTAGAAATGTCAAACAACAAATCAATCAGAGAGGGCATTAACTGCGGCTATTACTCCCTATGTATAGTATTATACTACCTACTTATTATGGCACTATGATATGCCAAATAAGTTACAAATTTGTTGTTGTTATTGTTATTGTTGTTGTTGTAACCTGAGCACAACATGCGTTGCCAAAGCCATTAATCATTTTGAGCCCAAAAACGGAAAGAAAAGGGCCACAATTGCAATTAGGTGGGGGAAGGTGACACTTTGAGGTCAGCGTTGGGAGATTTGAGAAAAACCAAAAAAAAAAAAGGTTAGTTGAATATCAAATACAGGTAGATTTAAAAAAAAAGAGTACCCAAGCGTTTATTTGCTTTCATTTTAGCTTTGGTTTTGTGTCGAGTCGTGTCGTGTCTACGTGATTTGCTAAAAGAGCACAGGATTAGTTCACAGCGAGTAAAATGTCGGGTAATGAAAATAAACGAGACGAGAAAGAAAATGTGAAATGAGAGAAAATGCGCGGCTTAACGTTATTTTGCTCGGTTGGATTGAGTTGAGTTGAACAGAGTTGAGTTGAGTTGAGTTGCTTTTGGCATCGGATGAACGCATTAAAATTAAAATTTCAATAGCTGCGACCATTAAGCAATATCCTGTGGGCCAAGAGAGAGAGAGAGCCTGGATGCTTCTGATGCCATGCACTGCAAACATCCGCTTGCATGCACAGGACGCGGGACAAGGGACTCATGACACTGTAAACGGAACACTCAATCCTAGTGCTGGCATAAACATCGTTAACACTATCCTTGGCATCCGATGGTTAAGGACAACATGGCTAATCGCCAACAGCAGGATATTCTTTTTGGATTATTATATCTAATATATTTATGATGATACTTTATGATGTCCAGCGATTGATGTTGATTCAGGACTCCAACGATTGGATTGGATAAGGCATCCATTATATATTCATTGCTTATATAAATAGTTTCAGCAGATACTTTTCTGTCTTCACAAATGTGTAACCTAATTTTCAAGTTCAGAGTTAGTACTTTTAGGTTAATACACAAGAGTTATAAATAAAATGTTGCCAGCTCGATGAAACGTTCTTACTTGTTTTTTTTTAATAGTTGTAGCAATAGTATCGTCATTTGCAACGATAACTATCGAAACAATCGAGCATAGTCTTGCGATCTCTAGAGTAAACAGTATCCCAAAGGACAACAAGCAGCAGCAGCAGCGGGGGCAGCAACAGAGGCAGCCTGGGGCAGCAACAACTGTGTATGTGGCACGCTGTAGATTTGGCTAATGCGCTTCCTTTCTATCCCTATGTGGGTGTGTGCGGTGGGTCTGTGTATGTGTTGGTGTGTTGTCCTGTGCGTCGCTTTATTCAATTAGTTACATCCGATTATTACCTGCGTGTGGAGGGTTTGCCACCTAACACAAGTCCCCAGCCAGCCCTTACTCATGTGGCTAATGGCATAAAGGGACAACTCACACACACACACACATACACACACACACACACTAGTGTGAGTTATGGAATGTTGTGTGTTGAACAATTTCCAGCTGAGCGCATCGCTTGTAATATTACAAAATAATTTCCAAACCGCATTCACAGCGCACAAAGTTTACCGCTTAACTGTGCGAGAGATGGTGTAGGGGTAGGGGGTGTTGGTTACAGCGGGTTGTGGCAAGCCACGCCTACACAGGCCATTGACAGCAGCAGCAGCAGCAGCAGCAGCAACAGCGGCAGCAGCTATTAAATACAAAAACTGGACCAAAGTGCAAATTAAATTTTGTTTAAAAGCAAAGAAAACACAACGCAAAATGCGAAACGAAAACTCATTAAAAGTTGATCTGCAAATGGTATAGGGATATATATAATACATATATAAATATAAACAATTTATGTTGCTGCTTTTGTTGTCGCTGCTGTCGCTGTTAACTGTAATCGCGCTTTTCATTTGCATAAATATTATTATGCGCTTTTCCCTGTGTTTTTGTGTTTTGTCATTTTGAGTTAAAAGCGAGCTGAAAAGTATTATTTAATTTGCTTTGTGCTTTTTTGAATACAGCTTAAAAGCTCTTCAATTTGAATTAAATCGTTTAGAAGCACTTTTATGTTAGTTATGCAACAATTATTTACACCATTGCGCAACACATTACATTTATTAAACTCATTTGCAGTCAAATTATAAAATCAGCTAAAATAAACTAAAGCCACAGCAAAAGTTTTGAAATTTACTAATTTTAATATTTGTCAGAAATTATCTTTAAATTATCGGAATGGAATTAGACAGCATTTGCTGTCTTTTGCAAGTAAAGTTAATATGTTGTCGCCACACTGTTTTAAAATGGAAAAAAAAGAGTATATTGGGTTTGTGAAGCGCCACAACGGTCAAGTTTTGAAAAAATTATCGGTTGAAATCAATAAAATTGAAGTTAAAAATCATTCTTCGAATTTGGTTTTAGTTTTTACAACGCTTTGTGAGTTGGAAAGAACGTTCTGGATACTGAACCTCTTTTAATTTTATAAATATGATTCAAATTTTGCTGAATCTGAACACAAGATAACAGGGCTAAACTAAGTTTTTTTAAGCACTTATGCAAAAATCTCAACCGCTCCCACCGGAAATCGCAAACAATTTTAAAAAAACAATAAATTTTTGTTATATTTTTGTTGATTTTACCATTAAGCCTAAAGGTATGCAACAATTTATGCGCTTAGCAGCTTAACAGTGCGCTGTTAAATGCAAGCAACGCGCACTGTTAACGTTAATAGCAGCAGCGGCTGAACAGCGGCAGAGCTGCAACATTTTCTGTTAACAGTTTTTGACGATTTTGCCATTTTTGATCTATTTTTGCGAAATTTTATGGTTTTAGGGGTGGATCTTGAAATAAAATGAATAATGTATGAATAGGAAATTTCATGATTTAATTTTGATTTTTGTCCAAAGACTTAAAATCGCCCTCCTTTACGCTTTAATTTTGCTGTTTGTGAACGCATGTCCTTCGGAAACTTCGGTTTTTGCTTATTTGCCACTAAACTCTAGAACGAGCTTTTTTGGGATATTTAAAATTCATGTATTTTCAAGTCTTTTGCATAACATCTATAATATACAGCCCATAAATAAATATCATGTAATAAAAACATTCAAAAACTATTTGTACTTAATTTCATGTTTGCCAAATCAACAAAAAAACGCTGCAGGAAATCAAATTTATGACTTTGTCTATAGCAATTTTATGCACATTTATATTAATATAGATTTTTATCCGTTTGTCAGGACACAATTTTGCAATTAAAATGAGTCAGGTAAATGTAATTTATTCATAGAAGCCAGCACGCGTGATTTATGTTGCATGCAACAAACAAATATATATTTGTTGGGTGTGAGAATATACAGCTTCATTGACATATGGCATGTGGCATGTGTTAAGGACATTTTTCCAATTTCCCATTTCCCAGTTTCCCAATTGAACATTTTCCCGCTCATTTCGCTGATGATGACAATAATCACAATAATAAGCTGATGCCAAATCGAAAACCAACACAAAAAGGGAAACAAACAAAGAAAATAAAGTAAGCAACAAAGTTTCAGCAAGATGACAACACGAAAAAGAGATAATATAAATAAATAAAAACAAGACAAGGCCAAAAGGAAAATGCGAAATGAGAAAACTTTTGTGTAAGTCTGTAAGCTGCAATAATAACTTTCGATTACCACGCCCCCCCCCCTCGAACAGCCTTCGCCTTAGCCGCCCACAATTAGCTATAGACCTCAACTTGCGATACGCTTCGACATTTACTTAATAATTTAATGGAATTGATTATTATTTAAGTGCGGACAAGCCAATTCTTTTTGTGAAGCAGCTAAAAGGACCCTGGAGTAACAAGTAGGATAAATGCCCAATTCAAGAAAGGGTCCAAGTTTTGCTGCTTCACACAATAACTAAGTAGCGCAAAGGAAATCAATTTTAAACAACAAAGAAAAGCATTCTTTCAAGTCTGGGAACTGGTATTCCGGAACCGGAACTGGAAACAGCTAGAAACTATAATGCAAGGCAAATTTCTTATTTGAAGTTCAAATTTATTTTTAATATTCACATTTTTCCAAAACTGGCTGTTGAATGAAATAAGAGAAATACAGAAGTAAGAACGAGGAATGCAACAAGTTCTCGGACAAGCAACATATATTTCCTACACAATTTGTTATAATGATAATGGATAATAAATAAGGAAAAATAAGAAGTAAGAAATAAGATGTGGTTTTACCACAGCATCAGACAGACAGTACACAAAGCGTTTGCTTAAACCAGTTGGGAATTATAAGCAATTTTTTCAAAAACAAAAAAAAAGTGTAGTATGATATAAGGGCTTGAAAAGATGCAATTAAATTTAAAGAAATTCTCATTATGCAGCTTGCTTTTGTAAAATGCCTGTGCTCCTCAGGATCCCTTATCTTTTAACTATAACATATTAAAAAGTCCTTTAAGAACTGTTAACTTAGTAAACAGTTCTATGCAATATATATTTCATTGCTGGTTAATAAACTGAATTATCAAATAGCATAATATCCCGCCAGCATCAAATTTGATCAAATTCGGCTAAGCTATGAAAATTACAACAAAACCGTAGGTCCACTTATAAAAAACCTAAGAATACCAGAATACCGGTTAAGTTGAGATATTTAAGAAAACTAAAAAGTTTTTCACTTCATATATCAATGGCTACATAATATATTGATCCCATCCAACCGATTTCTAAACATATACTTTCTGCTACAAAAACAAGCATCTGTTTCAAATTTTCTTAACAAAGCTTCAAAGCATGGAAAAAACAACTAGATGAACCGATAAAATGGCTATATAGACTATTACAGGATATGAAATCTTGTCTTTCAATGCGTTTCACATTTCCCAATCAAATTACAATACTCTTCACAAGAGAATAAAAAGTTAAGCAGGCTTAAAGGCAGCGTAGGGAGAAGCGGGTGCGGGTGAGGTTGCTATGGTAGTTAAAGGTCCTGACTCCGGCAATATTCTACGTCCGGAGCATAAATATTTATATCGCATCTGTCGGCACACAAAGAATTCAATAAAAACATGTGCAATAAATAAACGCGAAAAATGCGGGGCACAAAAAAAAAAAAACAGAAGAGAAAAAAAAAGAAAGGAATTGAAATCGATGCCCAGGACAAGGCCCAGACTTTGCCAGGATATAGCAGGAGTAGCAGTAGCAGCAAACCGTTGCAGGACGTTGCTCTGTAAATACACACACACATATGTACACCCACACACATACACGACTAAAAGTTGCAACAAGAAGCTGCTGCCACATCACAAAAGGCAGCCAAAGGATGCAGCTTGATTGCTAGATTGTGTCGCACTGTAAATAAACAAATGTTGCTTTCTTCCCAGCAAGCTCCCCTCTTCCGTTTTACAACCATCTGTTAGCCGATAGAAATAACTATATTTTGTAGAAAATGCCAAAGGTTTTTCCGATTTCAAACACTTACAATTAAGCGTTGCATTTATCACACAAAATAATTCACTTGGTTACGCCCCCCTCTAAGGCATACGCCCCCTTTTTGGCTCTATGTGTGTGTGTCTGTGTGTGTGTGTGTGTGTCTGTGTGTGTGTGTGTGGCAAGCTCCTTAAAATTCATGAGGCGTCGACTGTTTGTTGTAACTGTAAATTACATTTATACGCAACTCAAACAGCACTCCAAATGTGTCTGAAGCGGCTGAAGTGGTGGCAGGGGCAGCGTGGAGGGGACGTAAGTGAATGGGTGCAACAAAGTTGTTCAGTGTGTACACATCAGACATGTTTTAAATTGTCCAAACTGTGAATGAATCACTGTCAACAGTCGCTGTTTCAATAACAGACACTGTTAAGATCCGAAAAATTGTTTTATCTATAAATAAGATTTACTGTTAAGATACTAACAGTCACAGTATCGCTAATAACATTCACTGTTACGATACTAACAGTCTCAGTATCGATATTTACAGTCACTACTGTTATACTAACAGTCATAGTTTCGATAAAAGTCACTGTTAACAGATTAACAGTCACAGTATTAATAATAACATTCACTGTTAAGATACTAACAGTCACAATATCGATTATTACAGTCACTGTTAATATTCTAACAGTTATAGTTTCGATAAAAGTCACTGTTAACAGACAAACAGTCACAGTATCGATAATAACAGAAGCAGTCAGTGCTCCTAGTAATAGTAATATTAATAATAGTAAAAGCAAAGATAGCAGACACACTTCTGTTATTAACAGTTTACAGTTCAAAGACTCTTCCAAGATCGCAGAATTGAGTCATTTATTTAAAAAGTAGCCTTCAAACTTAAAAAGTTAATACCTAAATTAGTTTTTTAAAATTTGGAAAAACTACAGTCTCAGATATTATCGTAAAAAATCACAACATCGCTCATCTCTAGTCTACATAGACTCACTCAATGTGCCACATTTTCGTGTTTCTTGCACGCAGAGCAGGGAAGGGAAGGAAGGAAGGAAGGTGGAGAAGGAAGCTGCGGCAATGTAACCGTACATGGCTGTGGCAGTAGCTGAAGCTGTAGCTGATGGTCAGCAACTGTTGAAAAATGCATTGCCGAATGACCGACAACGACAACAACAACAGTAACAACAGCAACAACAACGACAAAAAAGGAGTCGCCGCCACCGCCGCCGCAGGATACACAATGTACATGGCCAAGGACATGTGTGTGTGTGTGTGTGTGTGTGTTTGCTTGATTCTTGTACTTGGCCAAGGCAATTTCTTGCAGCAACTGCGCATCATTTATTTTATAGCTGAAAAGCCGCGGCAAAAAGCATAAAGTCAACTGAAAGGCAACGAAAGAGGAATTGCGCTGCATTATTATTAGCAAGGACTTTACAACCTTATATATCCGGCTTCTTTTCTTCCTCTTCTTGGACCGCTCTTTGCCACTCCCACACAATTTATTTGATGAAAACATACTTTTGAATAGAGTGGAAAGACTTTGTTGCATTACTTTAGAAACTTTGTTTTGTGATTTACAAGTTTAAGTCAGGGATTTGCGATTTCGTTTTCGATTTTAAGTGTTCCGAAAACCGTTAAACTTTTACGTTTCTACAGCTGTTTTCGTTATTTTCGTGAGTTCATTACGTCAAATATGTGTAATAAGAATTACAGAACGGTTTTTTTTTTGCGATTTGAATCGTATTTTTAGTTATCGTGTTTTTTAGTTATTTCGGTCATTTATGTCAAATAATGAAATTTGCGAATTTCAGAACAGCTAATTTTACGATTTGAAACGTCAATATATAAAATTTTGTGATTAAGAAATCAGACGCCTTACCTTCTGAAAGTATCACGTTCTCATCAGACCTATTTGTTGTATACAACTGCTTTCTTTTCCTTCCTCCTCCTGTTTTTTTCCTTTCTTTACCACATTCACATATTAAGTCTTCACACAACAGATTATGCTAGCTGCCCAAAAAATGCTGCCATATTTTTTGTCAGCATGTTGTTGTTGGCAATGAAATTTGAGACGCGCTTTGATAGCCATTTTGGTTTGCTTAGCGGATTGGGCAGTTAGAGGGAGAGAGAGAGAGAGAGAGAGAGAGAGAGAGAGAGAGAGAGAGAGAGAGAGAGAGAGAGAGAGAGAGAGAGAGAGAGAGAGAGAGAGAGAGAGAGAGAGGGAGAAAGGGAAGAGGGTAGAAAAGAGGAGGGGCTGAGGCAGTTGCCTCATCAGCGTGACAAAGTCGATTATTTTCGTCTCAAGTGACAGCAAACAAGACTTAAATTACGGAATAGTTAACTGCGAAACTTCGTGGCAGACAGGCAAAGGGAGAGAGAGAAGAGGAGAGAGGGAGAGGGGGGAGATGGGGAGAAAGAGAGGACAGCAATGAATGAATAAAATGAATGGCTTATCTTTTGTTGACATTCTGCGTCTGTGACAACATTGACCAGTACACTAACACACACACACACACACATACACATAGACATCTACACCCTCACAGACACATAGACACCCACGCACACACACAAACACACATGTGGGACTCGTTAGCACCGTTGAGCAAAGCAAAAGCAAAAGCAAAAGAAATAAAATTTCCACAAGCTGACTCAGCAGCAAAAAGGAGATTTTCCATTGCCCTTTGTGTATGTTTGAGTGTGTGTGTGTGTGTGTGTGACACAGTCTCGTGTGTGCGTGTTTATTGTGCAATAAGCTGTGCTCCCTTAGTCCACTACACTACTTCTCTCTCTCTCTCTCTCTTACACACTTTCTTTCGCTCTCTTTTGCACACAACACTTCTTTGCCTGTGCGTAAATCCGCTTTTAATGAAAAGAAAACTCATCTCGAGTTTTCATATGAGTGTGTATGGGTTTTGGACACAGTCTGACCTGACACACATACACACGCATAAGCACACACACATAGATACGCACACACACTCAGACACAGCCGTTACAAAGGGCAACAGTTAATGTCGCAGCAACTAAATAAATCTTGTTTTATATTGCGACTATGGGCAAAACAGGCCAGTTTATGCACACACCCGCAATCTCCCATTCTCCCCTCTTCTACCCATCTTGCCTCCTTCTCTCTTCTACTTTTCCCACTCATTTTCACAGCTGGCATTTCCTCGAAAATCACTAAATAATCGAATTGGTTTAGACACGTCTGCCTAACTGTCACATAAACAAGTCAATTTGCAAAAGGTTTATTACCCTCGCTCACTCTCTCTTTCGCCTACTTTAGCTCTATCTCTCTTTATATATATATATATGTATATATATATTTTCTCTTTTGTTTTTCCCACTGCATTTATTAATCATATTTAAAACATTTTCACTTTCCACACGGCTACTTTCGCTGTGATTTATGCCTCAAAACTCGCTTCTGACCCATTTTGCATCTAACCAAGTTTGAGGGTGTCCTTTTTTACCCTTCTTCTCACACTTCAACTTAAACTCCACCCTGACCAAAAATCTGTGGGCAATCCAATTGAGCAAGTTTGCCTTTTGCGCTTTTCCAGCGCTCTGTCTGTCTATGTTCTATTTTCTGTTTTCCAAACTGCAGTTTGGACTCTTCCTGCCAACATTATCAGCCGCATTGCAGCTACCAATTTATGACCTTCTCCCCTTCCCTCAGCTCTCCTCTTCCCTCTATACCACTGCGTTGGCGGCTTTCAAATGAATTTTGACGTAATTGTAATAAATTGTTGGTCAGCCTGGATAAAGTTTTTGTCTGTTATGCTCGTTTTTGGTTTGGTTTTTGGGCCTGGCTAAATTTCTATATTTATCCAAAAGCTGATTCAAAAATAAACTAGAATTTTTACATACAAAACAGGGAACGACTTGGGAATGTCCTGTAAGTTGGCTTATTTTGTTGTTGGAGCTATGAAATTGGGTATTTGTGTAGATGAAATATTTTTATACATTGCCACATTAAAGACATTTTAAAAGATTATTCTTTGGATTATATTTTTAGCATTGATCTAAGAAAAAACTACCGCAAAGTCGCAGTTTTGTTTTTAAAACTCTTAGCTAAAATTTCTGATTGTTTAAAATTTTTGGTTTATGCTTGAAAATATGTTCTTAAATACTTTACAGACATGAAAAATCCCCTTTTATGATTTAATTATTTTCTGAATATCCTTAAAAATAGCCTATATATAACTCTTAAAGCACAGGGTATACATATAGAGTTAAAAACGCGATTGCAAAATGCAAATAAACAGAAAAATAGTTTCAAATTTATGTATGTTTTCAAATGCAATGGCCATTAAATGAGTGAAATGTGGCAGAAACGAAAGCTAAGCAAAAGAACAGAACCAAAAACAGACCAAACAAAAACAAAAGAATTTCAAAATAGAAACAAAAAAAAAGTAAGAAACGAAAAAAAGGAACAAAAAATGAAAACAATGTGCAACTTTGTAGAAAAATGTTTTCAAATGAAAAGTTCAAATGAGTTGAAATAACAAATTTGATGGGGGTTAAATGAATTACAAAATACAAACAGGAGATTTTTCATAGGTTTTGTGAAGCTTAATTAAAAATTAAAATTACCAAAAAAATATATAGAGCTGTGTTTTTTGGAGGAGGGCCTAAACAAATAGACTGATTAGAAAGTAGACGAAAAACTGGTTGAAACCACAAAAAGAGAGAGAATACAAAACACATTCAGTTGCTTAAACACATACCTGACTGAACTGCTGCAAGGACCTTAGTTTGCGCATCCTTTTGGCTGTCAAGTGTTTGCTCAGCTAACCGCAAATGTGCCATTTGCTCACACAGCACAAAAGAAAGAGACAGCGATAGAGAGAGAGAGAGAGAAGCAGAGAGTGTGTGTGGTATAGCTGACAGGACTCTCCTTTTTGGTAATTTGCATAAAAAGGTTAGCAGCATAAAATGTTGCTAATTTCTTGAATAGGCTAGCCTGGACACAAAATTGTGCTCGTTAGTTGCGTTTAAGGACATAGGAAACCAGTTGACAGCGTCTGTCCAGGATACAACAGGACATACACACATTTGCTCATTACTGCTGAGTTGTACTACTTTAAAGCTGCTGCATCAGCAAAAAAAAAAAAAAAAAAAATACAGAAAGAAGATAAAGAAAAACTTTACACTTGAATATTTGGCAGTCTTCTCAAGTTTGGTTAAACAAAAGTTAAATGGCAAAGTTTTCAGCACAACCAAAAACAATTCGCGCGCATTTAACCCAAACGAAACAAAAAGTTGTTTGTGTGTTAAGAGGGCAGGGTGGAGTACAAGAGGGTTTTGTTGCAAACTCTGTGAAATATTTGCAACATTTTAACATTTTGAACATTTCTATTTGCGCAGAAAGCAAAGTAAAGCAGCTTCAGCAATGCTGAAATGTTGCCTAGCTTCTAAGCAGAATTGTGCAACTATCGATAGACGATAGTCGAGAGTTGCAAATACAATTAACTGTGAATGCAACAGTGATACTATCGATAGAGTCCAACGATAGTTCAGCAGCTCAAAATTGCTATATAAGTTCGAAAAGAGGGTTATGGGTTAAGTGAAATTTGGTTTAAGGACACGGATTGTGCTGAAGAACTATCGATAGGCGATACTCGATTAACTGTAAACGCAGTAACGATACTATTATTAAGTCCAACGCTTGTAAAGCACATAAAGTTAACAAACTAATTAAGTAGTCGAAGAAGAGGGTTTTGAGAACAAGAGGATTGTGGTTTGCAGGTAAGGATTGTGCTGTAAAACTATCGATAAACGATAGTCGAGAGTAATAAAATCAATTAACAACGATGCTTTGGATAAATGATAGTTGAGCAGCACAAGATTACAAACTACTATCGCAGTGTTTTTTGAGGTTATCAGAACTTTGGTTTGACGAATTGAAAGGGGGAAGGTAAAACTATCGATAGACGATTGTCAGACACATTGTTTAAGAAAGATAGTCATAATAGAATTAGACAAACAAAAGGACACACACAGATTAAAATACACCCCTGCAAGGATATAGCAGCATAACGATTAAAAACAATCGATATTTCAAAAAACAAAGGACTTGCAGCAATCATAGAACGCAACAAAGAAACTATCGATAGTTAAGTATAACAAGATTACAAACTAATTACGCAAAAGAAGCAGGAGTTTTTGGGTGTTAAGGGGATTGTGGTTTGCAGGTAATGGATTGTAAGAGGAAAGAGACGAGGCAGGGCTAGGGAAAGGGGCAAAGAGAGACAACTACAACAAGCAAATGTGTTGAATGCCAGGCCAAGACAATTCTCGCAATAAAAGCCAACGAAGCATGTCAAAAGCAATTTATGTGGCAGAAACACACAAGTCGAGCGTTGTTGCCTTGTTGCAATAACTACACTCAAACCCAAACCCAACACACAAAGCCAAAATGTGGGTGGCAGGTGGCAGCTGTGACACATGACAAGGCTTTGTGGGTAGCAGGGTACGTAGTGGAGGGGCTTTAGCTAGTGCACAACAAATGCACAGCACAAATGGCATAATAAGTGGGCAAATGTGCAGCAGAGAGAGGCAAAGTGAGAGAAGCAGGCGATGTTTGTCACTTTGACAGCTGCAAATCCAACAGGAAACAATGGCATGACAGGACGAGAAGCAGCAGGAGGTAAGGCAGCAGGAGTAGCGGGTTGAAGGCGACGACTCAACAATTTAATTGCAATTCAATGAATGCAACCACAAAGTGAGGCAGGCAGACAGAGGCTGGCAGGCAGACTAGCTGACTAGCTGGCTTCGACTGCTGCATGTCCTGCCACTTCCTGCAGCTCCTGTGCGCTTAGAAGCTGCTGCAGTTAATTTAATTGACACTCGCCTGTTGATGCCTGAGTAGGGAGCAGGGAATTCTAGCTAAGCAGGAGCAGATGCCAGGTGTAGAAGTAAGTTAAGCTTAAATGATAAGTAGATAAAAATTAAAAGCCAATTAGAACTATCTAATATTTTTCAATCTGTATAAATCAGTTCATCAATTTAAATTAAGAGACGAAGATAAAGAGGTCCTGCCGAAGCAATATCCCTTGATTTTTTACCGATCGTTCCTATGGCAGCTATTTGTCATTGTTAAAAAATGTATAAGAACAAAACAAAACATTGCTATTCATAAAAAAAAAAACAATACTTCGATACAGGGTATCTCCGAGTCGACTTAAACACTCCTTTTTACTTTACTTCAAATCTAAGTAGTTTTTTAATAAACCGAAAACTTACTTTTTCTAAGTAGGCGACGATTTTCAACCTGGCAATGTAGAAACTAAACATTTTCATTCTGTTCTGAACCTTCGGACTAAACACACCTAAAATTTAAATTGTTGACTAACTCTTAAATATTTCGATACAAATTATATTTTTTTTCAAGTGATACAAAATTTAAAAAACATTTTAATTCTATAGTTATTATTTATTTTTATTTTGATATACTGCTATTAAAGTTGTTAAATGAAGCTGTTAAAAAAGCAGTTCGGTAAGTTTCCAATGCTCTATTAACATTACAGAAATGGCAAACATTGATATTGATGAAAAACAATACTTCAATTCGCTCTACAGGGTATCTCAGAGTCGAGTTAAGACCACTTCTTTCTTTTGGCGGGATATGCGTTTTCTTTGGCGCTTCTTTGAGGCTTCGTCCAGGCAGCCTTTAAGGAGCAACATGGCTCGGACTTTATGATGTCCATCGATTGATGGTGATTCAGGATTGGATTGGATTGGATTGGATTGGATAAGGCATCCACTATATCTTATTTGTTTATTGCTTATTTAAATAATTTTAATGTGTACCCGAAAGCAATCGGTGATCCGCTTGTCCTTTTTAAGGGGAAACCTTCGGTTACTATGTTCTACAAATTATTAATAAAATATTGTTGACTCGATATGATTTCGATGAACACTGCAATTTTCAACTGCGCAATTTTAAATTTTTATAGTACTAACAATAGTATCGACTTAGGAAACTATTGTCGAAACTATCGAGCGAAGTTTATTCCAAAGGAATAAATTACATTTCAGGATCGAATATTATTGCTCAACTGTTAATGGCAAAGAATGCTTCGTCACAAAATTGTATATCAGAAGTTTTGTGGCTTGAATATGCATCGTCACTTGACTTTACCTGCGCGTAGAGCTGTCTTTATATAATATGTATCTGCTGCCATAACGAAAATCATCCGAACCAAGTTTCATCAACATAGCTTTTCAACGAGACTAGTTCACATAGAACAGTTACATAGACGGGTCGTCCGAAAGGGTTCGACGCGGCTGTTGATGCTGCTCAAAAATATATATACTTTATAAGGTCGCAGAAGTCTCTTTCAATATCTATCAAAATTGAAAGTTCATAAAGCAAGCGTTTTTAAATATATAAAATTACAAACGAAATTTATAAAATAACTTTATCACAATGGCTGACTTTTCAAGTGATACGTCGCAGCTGTTACCAAGGACTCATAACGTTACGAAGGATACTTCACGCACATATCGAATTTCTGTGGCACGAATATTGCTTTATGGTTTTGCATTGCCACCTGCTGCATTGATCTTCTTTGTTATCAAAACTATGATCACGGACTTGAAGGACTCTACATATACCCACTGTGAAGTGCTTAACATTTTACCATCCTTATCGGCCGTGGCACATGCACAGCAGTTCAGCTGGAAAATTGCAACTTGGGTACATTTTCCAATCCGTTTGTTAGCCATATATCTTTACTGGCGATACTATCGACGCATATTTCCACCAAAACAACGATTATTTGGCCTGCTGATCCTGTGGTTTCTACTGCAGGAAACTGTCAGCACCTTTGGCTTGGCATACACGGCTCACGTTCACCATCTTCATGTGTTTGCAGCCATTTCCTTGTGGTTCTCGGGCAGCAGCTATATTGCCACATCCTTTTTTTTTACGAAATATAAACGGCATCGTTTGGAACCCTTGGAACCGCAGGAAAAGCTATCGCATCTGCTGAAGCAGAGACTGGTCTTCTGGTACTTTTGCACCACTTTGATCATGTGGTTGTGGTATATGGTCCACAATGTATACTGTCTTCCCTTGGCCTATTCCGTGTTCTCGCTTTGTGAGTATATTGTGTGCATGTGCCTGATGTTTTATCTCTGGACATCGTATTTGGACTTTTATTCGGTGTATCTCAGTTACAATCCACAGACTGGTTACTGCTTTAGCACCATTTAATCAATGGCTTTTAAAATGATCTTATTCAACTTAATTATTGTCTGCTGTTACTAGACTTTCAATAAATAATCGCTATACACTTTGCATTTACTACAGCTCTAATCTAAATTTTATATTTGTATGGAATTCACAAATCTTATAAAAACAAACTTTTCCTGTCATCTACAAATTATATGAGCTTTAAAACTATGCTACACAAATTCCTGTGGAATTAATTCAAAAGTGGAATCCTGAAGTTTCCTTCATGCAGTTTCGTTCATGAAGTTTTTTCCATAAGATCAGCTTGTAGGACAGAGGTGAAATGGAGAACAAGAACTTAACGATAGAAATTCATGAAGTAGACTCATCGTTAAATTTTATCCTGCTCTAAAATTATCCTGTTAACAAAACAGGTCGAAACAGGTCCAGTTTATGCATCCAAAAACATAATAAATTGTTATTGATCTATGTTTTTTTCTGTTTCTAAGCAGAAAACTTGCCTACAAATGAGCTGTGGATGTCTAAGGGGGTGGGGGGGGGGGAAGGCGAGTGAGCAGTAATGGGGGTAGCCTGAGCAGAAAAAGTAGTAAAAAACTTATTATCTGCTGGGCAACAAGTTTAATCTGAGCTGTGCATTGCATGTTGTATAAGACACCAAAACACACACCAACACACATACACACACACACACACACACACACACACACACACACACACACACATACAACCAAAAAAGACGCACACTTTGACATTGGGCGCTGCCTTAACAGTTTACAGCCAAACTCAAGGTCACAGCTGACAGTGCTGCTGCTGCTGCGGTTGCTGCCCGCCCACTGCCACTCCCCCCAGGCTACATTAAGGCTAGAGAACCAACGCCTAAAAAAGCAACCCAAAATCATTTGCACAACAATTTGCAGCAGCTGCTGTTGTCCTTCTGCTCCTTTTGCTTGTTGTTGTTGTTGCTGTCGCTCAATAAACGTTTATGCATTGCGAGTCTGGCTAAATATTTATTTTGGTTTATCAATCATACGCACTGTGTGCTGAGTGCTGCGACCCACTCAAATACTGGGTACAGTTTTGTTGTCCTTCGCAGCAGCAGCAGCAGCAGCAGCAACAACTGCGCAGACTCCGCGACGAGGCAGGCAGCACGTGGCATACAACTAAACAGTTAGTTAACAGTCACTTAACAGCTAGTTAACAGCGCAGTGCTTGGGCCAAGGCTGGTCCATGGGCTTTATACACATACACATACACACCACATACTTGCACATACACCTACAAAAACTTACTGACAAGGAAATGCTTTTTGGCTAAAACTTTTTGCAGTGGACCCAAGCGAATAAGTTAACTCTGAGCTCAGAACTCAGAACGCAGAGCTCTCAACTTTCAACTCTTAACTCTTGGCTCAGTTTCTAGCCCAGTTGCAGTTGTTTAGCAACCATTCAACTCCCCTGCAGCCATTGTTCTGGCCCACATATGTAACTGATCAGCTTTTGTGGTTAGAGCCATGGTCTCAAGTCTAGGCCCCCAATTATTCTCATATAGAAAGTCAATCAAGTTCACAACTTTCCACTGCGGTCATTGGCCAGTTATCTTGGCCTCAAGTTTCAACATGCATGCACTTAGAGAAATAAACGTTAAAAATTTTTGAAATAATATAAAACACTTCTGTTCTAAAGTTAATTGAATTCAGTTTTCTTGAAACTCAAATTCATTTCTTATAAATTTGTTGAGCTGTTTTCATTTTCAGTTCGAATTTTCCTCGCAGCAGCTACAGAAACGAAAGAGAAGAAATAAATGTGGGGTACCTACTGTATACCTGTCCTGTTCTTGGCAGACGAAGCCTAAAATATCTTGATAGCCTATTTTATATTAATATTACAGACATTCGTTCCATCAAAAAATGCTTCATTGTTAAGAAATTTATTTATTAAGAACAAAACAAAACATTGCTAATCATAAAAATACAATACTTCAATACAGGGTATCTCCGAGTCGACTGAAACACTCCTTTTTACTTTACTTCAAATCTAAGTAGGTTTTTAATAAACCGAAAACCTAGTTTTTCTAAGTAGGCGACGATTTTCAACCTGGCAATATAGAACCTAAACATTTTCATTCTGTTTCGTACCTTCGGACTAACCACAGCTAAAATTTAATTTCTTTTAAAAGTTTTAAAATATTTGAATAAAAAGTGAAAAAAAGTAAAAGTGATACTAAATTCAAAAATCTTATTTATTTATTTTGAATTTGTTATACATCATTGTTGCCGATTAGTCGAGATACAATTGCAGTGTCAGTTTCCATAGCATCCGATGTTTAAAGACAACATGGATTGATGATGATTCAGGACTGCTACGATTGGATTGGATAAGGCATCCGATATGCTATTCCAGTGGATAGTGGACACAACAAAGGATTACTATCAAACATTCGGGGTAATTTTCTTTGATCAATATTTTACAACCTAACCTAACTTAACTTAACTTCACAGCAATATCTTATTTATGATTTCCCATATAAAATGTATGCTTCAACAAGTTCCGTTTCCATCGATTGATGATGATTGGGGACTCCAACGATTGGATTGGATAAGGCATTCATTATATCTTATTTGTTTATTGCTTATTTAAATAATTTTAATGTGTACCCGAAAGCAATCGGTGATCCGCTTTTCCTTTTTAAGGGGAAACCTTCGGTTACTATGTTCTACAAATTATTAATAAAATATTGTAGAAAGGCAACGAATCGAACTTAATTTCTAAAATAAGTAAGTTTCCTCTAGATTAATATTTTAACTTTTATTCACGCTTTAGCATAACATCATTATTAATTTGCTTTTTATATATATTTTTAACCTTCACAGCAATATCTTATTTATGATTTCCCCATATAGACTCTGGTTTTTTCTTGGCTGCTGCTGATTCTGTCTTGTTGTTCTTGGATTCAACATACTGTTGCCGATCAGGCGAGATGGAATAGCATCAATATCTTATTTAATATTTATTTTTAATTCGTTACCATAGTTAATTCCAGTTCCTTTGGACTAAGGATAGTACTGCCTATATACTTGGATTGGAATCTATTTTAAATCTCATTTGTTATTTATTTTTACTTCGTTACACATCATTTTTCACGACTGCCTCCATATCTGCCTCCATCTCTGCCTCGGAAACCGATCAAGCGCATTGCCTGTGTTACGCCGAAACAAGTATAAGCCCAGGATCAAGGACATATGCAAGCCGAAGAAGTTTCGAATTTTATATTTGCGATTGCTCTGACAGTTGTGGATGAATGCTTTATACCTTATGTCATTTTTAAGCTAATGGATACAATATCAATGGGCGCTAAGCGATATAAATCTCATTCAGCTGATTGGATTGGATTGGAATCTATTTTAAATCTCATTTATTATTTATTTTTAATTCGTTACTCATCATATTTCACGACTGCCTCCACATCTGCCTCCATCTCTGCCTCCGACCCCGATCAAGCGCATTTCCTGTGCTAGGCCGGAACCAAGAGCAAGTATAAGTCCAGGATCAAGGACATATGCAAGCCGAAGAAGTCATAATAAGTTTCTTTATGCTCTAAGTGCGCAGTTATACTACGTTCTACTAATTATTATGCAAACGTTCTTAATATGTATTTCAAAATAAATTTGATTCTGTTAAATGATTTGATTTCTGTATTTCAACTTATTATCTATAGATATGTATAATTATTTCAGCGCAACTTTAATTTTTCAATAGTTCTAATAGTATTGACATTAGGAATATCCAGCGTAGTTTGGCGACCTCTAAAGCAAACAATATCCCAAAGGACATCAAGCAGCAGCAGCAGCGAATGCAGCAGAGGTAGCCTAGGGCAAATCGAAATTGTTTTGCAAAAATGGAAGTTAAAAGCAAAGCTGTCCCCGTTTTAGCACAGTGTATAAGTTGTCCAACAATGCGTTACATATGTATTGTGTTTTGTGGTAAAGATGATGAGCACAAATCAAGCTGTCAGTTGAGAGTTTCGGTATGCCTGCTGTGTGCCTATGCTCTACTCGTATAGCCGCACTCTTCTATATCTTCCATCTCACATCTGGTGACGCAGATGATTTGTCTGGCTTTGGCATTGGGTTTTGGTTTTTGGTTTTTGGATTTTGGCCTTGAACTGCGACGTCACCTTTGACCTGTGCGCATCGGGCGTGTCTTCTCAGTTTTTATTGGCAAATATATATAAGGCTTTGCACGCCTAAAGGCCAATTAAAATAAAGTGTAAACTTTATGGCAGGTTTCACGTCACACAGTCAAAAAGCTCAAAAAGTCCTTGCATCCTGCGTCCTGCATAAATATTCCCCATAGTTGGCTTTCAGCTTAACTTCAAATTAAAAGTTAAACACACGCAGCTTGAGTGAAACAAAAGGCAGAGGGTGGGCTGTAGGCAGCGGTGTAGAGGGGATAGCAGCAGGCATGGGCGTAGAGGGGTGTGCAGAAAGAGGGGCAAGGGGAAATTGCGGCAACTAACAGTCTGAAAGAACAGGCAACAGGCAGAGGCGAATGTTTAATGAAAACAAATTAATCGCATTATGTTTACACACACGAAGAGACGGAAGGGGAGGAGGTGAGAGAGAGGGGGAGGGGGCGTGAACAGAGACAGCAACAGCCGAGTCTTTTGTGCAAACAGATAAAAGCACAAAGTGTTGACATTGTTAAGAGTTGAAATAATAACAACAAATAGCTACAATTTGAGGCGTTTATAGACTTCAAAGATACCCTGTAAAATGTACAGCTTATGCTTGGGTGGAGGGAAGGAATCAAGGAAGTGATTAGTAGCCCTTGTGCTAAATTTGGTTACTCGGACAGACGGACGGACGGACTGACCGATATTTCAAAAACCCAACATGCTCTTTTTTCTTTTTACTCCCTGTTCCCATCAAAAATGGGAAAAAGGGAGTTTTAAAGCACTGCAAATGTGTGTAACAGGCAGAAGGAGACATTTCCGTATGTCCGTCTGTCTATCTGTCCGTCTGTCCGTATGAACACACAGATCTCGGAGACTATAAGAGCTAGAGGCACCAAACTTGGCATGAAGGTTCCTGTATACCATACGCAGATCAAGTTTATTTAAAATTTCGGATGCACCTCCCCGCACCCCCGCAAATCGAAATAATTGATTTTTGGTACACATATATGTTCAATCAATGTTAATCGGTTGCGTAAATTTCATTACGATCGTATAAATAACACCAAAGTTATGGAAGAATCTGTTTCCCCGATGGATGGTAAAATGTTAAGCACTTCACAGTGGGTATATGTAGAGTCCTTCAAGTCCGTGATCATAGTTTTGATAACAAAGAAGATCAATGCAGCAGGTGGCAATGCAAAACCATAAAGCAATATTCGTGCCACAGAAATTCGATATGTGCGTGAAGCATCCTTTGTAACCGTAAGAGTCCTTGGTAACAGCTGCGACGTATCACTTGAAAAGTCAGCCATTGTTATAAAGTTATTTGTAAATTTCGTTTGTAATTTTATATATTTAAAAACGCTTGCTTTATGAACTTTCAATTTTGATAGATATTGAAAGAGACTTCTGCGACCTTATAAAGTATATATATTTTTGAGCAGCATCAACAGCCGCGTCGAACCCTTTCGGACGACCCGTCTATGTAACTGTTCTATGTGAACTAGTCTCGTTGAAAAGCTATGTTGATGAAACTTGGTTCGGATGATTTTCGTTATGGCAGCAGATACATATTATATAAAGACAGCTCTACGCGCAGGTAAAGTCAAGTGACGATGCACATTCAAGCCACAAAACTTCTGATTTACAATTTTGTGACGAAGCATTCTTTGCCATTAACAGTTGAGCAATAATATTCGATCCTCAATAGTTTCGACAATAGTTTCCTAAGTCGATACTATTGTTAGTACTGAAAAAATTTAAAATTGCGCAGTTGAAAATTGCAGTGTTCATCGAAATCATATCGAGTCAACAATATTTTATTAATAATTTGTAGAACATAGTAACCGAAGGTTTCCCCTTAAAAAGGACAAGCGGATCACCGATTGCTTTCGGGTACACATTAAAATTATTTAAATAAGCAATAAACAAATAAGATATAGTGGATGCCTTATCCAATCCAATCCAATCCAATCCTGAATCACCATCAATCGATGGACATCATAAAGTCCGAGCCATGTTGCTCCTTAAAGGCTGCCTGGACGAAGCCTCAAAGAAGCGCCAAAGAAAACGCATATCTCGCCAAAAGAAAGAAGTGGTCTTAACTCGACTCTGAGATACCCTGTAGAGCGAATTGAAGTATTGTTTTTCATCAAAATCAATGTTTGCCATTTCTGTAAAGTTAATAGAGCATTGGAAACTTACCGAACTGCTTTTTAAACAGCTTCATTTAACAACTTTAATAGCAGTATATCAAAATAAAAATAAATAATAACTATAGAATTAAAATGTTTTTTAAATTTTGTATCACTTGAAAAAAAATATAATTTGTATCGAAATATTTAAGAGTTAGTCAACAATTTAAATTTTAGGTGTGTTTAGTCCGAAGGCTCGAAACAGAATGAAAATGTTTAGTTTCTACATTGCCAGGTTGAAAATCGACGCCTACTGTGCAGAGCATGTTTTCGGTTTATTAAAAACTACTAGGATTTAAAATAAAGAAAAAGGGAGTTTTTAAGTCGACCCGGAGATACCCTGTATCAAATTAAAAATGTTCCTTTTAAAAATGGGAAAAAGGGAGTTATAAAGTACTGCAAATGTGTGTAACAGACAGAAGGAGTCATTTCCGACTATATAAACTATATATATTCTTGATCAGGATCAACAGCCGAGACGAACTAGCCATGTCCGTCTGTCCGTCTGTCTGTATGAACGCGTCGATCTCGGAGACTATAACAGCTAGAGACACCAAACTTGGCATGCAGGTTCCTGTATACCATACGCAGATCAAGTTTATTTCAAATTTATTTCGGATGCACCCCCCGCAACCCCGCAAATCGCAAAAAACTCCCACAAAGCTTTGATTTTAAGTACACATATATGTTGTATCAATGTTGATCAGCTGTGTAAATTTCATCACGATCGGATAAATAGCACCAAAGTTATGGAAGAATCTGTTTCCCCCGTCTCTGCAGGCAGCAACAACAGTTTGACAGGAACTGGACACGTTAAGTGCGCTGCTTGCTTGTGTTGCCGCTGAACTGCTTGAAATGCAAGCTGGGAGCAGGGAGTCTCGTAGTCGGGCACATTCGACTGGAGCATTGTTACTTGTTTCTTTTTATTTTTAATATATATTATATATAAAATTATATTCTATATAAAAATATATTATATATAAAAATAAATATGTTAAAAGGATATAAAAATAAATTCAATAGCAAAAAAAAAGTTTGCTTATAATTTTATTTATTTTTAAAAAATTCGAGGTATAAAAATAAATGAAATCATAATTATTTTATAATTATTGAAATGAAAATTGAATTCATCTCAAGAAAAATCAGTTCAAACCTCAAACTTAAAGTACTACATATATTTATGAACATTTTAATTGCTACAGGGTATTAAGTGCTGAATATATATTCAGATCGTGTAGTTAAATGCATTAAACTTTTTTAATCAAAACTCTCTCTGTCTCGTATTTTGGTGCACTTATTAAGTCAATTTATTTTTATACTTTCAGCTGATGCATTGCGTTATGCATTGAAAATGCTTTCAACTGCAATTTTGAATAATAATTTATGGTTGGACGAAACGTTGCGCCTCATTATGGCCAACAATAACAACAACAACAACAACAAGTAGAAGAAAACTCAGTAAAAGCCATCAACGCAATTATCAGCCAGCCAAATATGACAAAAACATAATAAAAGCGAAAGAAAGAGAGGGGTATAGACAGTGTAAAAGAGACAGAAAGAGTGCGCTATGAACATGTCAAAGCAACATAAAAAGTAAAGTTGATGAATGCCAAACAAGTTGGCAGCAAAGTCAGAGTCAAGTTAACAAGGGCAAACTTTGAGCAACAGCAAAAGCAACAACAACAATAAATAATGCATATAACAAGACTAACAACAATAAAAACAACACAAACAACAACAATAAGCACAACAACAACAAGCACAACAACAGCAATGTCAAATAAATTTGTTGCCGAGCGCGTAATTTTAATTATTATGAACTGGAAAACGCAAACTGTGAAAATTAGACATTCATTCGAGTTTTCTCCCCAAACCTCATACTCATTTTCCTACTCATTTTCCTTGAGTAAGCCAATTTAGAGCAAGTCCGGAAAATGGAAGACAGTCGCAGACAAAACGCGACAATGCCCCAAAAAGTTTTTCATGCTCAAATGAACTTTTGTCAACTCATGCGAAGAGCGTGTGTGCGAGTGTGTGTGTGTGTGTGTGTGTTTGTTTTGTTGTGCGTGTGTTGGGTGTGTGTGCTGTGTGTCACATGTGTGTTGGCTCTTAAGCGTTTCATTTGGCTTGTTTGTTGCCAATTTGCGCACAAAAGCAGGCAACACTGAAATGCGCGACGTTGAGGACAGTCTACTATGGGTCAATTCGACCTTTTTTGGGACATCAAATTATTTAATATAACGAATTTTTGCTAAAATTAGTTCACAGCTATTCCTGTTTTCACTTTGGATGATATATGGTCAAAGTGATTTTCCCTTAAGTCCTTCCATTTTCATTTTTTAAATGTTTTGAGGCTTAAATTCACTTTCCTAGAATTCAATTCACTAGATCAACAGACATATAGAAACTTTGAAACTTTGCAATACCGAAAGTGGAAACCGGAAAGAGCGTGTATATATACATACATTAAAAATAAACGACAAAAAATAAGTTTTGAAAACACTTTATAACTATTTTTGATGGTTTTTTTTTCCTTGAAAACGAAATTTGTACGAATATTTTAAATAATAATTGATCTGAAGAGCTTTTCCAATATGTACAAAAAGCTTTTGTTGTACAAATTATAGAAAACATCAAAATCAAATATTATATATGTTTATTTTATGTCACAAAAAGTGGTCAATTTGGCCCACAGTGCAGCTTCTGCAGTTGCTAAGACAACGCACAAAAGTAGGCAATGAAAATTCGCAACGCGCTGTTTTCATATTAGGGAAGTTGCTTAGGCAGCGCACAAAAGTAGGCAGCGATAATTACATATACATTACAATTGGTGGGTGGGTGTATGTGTGGGTGTGCACTGTGTGTGTGTGTGTGTGTAGAAGGGGTGTGGGTGTGTATAATGCCAGTTACTGTGTATTCAATATCAATTCATGTAAATTTAATTACGCATGCCTGCGTCCTGTTTGCATGTTCCATCCTTCCACACATACACATGTTTACGCGTGTGTGTGGGCGTCATGTGTGTGTGTGTGTGTGTTTGTGTGTGTGCAACAATGTTGTAGCTATATTGTTTGCGCATATTTGATTACAGCTAGCAACTGCAAATGGCAACGCGCGGCACAAACTAATTAAAGTGTTAAGCAACTCTTGCAACAAAATGATTTTAAAAGCGTTTAAGTTTAGCAAAAAATTGTCTTAGGATATTTTCGGCTTTTCCAGGCCAACTGCTTTTCAAACTGAATTAAAAAGTTAATCTAAAAAATTTGTTAAATGTTTTGCTCTTTAAAATTTCGTGCAGCTTAACTTTTAATACATGGAAAATTGTTTTGCAATTAACTCGGCACACGGCAGTAAAAGTTGTTGCTGCAGTTGTTGTTGTTGTTGTTGCAAATGTTGTTGCAAATGTTGTTGCAAAGTAATTTGCAAAGCTTTCTTTTTTGGCGCTAGCGATAAAATAACAAAAAAAAAATAAAGTCGCCTTCAAGTTGATGCCACAAAGTTTTTCTTTTCGACAAAGTGTTGCAAGCAGGCGAAAGCCAACTGCAGCTAGCGGAAACTACATTTGAGTCCTGAACCTGCCAACACTCAGCACCCCGCTTACTTCCACTTTATTTTTTTTTTGGGTGCGCCTTTGTTTATTGTCAGCTAAAAAGTTGAAATGCAAAACGAAAATTGTGCTCTTGTTGCACGGCAGCCGGCAAAACTTTTGATAAGCCAAAAGCTAAAGAAAATTCAAATTGGAATTTGGATTTGTTGCATGTTGCACGTTGTTTTGAGGATTTTAAAGGTTGAGCTATTGAGCAGCACATGCACTACTCCCTCTCTCTCTCTCTCCCTCCTACTGTCCTGAAACTTTACGCATAAATAAAAGTTGGCTGCTGTTTCGGGGTTTTTCCCTCTCATCTGTTTTGGCGTTTCTGCAGCTGGCAGCAACTGCTGCCACTCCTGCCTCCCCCTTAGAATCCTTCAACAAACGGCGACGAAAGCCAAAACTCGTTATCGTTTAATTCCGGCAAGCAGGGAGAGTCCTTTGCCAAAGCCAGTCAATGCATTGGCAGTTGACAGCAGCTAACTGCAGCCAAGGGGGCAGCTGAAGGCAAGCTGAGAGGCAGCTGAGGCAAGCTGAGAGGCAAGCTGAGGCAAGCTGAGAGGCAAGCTGAGGCAAGCTGAGGCAAGCTGAGACACAGCTGAAGGCATTTGAGGGGCAGCTGTGGCACGCCGAACAACTGCAACGGCAAACTGCTATTTTTTTTGACATCTCTCTCGCTTTCCTCCCTCTCTGCTTTCTCTATCTTACCCTCTCTTGCTCTGCTTATACATAGTATTATACGTGCCCCATTCTCGTTGCGCTTTTGTTGCAACATTCATGCGCAATATTTGCATAATGCAGCCTGATTGATGTTTGACTGTTTGTTGAGTGTGGCAAAGCAGCACAGCAGGACACAACTAGCGCTGAACGTACTTCGCATCGATTCCAACAAAACTATCGACATTTAACAAAGCTTTAGAAATTTTAGATATTACAGTTTATGAATAAAGAAAATAGCCGACTTTTATAAAGAATCCATATTATTCATTTATAGCATAGCGATACTATCGATAATGCTGCAAATTAAAAGATGAAATCGATATTATGCACAAGTTGAAGTTCCATCTTGAAGTTTTTTCGTCTGCACTTAAAGCAAAGACGTGAAGCGGAACAAGTAGCACCTCTCAGCACAACAACTTAACGTCTAACAAATATTTTGATAACCAACATTTTAGGAAAATCAAACATTCGTTCCATCAAAAAGTACTTTATTGTTAAGAAACTTATAAAATAAAACATTGCTATTGAAAAACAACAATACTCCAATTGGTTCTAAAGTGTATCGCCGAGTCGACTTAAACACATCAATATGCTTTATTTGAAATCTAAGTAGTTTTTTAAAATTTCGAACACATGCTTTGCATAGTAGGCGACGATTTTCAACCTGGCAATGTAGAAACTAAACATTTTCATTCTGCTCCGAACCTTCGGACAAACCACAGCTTAAATTGAATTTTTTTTTTTAAGTTTTAAAATATTTGTATAGATAGTGAAAAAAAGTAAAAGTGATACAAAATTCAAAAAATAATATATTGTTTCATGATAGAAACTAAACATTTGCATTCTATTCTGAAGCGTCCAAGTGAACACATCAAAATTCTAAATTTCCATAAAGTCTTTATGAAAATGAAAATATTAAATATAAAAAACTACAACTTAACGTCATGAGATAAACGTCATCGTCATAAACTTGAACTAGAACACAGTTTATATTCTGTATTTTGTTTTTTTTTTATTAAATCGTAAAATATCGATATCGGCTGCAGTTGCCGATTGTTTTGCCAGCTCCACGGAACAACAACAACAACAACAACAACAACACTATTGCTATTGATAATGAAAAGCGGACCAAGACTGGCAAACCCACATGAGGCAGTGGCAGCGGCAGCAACAGAAGCAGGCTGAAGCAGCTGCTGAAGCAGATGACAGCAATTCACAACTTGTAAACAGAGCTGGCGCAAGGCGTCCTACTATTTGCACAGCAACAACAATAACAACAAATGCTGGTAAGTGGCACAAGGCAACATCACCAGCAACAACAACAACAACAGTTACAACAACAACAAGCTGCAATCGATGGCCTGCTTGTGTCTTTTCTACTCGCTTTTTGTAGTTGCCTCAGACTCGACTTCATTTGCTGCCGCTGAATACAAATAGTTTTTGGTTTTTGCTTATTGTTGTATACCTTCCTTCTTACCCCCTTCTCTGCACTCTCAAAAAAACTACAGGAAACTGGCGCTGAGCCAATTTAAGCATCCTTAGCCACCATCCTTAACCACCATCCTTAGAAGCCGTTTGGCAGCTGGCTGCCTTTTTTGTTTACCAACCTTTACAAAGAATTCTTCTTCTTCTTCGTAGCATTTCTTCGTCTTCTTCTTCTTCTATATTTACTCACATGTCCAAATATAAATTCCCTTAGAAACACACACAATAAAAAGGTGCAGACAAGTCTCTCAACAAGCATGTAAATTATGCATAAATTTATGGAAATTTTGTAGAAACTGTGAAAAGTAGCTTCTTCGTTAAATTGCTTTTTACATATATATGTAGCTATATAAATAGCTATATACTTCAACTATAGTTTTGTTTTGCTTGTCATGCTAATATAGTTCAATCTTCTTTAGTGAAAGCTGCTCTATTTTATTTATTTCTCCTTCTATACGCTTTAGCATAACATTTTTATTTGCATTTAGAGCGAAATATGCCCGAAAGATTATTAGATATAGATTCTTCAAAAAACAAAACTTCAGCGTTACGAAACTTGTAAGCACATAAAAAAATGTTGCTATTCATAACGAACAATACTCCAATTGGTCCAATAGGGTATCTTCAACAATCCAATTCTTTCTCCAGGGTATCTTCGATTCGACTTAAGCACTCTCACTTGTTTTATTTAAAATCTAAGTAGTTATTTTAAAATAAACTGATGCTTTGCATAGTAGGCGACGATTTTCAACCTGGCAATGTAGAAATTCAACATTTTCATTCTGTTCCAAACCTTCGGACTGAACATACAAAAGGAATATTTTAAACAAATTTTTTAAATATTAAACATATTATAAAATTTTAAAATTATTACATAATTCTAAATTTTATTTTTTTCAAGTAAACTATTGTCAAGTCCTATTCCAGTGGATAGTGGACACAACAAAGGATTACTATCAAACATTCGGGGTAATTTTCTTTGATCAATATTTTAGAACCTAACCTAACTTAACTTAACTTCACAGCAATATCTTATTTATGATTTCCCATATAAAATGTATGCTTCAACAAGTTCCGTTTCCATCGATTGATGATGATTGGGGACTCCAACGATTGGATTGGATAAGGCATTCATTATATCTTATTTGTTTATTGCTTATTTAAATAATTTTAATGTGTACCCGAAAGCAATCGGTGATCCGCTTTTCCTTTTTAAGGGGAAACCTTCGGTTACTATGTTCTACAAATTATTAACAAAATATTGTAGAAAGGCAACGAATCGAACTTAATTTCTAAAATAAGTAAGTTTCCTCTAGATTAATATTTTAACTTTTATTCACGCTTTAGCATAACATCATGATTAATTTGCTTTTTATATATATTTTTAACCTTCACAGCAATATCTTATTTATGATTTCCCCATATAGACTCTGGTTTTTTCTTGGCTGCTGCTGGTTCTGCCTTATTGTTGTTCTTGGATTCAACATACTGTTGCCGATCAGGCGAGATGGAATAGCATCAATATCTTAGTTATTATTTATTTTTAATTCGTTACCATAGTTAATTCCAGTTAATTTGGACTAAGGATAGTACTGCCTATATCCTCTATTATTCAAAAGGACTTTATCAGCGCTGGATACGTCTTCCAGCGATTGAAGGTGATTCAGGTGCTAGAAGAGTTCGATGGGCGCTAAGCGATATAAATCTCATCCAGCTGATTGGATTGGATTGGATTGGAATCTATTTTAAATCTCATTTATTATTTATTTTTAATTCGTTACACATCATTTTTCACGACTGCCTCCATATCTGCCTCCATCTCTGCCTCGGAAACCGATCAAACGCATTGCCTGTGTTACGCCGAAACAAGTATAAGCCCAGGATCAAGGACATATGCAAGCCGAAGAAGTTTCGAATTTTATATTTGCGATTGCTCTGACAGTTGTGGATGAATGCTTTATACCTTATGTCATTTTTAAGCTAATGGATACAATATCAATGGGCGCTTACCGATATAAATCTCATCCAGCTGATTGGATTGGATTGGAATCTATTTTAAATCTCATTTATTATTAATTTTTAATTAGTTACTCATCATATTTCACGACTGCCTCCACATCTGCCTCCATCTCTGCCTCCATCTCTGCCTCCGAAACCGATCAAGCGCATTGCCCGTGTTAGGCCGGAACCAAGAGCAAGTATCAGCCCAGGATCAAGGAATTTTATCGCCAGGACTAAGGAAGTGCATAAACAGAATCAATTCCTCAGAAGCCGTATTCGAAGCGAAGGTGTGCAGATGAAGCATTTAATGAAAATTAAATTGAACACAGAAATGTATACAAAAACAAATTGAAATACATTTACAAAATACTTATTGTAGCTACCTTTTGGTTTATTTTACAGTACAGAATTATAATATCTTAGAAAAGCCCCAAAATAAATATCAATCTTTTGGGGCTTGAATATGCTTTCGTTATTTGATTGTTACCTCGTGATTTTTGGAACTTCTTTTGTAAATTATTTGCGGATCGAATAATTAATACCAAAGTTATTGAACAAATTATTTCCCCCCTACTGGCTATAAGTCAGGTAGGGACTCTCAAAGAGCTTTAAGTCTTAGAGAAATGGTTTAGAATAAGGGGATTGAAAAGTCTCTTGCTAAGTCCTCAAAGCTTGAACAGCTGTATTAGCTGGAGGGTTAGATACCAGGCAGTCTTCTGTGGGGGCGAAAGTACCCCTATTTACCTACATTTACATTTCAAAAGTTCCACTTTGACCCACTCACATAACATATTGCACATTTCATAACATTTAGACGAAAATGGAATCATATTTAAGTCTTTATTAGTTATTTGCACATCACACAGTATGAATGAGCTGAACTTTTTGGTACATTAAAACTAAGCAAAACTGGTTTTTCACTCTGTCACAATCTTTTTGCTACTATTTCTTAGTTTGACGCCCGACTGCACGTCAAGCGTTAAGTTTATCTACCCCCCCTGGCACCACATCCTTCGCATTTCTTCACCCTTAAGGTCTGTGGACTTATTAAATGCAGTCGAGCGAAACATCAAAGTTGCCTCCGAAGCGTCATCCGCTTCCGCATCAGTTGGGATTGTAGGAAATATCCGAATGCCTGGGCCAGATGTTTATTAAATAGTTGCACGTCGTATGTTTGCTGGGGTAGTCTGTCGGAAGAGGGAGGGAGGGATAAAAGAGAGAGGAAGGATTTTTAGTGCACTTCGTGCCATATTTCAATTTTGCAATTGCAATTCCGCCTGTTGCAACAGTTTTGGCCTCTGCCCTCCCCCCCCCTTTGGACTTTTGGATTTGTTTCCCTTAGTGCTTTTTTGCATGCCTCATCTTTTTGTAGGGTAAGGGGGGTTGCGGGGAGTAGGAAGCTTGTAGCATATTTCATGGCGCATGTCAGCATTGCTGCCGCATTTCCATGGCAGCCTTTGAGAACACAACGTTATTCAAATGAAAACCAAACAAATGTCACGCAGTTTCCTCTCACGCTTTTATAATCCACCCTCCTACAGGCTACGCCTATGCCTTTGCCATCAACAAGCCCCCCCCTCAGGCACGTCTGTTGATTTAAAGCACACAAATTGCAAATTGCAAATTTTGCGTTGCGTTGGCCGTTAGAAAAATTGAGTATACGTCGCTACGTAAAACGTAACAGCGCGTTACGACAATTTACATTTATTGCCAGCCATTTCAAGCAGGCTGAAAAGGAGGAACATGGGCAGGGGTAGAGGAATATGGTTTCCAGGAGTCCTTGAAATGACAGCCAGCTTCTATTATATTGTTAAGCTGACATTGGCCTCAGTTGACTGTTTGTTGTTTGTTATTATTGTGGCTGTTGCTGTTGTTGTTGTTGCCATTTTGGCATACACAAACACTTGGCATGAATTATGGATGGCAGCAGAGGCGCAAAAGGAAAGCAAAAGTGTAGAGAGCAGCGGAAAAGTGCAAAGGAAAATACGGAACACCAAGCACAAAGGCAGATAAGCTGTCAACGGGTTGAAAGTTGACAATTTGTTAGAGTTCATTGTTGTTTTCATTTCATTTGGGTGATATTATTGGCAAGCCAAAAATAACGAATCTAGTTATACTCTTATGATACTAGAATCAGTTTTCAATTGACAGCCATAATTATAAAGGTAAAAGTAAAAGAAATTATACATTTAATTATCTAGGCAATTACTTAAGTAATTACAATAAAATCAAATAAATGCTTGAGAAATTGGGCTTCAAAATGCAATTACTCAAAGAAAATCTGATAAAAGTGTCGTTAATTAAGTAATTATCAACTATAAGAAAGTAATTGCGCTTGAAAACAAGGTAATTAAGCGTATTACAACTAAAGTACACAATTAAATAAGCAATTAGGCATTCTTGATTCACTCTTGATAAGTTTTTAAACAGCTAATAAAATTCCCAAGAACTTTTTCTTATTTGAAAACCAGTTGACAAATGCCCAAAATAAACAAAGCATTTATTAATCTGCTAGTTTTGGACAGCTTTGCCCATGAAACTAATTGAGTTGTTAAGTAATTAAGCTTTGAGTTATTGTGTAATGAATTCCAAGGACCACAACTACTTCAGAAAGTTCCATGTAAATAATGAAATACGTTCATAAAGGCTTTTCTGATAACTATTCAAGGAGCTGGTAAAACAAGCTCTTTTAATCTACTCTTAAAATTCGTTTAAAAATGCCCAAATTAAACAGAGCATTTAGTAGTCTTTTTAGTTTTGAGAGAACTTTGCCGCTTTATTTATGCATGCTTTATGCTTGTGTTGTGCATAATGTGAGCTGCTTTGTAAGCGCTACCACAAAACACACACAAAGACATTAACCCAACTCACTTTTCGCATAATGAAATTTGAACGAGGCGATGAGACAAAAATTTATGAGTTTAACACAAATCATTTTTCAAGGCAAATGTTGGAAATTGTGTTGCAATGGCCGCAGACATAAAGCTGTTAATTATTTTGTAGCCCTATTAACAAAAGCAGGATTGTGAAAGGAGCTTGGCCCTAATGGGTTTTAGTTTTAAGGATAGGAAAGGAAAGAAGGCGTGTCATAGTCTGACTCTGCATATATGCGTTAGTTTTGAAGTTTTGAAGGGACAACTGCACTCGACACATTTTGCAGTTGCTGTCACTTTGTGTTTAGTTTCTAGGCCGTAAAAGGGTCCTGGCCATAGTCATAGTCCTGCTCTTGGTCTTGGTCCTGTTCCTGGTCCGCCTGGCGCCATTTATAATGCACATTAATCAATTTAGCCGTCAGGAACAGCAGCAGCAGAAGCAGCAGCAGCCAAGCGAAACCGAAAGCAAAACTCCGAGCGAGGCATTCGTTCATGTAAATTATAACGCGACGGTGTCCGGAGAGTCCTTCCTGCATCCTTCCTTCCTTGCATCGTTACTGCTACGCCGCATCCTGCTGCTTAGTTGTGTGTGGTGCATTTTTTTGGTCTGGCGCCAGTTAAAAACTTAATTAAAACCATAACAAAGCAAAGCCAAACAACATTTTCTGGCGCCCGTTTCTTGGGCGCCCAACGTGGGGCGCTCCACTCTGTCCATACTTCTTAAAATCAACAAAAACGCAGAAATAAAGCTCAGTGTAATGAAAAAACATTTTCATTTACACACATGTTTGGCATTTAGATGCAATTAAAAACCAAAAATGGGCATCAGCCATGGTAATGGAAATGGAAATGAAAATGGAAAGGACTCCGAGCAGCAAAGGGGTTTACAAACTGCGAGGTTCTCAACATGTCCTTGCTGCTTTTGTGCATTTGAAATTTAATTAACACACAAACAGACACACACACACACAAATAGACACACACATAGGAACAATAACAACTGAGAGACAGCAAAAACGACAGCAGCGAAAAAGAAACTAATAAAAGCTCATTTCAAAGAGTTTTTTGATGAGCGGCAAAGGAACACGACGAAGAACTGGACATGCAGGACGAAAGGACATCAAGAAGCAGCAGTGGCAGCAATGGCAACAGGATAAGACAAGGACTAGCTGAGAGCTTTCCCTGCTGGCTGCTAATTCAGCGCCTGTTGCTATTGTCAGGAATTGCAAAAAAAAAAAAAGGGATTGCAGCGCAGGATGCAGCAGGATGCGGCAGGATGCTGGCTGCCAGCTTTTGTCTCAGCTGTTGCAATATTTTTGCTTTTATTGTTATTGTTGTTGTTACAAGTTTCAGCTCTAATGAATGTCAACTTTGGGTGTAAGTGTTGGCTGAGTACCCGTTGCAAAGTTCCCCTTTGAATTCTCGTTGAAATCCCCGTTGAATCCTTGCGGCACAGTTGTAAAGAAAACTTTTCCCGCCTGCATTTTAAGCAGCTGCAATATTTCTCTACACTTGTTGTTGTTGTTGATAGCAACTTGAAATTAATCAGACAAAGTTTGTGGTCAAGTTTTATGGCCAATTATGACAGCGTTTTAGATACTACAACAGAATTCATAATACTATCAGCTATATAAAAATTCATTAAAAGCCATATTCGCTTTATGGCCAAAAGCGGGACAAAGCCAACTCCATAACACAAAGAATAGCTATAAATCTGGGACGGCAGCAACGAGGCGAGAGAAGAGACTGAGTGGAAGTGTAGAAAATGCAGCCAAAAGCAATAAAGAACTGTTTGTGTCCGTCGCTGAAGTGCTGTAAATATAATGAAGATAGCAGAAATGAAGAAAGCAAGTGAAGAAACGGCTAAGTGGTTAGCGGGGGAAATTGAGGCAAATTGAAAACAGGAAAGCTACATTTTAGCTGTGGAAAGATTTAATACCCTTCTTAATAAAATTATTACCATCAAAACTAAGAAAACGAAAAAAAAGAGCAATATAATATAATATATAGTCTGATAAATCTAGCTATTCAAAAATTGGATTATCTTATACGAAAAAAAAAAAGGAAAACGTTTTTAGATGCAAAATTTCAATTTTCAGCAACCCAACTACAAATAAACTTTATTTCACATCGAACAGAAAGACAGCTAGAACAAATATGCTTTATTTGTGAAAAACAATTTTACAAATAGATTGGAAAATTGAGGTTAACTGAAAAGCCAAAAAGAAAACATCATAGCAATAGAACCACTAAACCGTTAAATTAGTATAGCTTTAGTTCAAAGGCAGAGTCAATTTTGAAACTTTTCAATTATGAACTGCGCGCACAAAAAGAGCGAAACGAAGCCAAAGAAATGCGCGGCTTTAATCAAGCAACAAATTTGTTAACTCAAGTTGCCAAATGTTGGGCTATCAGCGTGGCTAACGAAGCAGAGATACAGTCTGGCCCCAAAGACCACCCGTCTACCCAACTACCCAACTACCGCTCTTAGCCCCCTTGCCCTTTGCACACAAACTGCAGCTGTTCAAAATGAAATCGTCTTTCATTATTTATACGCTGTGATTTTCAAACGACGTGGAGCCAAACAGATAAACGGTTCATGTTTAAATTTCTCTCTCAATCAATCTCTATCGCTACTCTCCTCTGCTTTTCCCCCTGCTCTCCTCAACATCTCCCCCTCATACATGAAATTGTATTGCAGTCATGTTGATCCAAATATTTGCAGCTCTGAACGTTTCTCCATTCAACTTTTATCAACATTTTTTGACGATTTCGATTTTCCAAAGTCAATATTTACACATTGCTACCTCTGACACTCAATACCAGCTACCCCCTTTCCACCCCTTAGCCACAACCCTTGGGCATATCCACAGTTTATTGGATGTGCAGTTAACCAAAAATAAATCGCATATCGCATATACAAACATATCTCTTGCTCTCTCGTTGGTAGCACATAAACCGCTTAGCTCGAACAAATTACTCATACGCCGAGTGGCAGCAATTGCAAAACGCAATGGAATATTTTCCTCAACTAACTGTTTGGAGTGCTAAACAGTTGACCCAGTTTTCTGACCAGAGGTACTATTTATGCTTCTGGATTGCTGCATCATCTTCAGTTTCATAAGTCGAGGCTGTGTTCCACATTGTGGCTATTTTTGCAGTTGAATTTTCTTTTCATTTTCATCCACAGCGCGCTGTCATTTTCAATTTGGCTAATCGACACACTCGCCCCACATTGTTGTTTAGTCCGAATTGATGAGGAAAGGAGTGAAAGGAGTGCTGCGCAGCACAGCCTGCAATTGTTCCAAATAGTCACGTGGTTTGGCATCCATAGCTCTATATAGCTATAGCTATTTAACTAGCTCTGCTCGTGGTTCGTCCAAAAAAACAACAGTGACCCACATTGAAAAGCCAAAGCCAAAGCTGCAGCCAACGCCAAAAACCAAAAACCACACTCAAAACTAATGGTGAGCCAAATGTAGACAGCTCAAAATCAATTTTAACTAAAGCCGCAGCTGTATATACTCTAACCTCAACACGATTTAAGTTAACTTCCGCTTAAAACATGGTTAGCTGTTCTGCATAGCGACAAAAGGTTTAAAAGTGCGAATTTAGTCCATTGTTTGTAGACTTAGACTTTTTCTTAGTCCGATTTTCGGGCTTCTGATTAACCGGTCTTATTTGTGATAGTATCGATAAGTCAAGACATTGTCCCATTTTCAATATCGATATGAAAAGTGAGAAATCCTGTATAACAATTATGGCATTCAATGATCATTGACATGAATTAAAGTCATATAGAAATCTGTATTTATAATTTCACTTAGGTCGAAAAAACCCCTTTCGTAAGATGTTATCGATATTATCAATTGATTAATCAAAAACAAGTAAGAATACTCTAGTCGACTGTGCCCGACTACGAGACTCCCTGCTCCCAACTTGCGTTTCAAGCAGTTCAGCGGCAACACAAGCAAGCAGCGCACTTAACGTGTCCAGTTCCTGTCAAACTGTTGTTTCTGCCTGCTGAGATGGGGGTAAAAGATTCTTCCATAACTTTGGTGTTATTTATCCGATGAAATTTACACAGCTGATCAACATTGATACAACATATATGTGTACCAAAAATCAAAGCTTTGTCTTTAAAATTGTAGCTGCGGGAGTCTTTCGCGATTTGCGGGGCTGCGGGGGGGTGCATGCGAAATTTGAAATAAACTTGATCTGCGTATGGTATACAGGAACCTTCATGCCAAGTTTGGTGCCTCTAGCTCTTATAGTCTCCGAAATCTGTGTGTTCATACGGACAGACGGACAGACAGACAGACGGACATGGCTAGTGCGTCTCGGCTGTTGATCCTGATCAAGAATATATATAGTTTATATAGTCGGAAATGACACCTTCTGTCTGTTACACACATTTGCAGTACTTTATAGCTCCCTTTTTCCCATTTTTAAAAGGAACATTTTTAATTTGATACAGGGTATCTCCGAGTCGACTTAAACACTCCCTTTTTCTTTATTTTAAATCCTAGTAGTATTTTAATAAACCGAAAACATGCTCTGCACAGTAGGCGACGATTTTCAACCTGGCAATGTAGAAACTAAACATTTTCATTCTGTTTCGAGCCTTCGGACTAAACACACCTAAAATTTAAATTGTTGACTAACTCTTAAATATTTCGATACAAATTATATTTTTTTTCAAGTGATACAAAATTTAAAAAACATTTT
Source organism: Hirtodrosophila cameraria (assembly GCA_949708635.1). NCBI lineage: Eukaryota > Metazoa > Arthropoda > Insecta > Diptera > Drosophilidae > Hirtodrosophila > Hirtodrosophila cameraria. The sequence goes on along the minus strand of OX453091.1, from coordinate 26,418,205 downwards.
AATTCTATACTTATTATTTATTTTTTTTTTGATATACTGCTATTAAAGTTGTTAAATGAAGCTGTTAAAAAAGCAGTTCGGTAAGTTTCCAATGCTCTATTAACATTACAGAAATGGCAAACATTGATATTGATGAAAAACAATACTTCAATTCTCTCTACAGGGTATCTCAGAGTCGAGTTAAGACCACTTCTTTCTTTTGGCGGGATATGCGTTTTCTTTGGCGCTTCTTTGAGGCTTCGTCCAGGCAGCCTTTAAGGAGCAACATGGCTCGGACTTTATGATGTCCATCGATTGATGGTGATTCAGGATTGGATTGGATTGGATTGGATAAGGCATCCACTATATCTTATTTGTTTATTGCTTATTTAAATAATTTTAATGTGTACCCGAAAGCAATCGGTGATCCGCTTGTCCTTTTTAAGGGGAAACCTTCGGTTACTATGTTCTACAAATTATTAATAAAATATTGTTGACTCGATATGATTTCGATGAACACTGCAATTTTCAACTGCGCAATTTTAAATTTTTTCAGTACTAACAAAAGTATCGACTTAGGAAACTATTGTCGAAACTATCGAGCGAAGTTTATTCCAGGATCTGACAGGAACCTGCATGCCAAGTTCGGTGTCTCTAGCTCCTATAGTCTCCGAGATCTGTGTGTTCATACGAACAGACGGACAGACAGACGGACATGGCTAGTTCGTCTCGGCTGTTGATCCTGATCAAGAATATATATAGTTTATGTAGTCGGAAATGCCTCCTTCTGTCTGTTACATACATTTGCAGTACTTTATAACTCCTTTTTTCCCATTTTTAATGGGAACAGGGAGTAAAATATCGAAAATTTTGAGTTCTGATATTAAAAGATAGATTAAAGATACCTAATTTCACTTTTGACAAGATTTTTCGGATTGAATTCACTTGTCTATAATATAGGATAAAAATGTCTTGAAATTAAGATAGGCTGCAAATCTCAAACTCAACTGTTATAAAGAAAAGGGACACATTTAAGATAGCTAAATAATTCCGAAAGTGGAAACCAGAACAGACCTTATTGTGTTCTCTAAAAAAATACCAATAAAAAATTCAAATCTCTCCAGCATATCATTTTCAAAGCGTTACCCGAGTTTCAGAGTTTCACTCACTAAATCCCTCTCTATTCCCAATTTTTTCCACATTTTATGCACTTTTTTTTTTTTGCACGGAACTAAGCCTGCAGCTTAACTAGCTGATAGGGTTGCCAATGCAGCCAGCAAGTGCAGAGGCCCCGAAACAGAATTTGCGACCATTTTGACGGCTTGGCCGGGGATTGCATAAAGAACCACAAGAATTAATTGAAAAGTGAAAGCCGCGACGAGCCAAAAACAAAATTGAAAAGCAGCTTTCTCCATGCGAAAAAGTAAGCAACAATTTCACTTTTTTACCCTCCTCCCTTCCCACCAATGCCACCCCACACAAACAGCCAGCTTAAACAAGGACAAAAATGAGCAGTCAAAGGATCAAACTGCAACTGCAACACGCTGCATAATTCAAAAAGCCGCATGCAATTTGTGTTTTGGACTCGCTTTAGATAACAGCTTGTAATTATATTTCTATGTGTGTGTGTGTGAATGTGGGTGGCAACTCTGCTCATTCAATTGCAAAAAGGAATTTTGCTAACGAAAAGTAGCGCAAGGCTGTCGACTCAGTTTCGTCTGACAGTTCTCAAAACTAATTCGACGAGCAGCCAATTTGAAGCCAATTGCGAATGTGAACAGCAAAAAAGTAACAACAAAAATATATAAAAACGAAAACAGGAAAAGTTTTTCAACAACTCGACAACTATGTAAGTGAGTGGCAACAACAATTACAACAACAACAACTAAACAACTGCAGCAGTTGCAACTGCAACACACAAAACTGAAAAAAAAAAAAAGTGTATAAAAACTAAAATTGCTTGTACATTGAAATTGAATTATTTGTTGGGGCGACTGAAAATTGCGCTGCGAGAAATGCGCTTACAAAACTCACATCAACAAAAATACATCAGCAACAACAACAACAATAACAATAACAACAAACATCACTTCAACAGCTTTTGTTTGGCTTCTCACATGAATGTGTGTGTGTGTATATATAAGTGTGTGTGACAGGAAAGGGGCATACGGACAGCTAGTGTGCGCATAAAGGATAGGCAGTTGGGTCCTGCATATTTCAAAAACTAACAATTTCTGTTGTTGCTGGTCGAAAAGCTGTTAAAAAAAATGAAAGTTACAAAAAATGTTTCACTTTAAAGTTAACCCGACTTTAATATACTCTGCTTATGACAAATATTTTGAGAACCCTCTTTTAAGAAGATTATCATCATCTTGAAACTATATCTGCCTATGATGTATACCAACATGCATACCAAGTTTGGTTGCTCTAGCTTCAAAATTGTGGAAAAAACCTGCGTTCATACAGACAGACGTACGGACATTTCACAAACCCAATAATACTTTTTTTCTTTTTACTCCCTGTTCCCATTAAAAATGGGAAAAAGGGAGTTATAAAGTACTGCAAATGTATGTAACAGACAGAAGGAGGCATTTCCGACTATATAAACTATATCTATTTTTAATCAGGATCAACAGCCGAGACGAACTAGCCATGTCCGTCTGTCTGTCCGTCTGTCCGTATGAAGACACAGATCTCGGAGACTATAAGAGCTAGAGACACCAAACTTGGCATACAGCTTCCTGTCACAATTTTAAAGATAAAGCTTTGATTTTAAGTACACATATATGTTGTATCAATGTTGATCAGCTGTGTAAATTTCATCACGATCGGATAAATAACACCAAAGTTATGGAAGAATCTAGTATCCCCGTCTCAGCAGGTAGAAACAACAGTTTGACAGGAACTGGACACGTTAAGTGCACTGCTTGCTTGTGTTGCCGCTGAACTGCTTGAAATGCAAGTTGGGAGCAGGGAGTCTCGTTGTCGGGCACACTCGACTAGGGTATTCTTACTTGTTTCTTATACTACATGTAATACTCTTGTTTGAATTGAGTTAATCATAAAATTATATAAAACTTGTTTTAATTCTTTGATAATAATGTCCAATGTAGCTAAAATCTATACACATATAAAAATGCCAACCTACTGTTACCTTCTAAAACAAAACACGTTGAAATTGCATAATGATAGAAAGAAACTCAAAGAAATTCATCAAAATTGAGATTATATCGTACAGCTCTTCTCCCAGATAGCGTTTAATGATTTCAACGAATTCGGAATCACGAAACGACATCGTCTGGGTGGACTTCTCCTGCTGTGTTATCTTCTTGCACTGTGATTTGATTTTGTTAAGTATTTTTTAGAATACTACATTACAGTTAAAACTTACAGCTTTTAGTTTATTTTTGTCCTTGATGAAAAGCTGTATGGATGTATATCCAGTTGGTCGTCTTGTTGGTCTTATTTTGAATTTAGAAGCATGATTGCTTTTTATTTGCTCGTTTATAATTTTCACAACTTTGTTGGCCATTGTAAAAACAAAAAAAAAAGTTTGTTTTTGTATTAAACAGATTGATTAAGAAATGAAAATGTATGTTGCTTGATAAAAATTTTCAAAATAATAAGTTGACAGACAACAAAAGCAAACTGCGTTATGAAAATAAACATGTTCTAAGGCTAGTTTTTCTAATAAGGTAATAAGTCCTGATTCAGGCTCACTCTGGTTTCTATTTTCCAATATTACCATTTTTACTTTTGGTAAGATTTTGCGGATTGAATTCACTTTCATTTATTCAAGGAACAAATTAACTTGAAATTGAAATTGGATGCAATTCAAAACTTGAATTTTGTACTTTTAATGAATTTTTCTTCTGCAAAATGTTGTCGAAACTGGAAACTTATTCACATATGATATCGAAATAGCAAAATTGCAAGTAATTGGTGTTCTAAAAACCAGTTAGAAATACCAAAAAGATTCCACGTGTAGGAAATAGTCGCGAAACAGTCTGAAAGACGTACACTGCATAAAACGCGTATACCTCTTATGGCACTTTGCAAACAGCGTATACAAATAGAATAGAAAAAGCTTGCAGAGCGGCCACTGAAATTGATTACCGATAACGCCAAAAAGGATAATGGACTTTTGTCCAGCTGCACTTGCAAAAAAAAAACTAAAAAAAAAAGATAAAGAAAATGAGAGCAAAAAAATTGCAATCCAGCGACAAGCAACAACAACAAAAAAAAATGTAAAAAATATGGCGCATGGGGTCAGAGATCGGGAATTGGAAATGCAGAGGCGAAAAATCAAAGGACTAAAAGGATGCATAAAACAGCGGCCATATGTAGTTAACTAGTGCAAAAGGAAAAGGCGATTAGAAGGCAAGTTGCCTAGTTGAGTTGAGTTTGAGTTTGAGTTTGGTTTGCATTGGATGGGTTTGGCTTAGATTGGGTTTGTTTTGGTCTGAGAAGCGCAAAGAGAGGCGCTGCTGAGATTCGAAAGGTTTTCAAGCAATTATTAAGAGAAATACAAATTGAACAAGTAAGAACGTTGCAGTCGGATGGAGCCGACTGCGATATACTCTTTTTTTCGTCTCTTTGCGGAGTCAGAAGTGGGCGTGGCAACTATATTTTTGCTCAAATCTTTCAAGTTTTGCCATCAATTTAAGTTTGGTTGGGCCCGTTCTACAAGTTGGGGAGAAACAAACTTTGGTCGATTGCAAAGGCGGGGGTGGGCGTGGCAAATTTATTTTTATACAATCTATTTAATAAGGCAACAGAATTCAACCTGCAAAATTTGGTGATTCTAGCTAAAGGGGTGTGGGAGATACAGACTTTGCTCATTTTTTTTACCAGATCGATCAAGGAAGTGATTAGTAGCCCTTGTGCAAAATTTGGTTACTCTAGCTCTAAAACTGTGGAAGATATAGTTTTTTGCGGTTTGTGGGGGAAGGGGTGGGGGTGGGGGGGAGATCTTGACACTTTGTCTGCCTATGGTATATACCAACATGTATACCAAGTTTGGTTGCTCTAGCTTCAAAACTGTGGAAAAAACCTGCGTTCACACAGACGGACAGACGGACGGACGGACATTTCACAAACCCAATATACTCTTTTTTCCTTTTTTTTTCAAAAAAGTTAAAAAAAAAGTATAAAAAGTGCAATCGAAACGCATTTTCGAGTGCCTTGAGATAAAAACTTGATATTCTTTCGATTTATCTGTTATTATCTATATTTAAAAGTCTAACTAATACGGAATTATCTCAGAGAATATAAAAAAGATTTTCATTGATAAAAGATAAATGTTACTTGTAGAACAGCCTTCATTTCTATACTTTAAAACTGTATCTATAGCTAATTATTACATTTTTTCAACTGTCATTCAAAGACGCGGATAGTTCAAAATGTTACGCAATGCTTTCATAAGCTTTCAATGAAATTTTCACCTACAAATTTCCATCGTTTCAGCCAAAAAAGATTTCTGTGAAAATACATTTGGTCAGCAAAGTGAACAATTTGCTCGAGTTATTTGTGTAAAAATTAAATGAGTGAAAAAAAAAGAACGAACGAGTGAACAAAAAATGGCTACAGGGCGATTTATGCTATGAAAGGGGGTTGCTTGGTTGGTTGTGGGGTGAAAATGGGGACAGGGGGGGTTATAGCGGATGATGGCACATTATTTGCATAGCTCATAATTATGCGCTGAACTCACATGAAGCTGGTCGCTGGACTCACACAGGATACTGGCCACAGGACACACTGGCCACAGGACACACTGTACACTGTACATTGGACAGAGAAAAGAGAAAAGAGAGGAAAAAAGGACATTGGACCACATCCGCTGCGTGCTCAAGTGCAAAAGATTTTTGAAGCATTATCTGGAAAAGCAAACATAGCTGAAAAGGCGGGGGAAGAGAACAAAGGCGGATAAAGAAGAGGGGGGAATTTACAGAGTTTTTGGCAATTTGTAACATTTTGCTCATTACACACACAATGAAGCGCATGTGTGCGTGTGTATGTGTGTGTAAACTTCCGTTTGCATAAAAATGGCGCCAGTTAGAACAAAAAATAAAAAATAAAAAAAAAAAATAAAATAAAACACATAAAAAACGAGAGAGAAAACCTAATAAAACATGTTTTAAAAAGCAAAGTAGAGAAGCGCGCACAAGTGAAGTGGCATTAAGCGAAGCGTGGAGAAGCAGACAGAGAAGCTGCAGGGGCAGGGCCAGCAAAGCTACACTGACAAAATAAAGGAGCAAGTTATAATTGAGCATATTTGTGAATTGTGAAGTGAAACTTTTCATAGACAATCTTTAAGCCGATCATTCTATAATTCGATTTTAATCAAATTTAACCAACTGTTGGGAGTATAATACAACTTTTGTTACACTGAGCGAACTCTATGCTTAGTTAATGATTTATGCACAAATTATGTATGACATCAAACATAAAACAACCTAATCATGATATTCAAATTTTCAAAATAGCTGATTTAAAATGTAAAATAGTATATAAATAGCTTAAATAAGCAAAGTCTGCTTTTATAACAACGCGTATTTTAAGTTTTAGCACATTTCTCTTAAATTGCAACACTTCAATTTCTTGCAGTGTAGTGTATAGACACGGGCAGCGCAGGAGCAAAAAACACAGCGTGTTTAACGAGCCATTTGCCGCTTTGGCGCTGAACCTGCTAATTGAATTAGAGGCGCTGCAGGATGTACGAAGTAGGATGTATAGGATGTTAACAGGAGCAGCAGCCAGGAACAGAAACAGGAGTTGGAACAGTAGCAGCAGCAGCAGCAGCAACAAACCAGCACAAAGATGCTACAAAGTAACAAAAGTTGCGGGTTGCGGGCGACCGCACTAAACGTTCTCGGCATGCCGCATGCCATCGGCTTAGAGTTTTGCCCGCAGGATTCAATTAAGTGTAAGTGCGCCCTCCACACACACACATACTGATAAAAGGGCGTGTGCATGTAGAGAGAGGGGGAGTGGGCTGATATTCTAGTACTATCAAAGGCGATAATAAATTCGAGTGCAAGCACAAAAAAGCACTCGTGTTGCGTCTAATGAGCAACTTGGGCTAAGATACGAGCACCAAAAACATGTCCTCCAGTTGGACAAATACTTGTTTAGCCCGCTACTTGCCATACTTGCCACTTGCTACTTGCCACTTGCTACTTGCGACACTTGCCACTTGCAACCACAGCAGCCATAACATGCCAGAATTATGACTCTGATAAACATAATGATTGCCGCCGATTTACGATGCCATCAAATTTGCCAAACGAGCTGGAAATTGCCTAAAGAAGCTGCTTACATTTTAGTCCTAGCACTAAAGCTGACTGACAAAAGCAAACAAGCCAATTAACTTGACAAAATATCGATCAACAAAAATATTAAAGTATATCTTTAAGAAGCATGAGCTTGAAAATCGTTTGAGTTTTGTTAAAGTTAAGGCAATTGAAAAGCTAGTTACTCGTAGAACAAATACTAAAGTTTGAAACCTTACAAATCCTAAATCGAAACAATGAACGACTTCAGTTTGTCCTCCAAAACAAGTACGATTACTCTAGTCGAGTGTGCCCGACGACGAGACTCCCTGCTACCAACTTGCATTTCAAGCAGTTCAGCGGCAACACAAGCAAGCAGTGCACTTAACGTGTCCAGTTCCTGTCAAACTGTTGTTTCTGCCTGCTGAGACGGGGGTAATAGATTCTTCCATAACTTTTGTGTTATTTATCCGATCGTGATGAAATTAACACAGCTGATCAACATTGATACAATATATATGTGTACCAAAAATCAAAGCTTTGTCTTTGTGGCTGTGGGAGTTTTTTGCGATTTGCGGAGGTGCGGGGGGATGCATTCGAAATAAACTTGAAATAAACTTGGTCTGCGTATGGTATACAGGAACCTGCATGCCAAGTTTGGTGTCTCTAGCTCTTATAGTCTCCAAGATCGACGCGTTCATACAGACAGATAGACGGACAGACAGACGGACATGGCTAGTTCGTCTCGGCTGTTGATCCTGATCAAGAATATATATAGTTTACATAGTCGGAAATGCATCCTTTTGTCTGTTACACATATTTGCAGTACTTTCCCATTTTTAATGGAAACAGGGAGTAAAAAGGTTTAGATTTGAAAAATCTAAGAGCATTCAGGCTAAGGTTGAATAAAGTTGTGAAAAGGACGTTCGCCATTTTTATGAGTGACACACACACTCACAAACACACACTCACAAACACACAACTAACCACACACAAACCGAGAAAGCAACTGTCAACTCGGCCTCGATTGTCATTCATCAGTGTTCATTGATAAAAAATCAACGTCAATTTGAGCTCTGAATGTGTAATGTGCCACGCCCACAAGAGTGCGCCCTCTGATGACTAAGTTGCTTGTTGTTATTGTTGTTATTGCTGTTATATTATTAGCCAAACCTACCCAATCTCCCTTTCCCTTTTACGCATTGATTCACGCCTGAAGCTCTACAAAACGAGAATGAAAGTTTATAATGGAATTAAATTATCCTTAGATCGGTGCAACTTTTAATTAATAATTAGGAATGTGGTTGATTTTAGTTGTTGTTGTTGTTGCAATCAAATGATTTATTTCAGTTGCAGCAAATTGGCAACTGTAAATTACAAAATGCAACTGCAAAACTGCGCTTTCAATTTCAGTTTGTGCGTTTTTTTTTTTTGGAAAAGTTCGAACCCAAGTTTCTATGGAATTTATCAACTGAAAGTCACAAAAGGGAAAATTGAAAATTATTGGCCTGGGGGGCAGTTTGTAAGCAGAAGGAAAATGAAATTGAGGCTATTTCATTATTAAATTCCAAAAGTGCTTCAAGGCGTCACAGTGACCGGCATTGTGGAGGGATGTGGAGAGCGGTTGGTAGCTTGTGGAGGGATGTGGAGAGGGGTTGGTAGCTTGAGCGGGGTAACTGAGCTTTGGTTTTGGCTCGTTGATTATTGCTCTAAAGAAAAAAAGAAATGAAACGAAATGAAAAACTCAGGAAAAAATGACTTGAAACCAATCAGCGTGAAAATTGTTGTCGTCGAGCAAGGACATACGTGTGTATGTGTGTGGGTGTGTGTGTATGTGTAATTCGCTGGCCTCCTTTGTTAGATTTCTGTAAATTGAGTCACACTTTTGTAATGGTCTTAGTCACGCCCTACAGCCTTTTGTATTTCTGCTCAAACACAATTGGAAATTGAAATACTCAAAACGCTTTAAATTCGACGAATTGAATGTTGACTACTTTTGTGCAATCTTATTTTGAATTTAGAGAAATTGTGTATTGTATGCATGTTATTTTTTAGAATTTTGAAAGCTGAAAAAATTTGACAATATTTTCTTAAGTGCTCATCGTCATTTTGACAGCTGCACAAGACGTTTCTTCAGCTTCCAAAAGAAGCACATCAGTAGATGCTAGACTTGTACTTTCCAGTTCAGTAGTTTATTTACTTCTGAACAAACTAATCTTTCAATTATAAAAACAAATCAAAGCTAGTCTCTCTCAAAGGCTCGATTTATGGACGAACAATCTGAATCAAACAACTCGAAGTAACGTTTCAAACGAAGAACTCCAATGAACTACTGAGCGATTTTAAGATTCGAATAAGTAGAAACATATTGTTACTCTAATGAAAGTTAAACCGAAAATAAGTTCACTCGTTCATTACGAAGAATAGTTCAGTTGAACTAAGTCTGAATGTTTTGGTATAACTTAAGTAGATACCAATCTATAAACCATTCTATAATCATAATAATAATAATAATCACAAGCCTGGGAAAACATTAACGTTGGAAGAATTCGAAATTATCTCTAAAATTTTTCTATACATGAAACTATTTCTATTGAATTATTAAATAACTAGAGAATTCAATTTGACAGATTTTTGATTTATAGCCCGACCAAAAACTTAAAAAAATTAATTTTTGCTTAAAATGTTTGGCTATTTAAATAAAAAATTAAAAAAAAAAATATTTTTTTAAAATTAAAAAAAAAAAAATTCAAAATAAAAAAAAATATTTTTAAAAAATTAAAAAAACATTTTTTAAAATTAAAAAAAAAATATTTTTTAAAAATTAAAAAAAAAATTTTTATATTAAAAAAAATTTACAAAAAATAAAGAAACAAAAAGAATTATATATGAAAATTTTAACCTTGGAACAAAAAGAATTATATATGAAAATTTTAACCTTGAATCAATTAGAAATTGTCATTTGAATGCCAAAATATAAATATTTCTAAGGAATTTTTTAAGGACTGAAAAAATCAATTTGATAGATTTGAAATTTGTAAAAGAAACTGTCAAAAAATAAATAAAAATATTTAAATTTTAATTTTTTTTTAAATTATAAAAAGAATAACCTTAAACTGTAATAATATTAACAAGTTTTGTTTTATTTTCATGTCTTTTAGAAATGCGACAATCAAATCATTTCTTGTTTCAGTTTCATACGTGCAGCACGTGGCGTATGCGTAATTTTATTTATAGGCGCCAAACACGTTTGCAAACTGACAACAACCCCCTTTTTACATTGCCCCGCTGAAAAAGAGACCTTAAAATACACAGCTAACAGAAAATAATGTAAACAAAAGCTGAGAGAGAGAAGAGCAACAGCAACAACAACAGCAGCAACAGCAACAGCAACAACAACAACAGCAACAGCAGCAACAGTGTGACGTGAACTGTGACACCAAAGTCGAAAGGAAAAGCAGTGGAAAATGCGCCTGCGCCGCCAACGACGTGAATAAAACTGTAACCAGTATTTTATGCTGCTGCTGCTGCTGCTGCTGCTGTTGTCGCTGCTGCAGCCTCTGCTGTTGCTGCTGCTGCTGTTGTTGCTGCTGTCTCTGCCACTGTTAGCAGCGCCTTTTTGGTCACATGCGATGTGGCACAGTCCACGATTTCTGTTCTGTTCTGTTCTGTTCTGTTCTGTTCTGTTTAGTTTAGTTTTGGCAGCGAGCGCAGTGCGACGTGTTTTGTTGCAGGCAGAGCAGCAGCAAACAGTTGAAAGACGTAAAGATTGTAGAAACGTACGTGTGTGTTTCTGTGTGTGTGTAAGTGTGCGTATTACAGCTAAAAATTGAAATAACATAATAATATATTAAATCCAAATAAATGTGGGATAAAAAAAAACAAAGTGACAGAATAAAAGTGTTGCATACTTTTGTGGGACGAAGCGCGCGCTCTGCTTGAAAATCAATGAAAGCGAAAGTGAAAACACACACAGCACGCATACAAATATACAGTTACAGCCACAGCTACAGATACACACACACACACACACACACACACACACATACAGTTAAAGCGCACAGCTGCTGAAACGCGTGCGAGCTAAGCTTCTATATAAAAAGTGAGAGCGAGAAAGCGAGCTAACAATTTCTATTTTTTGACGTCATTAATATGTGCGTGTGCCTAAGTATGTGTGTGTGTGTGTATGTGAGGTGTCGAAATTAGCTAGGCAATTTAGAAAACAACAACAACAACAAGTCAAGCAATAAGCAGCAGCTTTGCTACAAACAACTTCTTTAAAGCCAACCAAAAAAGTTGAGCGCAACTTCAAAAACAAAGTTCATTAGCTTTAAAAAAAACAAAGTGAATTCAATTCACAAGTGTTATTTAGAACACGCTTGTTAATAACAGACAAAAACAACAACAAAAAGTGTTGCATAACCTGCAGGCGCTTTACGAAAAAGCAAAAGCGGAAAACTCGTGACTTACATTTGCAAACGAAAAAAGTGCAGGCCAAAGAAGGACTCTTCAGCTGAATGTCCTTGAACGTTATGCATAAAATGTGTGCTAGACAATGTTGTTGTGTTTGTTGTTGTTGTTGCTTTTATGCCCTCAGTCAGTCAGTTAGGCAGTGTGTCAGTCTGTCAATTGAGGCTGCTCTGCTGCACTTTAACCCCTTTTGGTTTGCCTTGTTTATCTGTGTTCTGAGCATTTCACGGCACGCCAACTTTGCAACAACAACTCACAAACAAGTTCGAACGTTGCTTTGAACAGTTACCGACTATCTTATACGCTGTTCTTAAACTTTTTAATGCAATTGAATTGCAAAAAAGCCTTGTAAAAGTTGTTTTTGCTCAGTTTTTGTGGACTTTTCTTAACTAAGACAAACGCTACATCAAACTTATATGCTCTACATGGCACTTAAGAAACAGCGTATTTATTATATTTGAAATTTGCAGGCAATGCAGCACAAACTAGTTTTCTAGGTCGTATTTTTGCAATATTTGTAGTTTTTAAAGGTTGCAGCGTTGTTGCAGCTTGCATTGAATTTTCGAGTTTGTTGCGTGCAACATTTCTTTTTGGGCGACTTTTTTTTTATATACAACGAACATTTTGCGTAATTGGGTTGCAAGCTGCAATTGAGTCCTTGAACTGCTTTACACACACACACACACACACACACACACACACACATACACATACATAGTTGCTGCAGCTTGGCGCGTCACATGTGCAAACAGCTTTAAGTTCATTGTGCCTCTCTCTCTGTCGCTCTTTACCCCTCTCTCTCTCACACGCTCTCTGTTGTATTTTATTTTTGGGCGCTGGCTTTAAGCTCAGCCTTGGACATTTGCGTTATTTATGTGGCACAGTCTCTTTGGGGGCACTTTAGCAACCCTTTGGGGCATGCTGCCACGCTTTGGTTGCACGCACACACACACATACACACACACGCACACACATAAAGAGCACCATTAACCAAATTGCCTCTCAAAATGCCCAAATACTTTAAATTATTGAAATGCTTAGCCGCAGCAAACTTGCCTCAAAAGCGCACAGTTTAAACAAATAATGGCCCAAAACGTGCCTGGGTAAATACTTACTAGCCCTGCCTCTCTGCCCCTGCCACGCCTTCTTTTTCCTGCAACACCCCCCTTCCTTAAGGGTCTCATAAATCTTGCTTAGTGCTTGCTAAAAATGTTGGTTAGGCAGCCTTTTTAACCATTTTGTTTTGTTATTTTATTATACACTTTAAGAGGGTTTTATAATTCTGTCTGTCCGTATGTCTGTCTGATTGTCCTTGTATGCGAACTAGTAGCTGATTTCTAAAACTAATATTGATGAAACTTAGCACAGATGGTTCTTTTTACTGCAAGTCAGAATAGGCCAGATCGGAGTACTTTTACATTTAGATTGGTCGAAAATTTCGTTTTACAAGCTAATTCAACCGAAATCGTTTGAAAATGTTGTCTTTCGAGATAATTTAGCATTATCGAAAAATGTTTACAAAATTTCAAAAAATCGAGTAACTATATCTTATTATTATCTTAGCTGCAATATGAACAATCAGCTGAAATATTAGTTTTTCTTATAAAAAAAAACTTTTTCATCACTCGAAAATTAAGTTTTCCCAGGCACAACTTTTCTGTAAGGGTATCTGCCTTCTGCCAGTCGAAGCTAACTTTTCTTTCTTATTACCATTTTGTTTTGTTTTGTGTGTGTTTTGTGCAGTAATATTTGCAAAAAAGGTTTCTTTGCTTTGGCCTATATGGCTTTTTAATTATTTTAAATGTTGCAAAACTAGAAAAGTCATAAATTTATTTTGTGTTTGCTTTTTGCTAAGCCGTTTAAGCCCTTTGAATAAGAGGTAGCATAAAATTTAATGATTCAAACTTTTAAAATGTTGCCAACATTGTTACGAAAATAAGCGAAGAGCAGGTTACGTTATACTTGTGTACATATTTTTTCATTTATTTATTTGTTATTTTTTAAAAAAAAGTTGAAAAACGCAACAAACGCAAGCAAAATCAGACAAAAAAATTAATTAAAAAGCTGTCGAAATGTGAGCTGACAAAGTACAACAAAAAATAACAATAAAAATATTTTCATAATTGTTTGTTTTAATTATTTGTTGCATTAATCAAACAATTTTAAACACCTTTTTGTTAGCCAGAAGCAACTATGATTATCAAATTAAAAAGTTGATCATATTTTATGTAAAAAATGTTACTGGTTTTTAACTCTTTTTTTTTGGAATTGCGATATAAAAGGACACTTATCAAATATGCCAAAGTTAAGCACTCAAAAATCTTCAAGCTAAAAGCAATTGAAGTGCAGACAAAACCAAAAACAACATCAAATAATATATACAATACATTTGCGCACATTCAACATAAATTTCCAAAAAAAATGCACCAAAACGCAAATAATTTGCATAATTTGAATTAACAAAATCGCATTATCAAAAAGAAGAGAAGTACACCAAAAAATATGAATAAATATATTAAAAATTCAAGATATGACCATAAATTGAATTTCTGTGGGTGTTTTATGGTTTTGGTTAAACTATTTTCAACCTTTATACAAATATGTATATATATATATATGTATATATCTACCATATCCAGCGGCGATTGGCCAAAATAAATTCAATATGCATATTTAACTGGTAATCAAAAACAACAAACGACAAATGACAAACGACAAAATGTTGTGTGTGCAACAACTAAATAAACAATGTGTGTAATTTACGGCACTCAAAGCTCTATTTGTATCTGTGTATTTGTAGCTGTAGCTGTAACTGTGCTTGTGTGTATCTGTAAATGTATCTATAACAAATATCAACTTTTGCAGTGCAATTTCGATAAGCGTTTAAACAATATAACCATATATACAGTTATAAACACACATTTTTCGCAAACCAAAAACAAAAACAACAACAACAAATACAACAAAATTGGTGCTAGGCTCAAAATGTGCTACTAAGCGTATACGTAATCAAAGCCAAAATCAACAATAACAACATTCTGCATGGCAAAATGAGTAAGTAAATTGTTCAATTTGCATTTATACTAAATGTAATTGCAGTTTTGAAGTTTTTAGTATAACCCCATTATTATATTTATTATTTATTCATTGTACGAACAATTTGTAGCTATTTTATGCTGAGTGAAGCAGTTGGTAGTTCATTTTCTGCTGAACAAATAAATCTTTCATTTGATTCCCTTCAATGTTCATTGTTAGTCTCTGAGATCTGTGCGTTCATACAGACAGACAGACGGACGGACAGACAGACGGACAGACAGACAGACAGACAGACAGACAGACAGACGGACAGACAGACGGACAGACAGACGGACAAACAGACAGACGGACAGACAGACGGACTTGGCTAGTTCGTCTCGGCTGTTGATCCTGATCAAGAATAGATATAGTTTATGTAGTCGGAAATGCCTCCTTCTGTCTGTTACACACATTTGCAGTACTTTAAAACTCCCTTTTTGCCATTTTTAATGGCAATAGGGAGTAAAAAGCAAGCGTTGTTTCCTAAGCAATAAAAAGTAATTTCTTTTTTCTAAGCTAATCTAGCTGAAGTTTCAGATTCCGAACAAAAGATATTCACATGAAATACGTTCGTTTGTTCATCAATTTTATTGACAATGTTCAGTCACAATATTTGTCAATTTCTTCAGCTGCTTTATCTGTCAAAAAGCATATCTAATGCACTTAAAGGTTGATAAAAGATGCTTTATCTAAGCACTTTTAGCACTAAGCAGCTTTAGGCAAATATAATAATTTATTTAACTAAAAGTGTTTTGCCAAATGACAATTGTTATTGTAAGCCACGTTTTAAGTGCTTAATGTGCAAATTGCCTAGCAAATAGTTGGCTCAATTAAAAGTTAATGCAATTAAAGTAAAGACGAGCATTGAATATTGCGTATACGCCATGTGATAGCAACAACAACAACAACTCAATTGCCTAACAATGGTTTTTCTAACTAAAATTTGACCAAAAATCATTGTAATTCAATTTTGTTAAATGCTTTTTGAAGCATTTGAAGCAACAACAACAACTACTAAGCGCATTAAACTTAAATACTTGACAGGCAACAAGCAACACACAACACACAATACGCAACAAGCAACAACAACAACAACTGAAGCAAGAGGCTTCGAGCCAGTCAAGCAAAAACAAAAGCCTCAAAATGTTGCAAGAGTCCAAGGCAAGCAAAAGGCCATCGAAGCAAATATGCCTTCTGCTTTCTGTATTCTGTATTCTGAGCTCTGTTGTCT
Organism: Hirtodrosophila cameraria; assembly: GCA_949708635.1. Classification (NCBI taxonomy): domain Eukaryota; kingdom Metazoa; phylum Arthropoda; class Insecta; order Diptera; family Drosophilidae; genus Hirtodrosophila; species Hirtodrosophila cameraria. Next base: position 26,402,179 of record OX453091.1, on the reverse strand, counting down.
CTTACTTTCTCCTGAGTATCCTTGCTATCCTGCCTAACCAGTCTGTCCGTTTTGTCCTTGCTGTCCCGCTTGTCAGTTGGGCAATATGCAGGGCTTTTCATTGATACGCCTGTCTGCCGTTCAATGTTTATTGCATATCAATTAGACAAGTGGGTTTTAGTTTCTGAGCGTCCTGGCCTGAGGCCTGAGCGTCCTGGCCACAACTTCAAGTATAGCTACAAAGTTTTGTTGCTCCTTCGGCAATTGAGCTGCTTAAATATTAATGTTTATAACGTTATAATTGATGTTTTTGAAGTTATCGATATTATTTCATGCCATAAATAAATTGAATAAACCTGACTAGCTTTTAAACTTCAAGTTAGATCTCAAAATAGATGACTTTTGATAACTAAATAAAGCCAATCGATAGCAACATGTAAATAATCGAAAAGATATAAATATATTTTACAAAATCACTATCGATAATCTTTCGATTAAATAAACAGTGTGTCAAAAACATGACAAAAACTGTTAATTTATATTATTTAGACAAATAACGGTTATTAAAACTAAATAAAACTTGTTTTTTAAATTGATCAGAATTCACAGTCTATCGAAAATTTTCAAAATATTACTTAAATACACATCATACGATAATATTATCGATGATGGATAACAATTATAGTCACAAATAGCATCGATATCGATTTAATCGATTAATCGATTGTTTTTTACAACCCTTAAAGATGCGATAATAACGAAAATACATCCAGAATAGTATGAGTATTAGATTATTGATTTGATTGTAATGTTTTACATTCAAGTTATTTATTTCTGGAAATATTATCGAAAGTTAAAACAAATTCTTAATCGATATTTTAAAATTGCTCTCGCAACAATAAGATTGTTTGCTTTTGTACAGCTGCAGGCGCTGCTCGAGACAAGCAGCCCAAAGGAGCTGACCGCAAAACGTGCAGAAAACTTTTCGCAAAAGGATGTGTGCAATGTGCGTGTGTGTGTGTGTGTGTATGCTATGCCTGTGCCTGTCAAAATCCACTTGAGCGTACCATAATTTCCACGCTAAATGAGTTCAAGTGGAGAGCATCGCCGAAACTGGCAACTGCCAAGTTAAACTGAAGCAGCTGGGCAAGTTGTGTTATGCACAGCCTCTGCCACGCCCACAGCATAACGTGACGCCCACTTTTCGCACGTGTGCGCAATTAAAAATGCAGCTTGCGGTTGTCGACCAAAGTTGCCTTCGCACTTGCTACCAAAAAGACACTTTGGCCTGTCTTTCTAAATATGTCTGTTTGTCTGTCTGCTCCACTGACACACAAAGCGTAACATTAGGGGTAGGTGTTGAGGGGGGGTGGGGGGGTTGGGGCCAGCTTTAGTGGCAACTGTAGCTTGCATTCATTTCAGCCTCTTTTTAGTCCAAATTTGTTGTCTGTAATTAAATTAATGCTCGTCTGGACAAATTGCATTGAAAGCCACGTCGGCGTATACGCAATTTTAATGCCAACTGCAACAGCCAACAACAACAACAACAACAACTATAAACAACAACAATACAATTTGTTATAAAATAAACAACCAGCAAATCCCTGACCTGATTTAGCAGCTTCTTCTTTATTTCTATTTTTCAAGCTGGCAGCTGCTTTTCCTCCTTTTTTTTAGTATGCATTTCTTCATTCGTTCTTTTGCTTGCTTTGTTCTTTTGTTGCATTTGGCTTTTGCTTTCCGTTTTAGTTTCTAGTTGTTAGTTACCTTCTTCCTCTTCCTGTTTACTTTTTTTTATTTTTTCTTTGTATGCAAACTTTCCATTTTTATTTTCGGCTAAAAATGTCGCCCGTCTGTCTAGCTAAAAAAAAACAAAATACTAAGCCAACTAGGCTGGCTCCTGCCTGCATCCTGTCAGCTTCCTAGTTCTCTACTTCCTCCCTCCCTGCACTCTCTAAATGGCATTAGAGCGTTTCTTTGCTCGACAGCGACGCCGAGCACGTGCCCAACTTACAGTTACAGCCCATGTCCTGCGTCCTCTGTCCGCAGTCCTCTGTCCACAGTCCTCTGTCCGCAGTCCTCTGTCCTGTATCCTTTCTGACTAAAATGCCAGCTCAAATCTATTTTTAAGAATTTTTTCTGCAACGTCGTGAAAGTCACTGCAACGTCATGTGGCCCAACGATTAGGGTCAGTACAGGACCTAAATCTACTCCAGAATACTCTAACAATTTATTTGGATATAATGGCTTTTTGGCAAAATTGAAAATGACACGATATGCTATATCTAAAAGATAAAAGATATATATAAACAGTTGTGCCCAACTATTGTGGACAGGACGAAATCTTCTCCAGAAGAAGAAGTGAAGTAATATACTGGGTTAATGTAGCTATTTCGCAAAGTCATCTATATAGAGACCTTATTTAGCTAGTCCAGGAATGAAATTTCCTTCAGAATACTCTACAAAATGTAAAGCAAATACTACAAATTATATGATATAAGACATCTATATAGAGGATATATTAGAACCCACTTAAGTTTGTTCACTACATGGCTCAGTCATGGGTTAAAATCTTCTTCAGATTACCCTAGGAAATTGTAAGTACCTTCATGAGAAGTCTACTTAAGTTTGCTGTACTCCAACGTTTAGGATAAAATCGTATTCAAAAAAAACCCTAAGAAATTTAAATTTATTGATAGAAATATTATTTAAGCTTTGCAGAGTTTTAATTTCAAACCAATACAACATAATTATATAAAAATACTTCAAGATACTGTTAAAATTAAACGTTAATAATATTGAATCAAAAGTGAAATTTAGAATATGAAATACCCTGTAAACATTGCATATGTAAAAGCCTGTTACTCCAATTTAAGCCGACTCTTGTTCTACAAAAGCCAAAATGAGAAAATTTGTTTTGCCAGATTAGTCTTTTAACCAGTTTGGCCATGTTAAACAAAAACTGGAATAGAAACATTATCTTAATTGATCCCATATGATATCATTATTTAAAAGCTTTTAAAGAAGGTCACATCATTTTCCTTTATTTTCATGGTTTTCCAATGAATGTATACACAATTTTAGAAAAATCTCTATCTTCATATAGCATTAAAGTATCAAAATCAATCTATCTTTATTCCTAATGAATATGGCTCTAACACTTAAGAAATACAACTAAAATATATTACCTTCAACCCATTTCTTAAACTCAGGTGTATTATAACAATGCTTGATTGCTTTGCAGGGTATTAAAAACTTATTACGAAAGTGAACAAAATGTCATTCAATGTTTTCATTTGGGTATTTTTCTGCTTCGTCGAGTGCAAGATCAGGCCCAGTTTTTTTTTCAGGGCTGAAGCTGTAAAAGAAAAACCATAAACATAAACTCGCATTATGCTCGGCCAAATAAAACTGCAGCCAAATGACACGTACAACTGTCGGTAAGGACTGCTCCCCCCCCAGAGAGGAACGAACATACGCAGGGGCGGTGTAAAAGGGGGGGTACAAGAAGTGTACTGTGTGTGCACATTGTGTGCGATTTACTGCGACTTTGCTTTTGGCTATTTTGTTTTTTTTTCGTTGCCATTTTCAGGGCATCGATTTTGTCGCTGACATTTTTGTCTTTGTTAGGCAAATAAAAAAAACAAAAAAAACAGAAAAAAACGGAAAGGAACAGAACAGAACTATGTCAATGAAATTGTTGTCGACAGTTTTCCCTTTTCTTTTTCTTTTAAAGCTGGCAATTAACTGCAAAATAGATGCAACGCAAGTATAAAAACAAACTTTAATGCTCTTAAGTCAGCAAATTACAAATGTAACGAGTTTCCTTTTAATTAAAAGCAAAAGCAAGTTAAAGTTTACTTTGGGTTGACTAACTGATGAACTGACGAACTGACGAACTGTTACTTTAAAACTGTAACTAATTCAAATGAAAGCATAGCTATACCTATAACAAACTTATCTCAAATCATATTAAGTGATAAAGTCAGCACTCAAAATCAAATTCAATTTGATTAAGTTAATTTGTTAGAATAAAGTTTTTCACTTAATCAATTTTCCATATATTATATACACTATTATAAAAAAAGTCATAAGAAGAATGCATAAGTATTATGTATAAATTATGCCTTGTTATGCATAATTGAAAAATATATACAAACAATTCTGTCTAATTTCATCAAAACGGCTTTAAAGAAAACCTAGTTCACAAAGAACAGTAAACTTTTCTAAATCTTAGAAGCGCTTTTAAATGCGTCTTGAAATGCTTTTCATATGTTCAAGCAAACTATTTGCAACTGTAAGCCACATAAATCATGTTATTGTCTTGCACTTTATTATAACAAACGTTTTTGCATATCAACTTGATTAAGTTTATGCTTGAACTAGTTGAGAATTATAGCAGAACAATGTGAAAATTGCTCTTAAGCATCACCTGAATGGTTTATTATTGTTCTTGTTATGAATTCTAGTCATTTCAACACTTAAATGCTACACACACTGCTTTATCAATTGTTTTTCTCAGCTTTGAAAAGCTTTTGCTGAAGTGTAATCAAATTGAGTCTTTAATAAACAGAAGAAGAGAGAAGAGCACCAAATTGGTTTGCATTGATTGTGCGTGCCTATGTGGCGTATGAGTAATATTCAGTCTGTGCTTAAATGGCTTACATAATAAAAACACTACAAACACACTCAATACACACACACACACACACGCACACAGACATTGGAGGTGGTTGCTTATGTAAATAATATGCGGCTGCTGCTGCTCAATAAAATGCAATCGCAAATTTATACAAATGTCCTGGAATTATTATTGTTGTGCTTAAATCAACGAAGAGAGTCCTTCCTCAGCACCGTCAACGCACATTCAATTTAATTGTTGTGTTATGTTCATGTCTTGTGTATGAAATATGACAAGCGTAGGCAAATGAAGACTCAACTGGCAGACTCGCATGTGTGTGTGTGTATCCTGTGAGTCCTTTTCTTATAGGATGTGCTCATTTTTACATGTACGTGAGCATTTCATTCATTTCGATTGTATTTGCAACAATGGAATGGCAAGGCTCCTAATGACCAAGAACACAGTACAGAATACATGAATTCCATATATATATTTGTTATGTGTGTATCCTTATACGTATATCCTCTTATCCTTAAACGCATGTATATCATTGCGTTGCTCCGTTTTTCTTGGCACGTTTGTAATAAGTTTGTAATAATCAGGCAAACACACAGCTGCCTTTTTCTTTTGTTTCATGTTCTTCTTCAGGTCCTTCTTTATTCCTTCTGCATTTGGCATAAAGGTTTTCCTTTAGTTTACAGCTTTATTCTGCGAAAGGACTTGCTATGGCACAGCTGTGTGCAATAGCAATGGCAAATAAACAAGCTTCTCTCTCTCTTTCTGTCTGTCTCTGTCTTTATTTACTTGGCCTTCTTTGCTTTCTCATTGCATTTTATAGCCACACGCAATTTACTTTTTACTTATGGTTATATACAACTTTAACAACAACAACTACAATCACAACAACAACAACAACAACAACTGATGTAAAACTCTATTTATTTTTGGATCTCACAAAATAAACTCCACTGAGTTAAAATCGAATTGCGGAAATTCCATAAATTAAATGCAAAAAAAAAAAAAAAAAAAAAAAAAAAATCTGTCGAAATTGCATTTAAATTGTTTGCACAAATACCAGAAAAATATGCGAAAATATATAAAAATACACACACAGCAGCTGTTAAAGGGCTAGAGAAAAAAAAAAGAGAGACAGAGAGAGATAATAAGAAAGAGACAGGCAGACAATACAGAACAGCGTAGTGCACATAGAGCAAAAGTTAAGCAAAGAATATTACAATTTCTTCAACTGAGTACATTTTACCCTTCCTTTTTATGAAGGAGCCTAAACTGAAAACTATCGATGTCAAAATCGATATTATCGATGTCATAATCGATTGTATCGATGCTGCAATTTAGACTGTCTTTTACACTATCTATCAATTTTTGAAGGAATTTTTTTCTGTTTTTAAAAAACATTTTTCTTAAATATTTCTGGGTTTGTTTTTTTTTTTGGAAATTTGTATTAAAAAGCTTTTAAATATCTTAAAAATGAATAGAACTTATTTTTCTTAACTCTAAAAATATTTCTGCATTGTCTTTTCTTTTATTTTTAAACTTCAAATTCAAAATATACTACAAAGAAAATATAATCACGCCTGTTTCGGTTTCCAATTTCAGCAACATTTTGCAGAATTGAAATTTTTGCAATCAAAGTAATCGATAGTATCGATGGTGTTGACTATGAACTATCAAAACTATCAAGGCGTGCTCATTTAATAATAATTTGTATTGATTTCTTCCATTTGTAATTACAGTTTATTAACTTTGCAAAATTAACTTTTGTTGACATTTAATCATTTCCATTCATTAAACCAGCAAAGTCTTATTCAAATTTCAAGCTTTGTTCGTGGAATTCCAAATTGCCAATGACTTAGCTAAAGAAAACATGAAATGAAACTTTTTGAAATGCAATAAGAACAAAAGTAAGCGTAAAAGTGTTATACTTACCTGTTATACAAACAATTTCGAAATGTTTGTTTTTTACTTGTTCAGTGGACATTTGCCAATGCAACTAAAAACTCCACTCTCCCCATTCCCTGTTCAACTCTCGCGCTTGTTGAACTCATTTCGGAGTCATAAAGTTGGTCACATTCAAATTAAAATTCAACTTTGCACACGCCTCGAGTGGCAACAGATGCTGCCAGAGGACTAGGAAAAGGGCGGGAACAGAACGAGGAACAGAACCAGGAGCAGGTTGAAGCTGCTCCCCAGTCAGTTGGAGCTACCTCAGCTGCAGCTCGAGGTGGCGCAGACAGAGCTCGGTTGCTTTTTTAATGAGAGAGGCTGCACTTAAAGTTTATCGTGACTTGTCAAATTCTCTTGACACTTTGCTTGCCAAGTTGGTCCAAAGGATCGTAAAATATGTTAAAAGACGTGTTTGTTAATCCTTGCCTCAAAAACTTTACTCCTGCCACAGCAGGAACTTGCAACTGCCGCCACAACAGGAACTTGCAACTCCCAGTAGTATCCACTTGAAAATCCATCCGATACTCAGCGATTTGGGTCAGCATGAAAACTGTAGAAGCGACCCTCGAAAAACTGCATAGAGTATACATATATGGCCATAATGGCCAATCCAAAATCGATTCAGGCCAAATCGGTTGCACTTTTCCGCACTCATCTAAACAGACTCTTGAAATGCGCACAGTTTCCCCCTTCCGCCCCCTTTGCCACTTTTAATGCACGCTCGAAAGTATGCAACGCTTATTTTATGGCCACCAATTTTACGTGTGTTGTGTGTGTGTGTGTGTGTGTGTGTGTTAAATCTGTGTCAACTGCAACGCCTACACCACTACATTCACTCCTCTCCCCCTCTTCACACTCCCATCTACCAGTTGCATGTTCTGTTGCGGTGCCTGTTGTTGCATGTTGCATGTTGCGTTGACATTTCTTGCCTCGCTGACATTTCACATTTTACTGCAATTCCTCAGCCTCTTCATCCCTCTCTTTCTCACTCTCACTCTCACTCTCTCTTTTTTTTATGCCCCCTGCGGCGTTCGTTGAAAACTATGCCATGATTTAATTTTAAACAATTTTGTTGCATACTTCTCAACATATACTTAGCAATCTCATATCAGATTAGATATGTAAATGGCGCATATAACTCAAGTACTTTATTAATACTAGGTTCTGCTTTTATATATGGTTTAGTTTTTAGTGGAAAAGTTAACAAAAACACGATTTTAGTGGATTGTAATTTTAGTAATTCTATAAAAAAACCGATACTTAATCAGATATGTAACGGAAGTTATGAAGTGAGGGTGCTTATTTTATGAAAGTATTAAAAAACTCGATTATTATCGATTGTAATGTTGTTAAACTTATAGAAATCCGATATTTCATCACATATGTAAGGAACTAGTGAGGGCAGTTATTTTATGAGTTTTAGATTCTATAGAAAAAGTAGACAAGATAAACTTATTTTCTATCGTTCATAATTATCGGTATTCCTACTTAAGATACTAGCTAATCGATTAAACGATAACGCCAGTTGCATCTGTGATACACAATGTTGTCTATAAAAATTCGATATTCCCGACCATACTTCGCATACATTATACATTGATAAGAAGACTCTATCCCAAGCCTCTATCTCAAAGCTAGATATACATAAAATTATCCACAGAATTGTGTTTTTCTGAGGTTTAAATTCGCAAGTGGCATTCAGAACAGGCATGATTAGTTTTAGACTTCAGTTACAAAATGTTATTTCAAGTAAATATTAAAGATGCAAAGCTAGTTTCTTTGCAAAATATAGTCATGAATGCATATATAACTGTTACTTACCTTTCAATCCTTTGAATCAACCTATCTATCAGACATATAGCCGCATACTGATTGCTCCATAAGTATAAATTATCATCACTGAAAAACTCATGAATAGCTTTTGAACCACAACGCACAAATTGCATGTTTCAAACAGAACGCGGGCGCGCACTAAAAAATAAAACACAACTGCAATGAAAATGGGAAATGGAAAAATTGCAATCAGCATATGCAGAAAATATTAAAAGGAATATAAGTATAAAGTGGAGCACAGGCACAGCTGGCAAACGCTGCTTTGACAGCTTTTCCAGTTTTTCCAGCTTTTAGCGCTTTTACGGCTTTAAGGCATGCTTCAGCACCTTCAGAAAACAAGGAAGGTAGCATTCGCGGCATTTGAGAAAACAAAAGGCACAAAAACAAAAAGCAGCAAAAAAAAAATAGTTGAAAAAAAAAGTAAAGCCCAAAAAGGACTTGAAATGGCAAAAAGCCTGGCACAGCGCATCGAATTGTGCATTGTGTGTGGTGTGTGTATAAGAGTGTAGAATGCAAAGGATGCAAGGATGCAAGGACTCAAGTGGCTGGTGTTGTTTCTGTTGTTGTTGTTGTTGTTGTTGTTGCTGCCACAAGGCAAACGTATTTTCATTTTAACCACTGCCAGCAGAGCGAAAACTCATTAGAGCACGCTGCAAAAATAACTTCAAGCAAAAAGGATGCGAAATTGCGAATTTATAATATCCGTTTTGAGTTGGCAATAAACAGAGCCAGAGTGAGACAGTGCGAGTTTGACAGAGATGCGAGATAGTGTGTAGTGTGTTAAGCACTTAGCACTTGACTTCAATTGCTTGTTGATGTTTTCAGTTTTTCCATGTGGCAAGTTATCTATCTACGCACATTTCCAGATGAACAACTGCCGCACAGTTTCAAGTTTCAAGCTCCAGTTGCAACTTCAAGTTGAAAATGAAGTTGAAGTTTAAGTTTAAGACGTTGGCTAAGCACAAGACGTGCACTGAGCGAAAAAAAAAGAAGTAACAGCAAATTTCCGGAATGCGTAAATATATGCAGTTCTGAACAGATTGTTCCTATTGCAGGTATCAGATAAAGATATAACTCAGATTTAGTAAGTCTAGTTCAGTTATCTTGAAAAACAAAAGTTTCGACCAATTTTTCATATGGCAGCTATATATTATAGCTAACCGATAACCGTCATATATACGTACATCCTGTCACCATAAGCATCATCTGTACCAAGTTTCATTAACATAGCTTCAATACGATCCAAGTTCACATAGAACAGTTAGTTAGATGGATAGTCCAAAATGGCTAGTTTTAGTCGGCTGTTGATGCTGAACAAGTATGTATGTGTTATTTGCTCGAATATGCCTCTATCAACGCGTTACACAGTTTGTGTCTTATCTTAAATTTAAAAACCTATTTTCTCGCAGTGTAGCAACAGGCGACAGGCATTTAAAGATAGGGAAGCATTTTTATTCTATTAAAAAAGTTGCCAAGTGGCTGCAAAAGTGCAATGCCAAGCCCATTAGTATAGCTCTATATATATCTATGCATACATATTTGTGTGTGTGTGTGTCAAGTGTGTGTGTATGTGTGTGTGTATGTGTGTGTGTGTATTAGTTCGTGTCTCGTAAGCAACTTCCTGTGCAGCAGCATTAGCAACACTTAAGGACACTTTTGCTGGGCTACTGGCTGGAAAAGCAGCAAATGCAAGCAAAACTCTTGCCAAGCAGCCCGCATTGCTTTGCCGCCCCCTTTTCCCAAGCCTTCCCTTCCTGCAGCCCTCTCCAAGCCGGGCTAGAATTCAACATTAAGTTAATTTGCAACGTGCACAGCAAGCAAAAACGTTGCAAGTGGCAATGAGCAAGGAGGGGGAGAACAGGACAGGAGACAGGAGGGTAAAAAGGACTACAGCCAAAACCTGAAAAGTGCGCTGCATTTCTTCTGCCTCACCCTCGCTCTCTCTTTTGGCAGGAAGCCTCTTGTGTCATCGATGAGCTAATTTAGCGCTGATTTACGATGATTGGCGAGTGCAATCATGAAGGGACATAAGCCAGGACATGCCAGCACAGCAATACATGTCTACACACCCCTTAAAAACAAAGAACCTACCTTGATTGAGCCATCACAATGAGTTTTCTCTCCTTCTCTAGCGCACGCGATGACCTTTAAACTTACAAAATTGAATTGACAGTTTGTCAGGCAGTGCTAAAGAGGTCCTGCATAGTTACTGTAGATGTCCTTTGCAGCCTGGCAACCGCTGCCTTCATTAGCCAACCAAACCAAGCCAGCCAACAGCTCAATCTCTGTCATTCAAGCAGGCTTAAATGCCCATAAGTACGAGCATGCAATGCAATTTGCGTGTGCGGTCACACTTTATGCCTATAGCAGTAAGGAGCAAGGAGCAAGAGCGATGAAGAAGAGAGAGCGCAAGAGAGATAGATACAGAGAGGGTGCAAGCGTAAAGGAATTTGCAAATTACAAAATAACGACATAAAGAACTCAAATTGTGTATTCTACAATAGAGCTGAGCAATAGTCACAGTTGCCATGAAGCAGTCACTTTTTGTAGTCACTGCTTTAAAGTCACTGTTTTGGTGGAACAATTTTTTAATTAATCTTTTGGATTTTCTTGAGGAATCTATTTTGTGTCTACAGCCAATTAATGTTCTTCGAACTTTTCTTGAGCTAGTCTTGTTATATACCTTTTCCGAAATCTAGTATTTTTCTAGACTGTCAGGTCTGTTCCGAATTCCACTTTCGAGTCAATTCCACAAATCATTTGGGTCTTGCTCTGAAGCCCTTTCTAATCTACTCTTGATTAATTTCATGTCTTCTTTCACTATATTCCCTACAAAATGTAAATTTCTTTTCTATTTCGAATCTTATTTCTAGTTTAAACTTGTTTTTTCTTTCTTTTTTATATTCCTTACCGTATTTCTATTTTGGTTTTCATTTATTTCCAACAAATTTTAAAAAACTCTTAAGCATTTCTAGTTCTAGTTCTATCTTTGTATTAATCTATTTTTTGTCTATTTTTTCTATGCCTCGCTTATTTCTTTGATTAATAGTCCTAGGTCCTTCTGTTCCGCGACAACTCGAACTCAATTGCTGTTTCACTTAACCAGTTGACGCCACTCTTTTATATATATAAACAAACTTGTATTCGTTCAACACCCGTTATGACCGCAATCAGTGTAAATTCTCAGCCCATGCTTGCACATCCTTGCACATCCTTTGCCATGCTGCTCAGAGTCTCAACACCAAAGCTGACAGCTGTTTGTTTGTTTGTTTAGCCCCGCTGTGCCAATTGGGAATGCAACGTGGCCAAATTAGGACATCAGTGGACAAAATGCAGCTGTCGACAACAACAACAACTGCAATTCAGCAGGTCCTTCGTGACGCGGAAGTGACAGAGTGAGGGGGGATGGAGACTGCAGGGTAAGGGGCAAAGCAAACGAACTAACCAAAAGCCACTTACTTACATTCATAAGCCGCAGCCGAGTTGAGTTGAGTCGAGTTGAGTTTTGCCGCACAAAGCTCTCGACACGCGCCTTTTGCTATTTACTCAGCGGGAAAAAGCAGTCCCTGAATGTGAAGGTGGTGGAGGCAGAAGCAGGGGGTAGTAGCATGCAGCATAGACAAATGGCAGCCCGCGGGGTTCTTAAACACAAACCCAAACCCCAAACCTAAAACCATCATCACAGTTGCTTATCCAGCGTTGCGGCTGCTGCTGCTTCACACTTCCTGCTTGACAGGATGACTCCAGCAGCAGACTGCTAGGTTACTTCTTCCGTCTAAGCTTTGCCCCTTTAAACTCCTCCCCGCGCATATCCTTATCAAGTGCCATTTTTCATGCACACCACAAAGTTATCCTTTGGAGCAGCAGCTCAGCAGTGAGGCGCATTGTCTTGTCCTGAGCTGCGTTCTGTGCTGCCTCCTCGTTGCCTCCTGGTTGCATCCTTGTCGTGTTGCAGCCTTTTCACACATGCTGAAGATGCCAAGCAGACAAAAGACAAAACTCCACACATATCTTTCTGCTCCCACTGCTCTTTCCCTTCCCCTTGACTTGCTTTTGTCTATCTGTGCCTGCCACGCCCCCTTCAACAGCTGCCTCTGCCAATTGCAATTGCCTTTGCACCGCACTGCTCTGGACTGCTTCTTCTTTCGATATTTGCCTAATCCTCACGTTTAATTGCTAACGCGTAACTCTCATCCTGTGCGCTGTGCTCTGTGCTGATCCTGTGTCCTGTGTGCCTCTCAATCCTCGCCAGCGTATTGTCTGCGCGTCCGCTTTTAAGCCCTTCTCTCTCTCTTTCTGTACTTTGAGCCATTGTTACCGTGGCAGCCGCAAGCTGACCTCCTTTGGGAACCTAAACCCCTCTCTCGCTCTGCGCCCATGGCCATCCCACTCGGATGTGCTTCACATGCTCCAGTTGTGACTACCTCCCCGTTCCTGTAGCTCTTCTGCTTCTTCTGGACGAGCACTTCAACAACTTTTAGCATTAAATATGTGGCCAACTCTGTTGTGACCCCGACTCGGTGCTCTGCCTCTCGAGTTTATGAAAAAATATTACACAGAGATTAAAGTTTTTGAGTTTTGTTGTACCTGGCTGCCTGCCCACAGCTTGAGAGGGGAGTAGAAAGGGAGGGGTGGACTTGATATGCTATTGTTCCTGCGGTTTTATTGTGACTCTTGTTGTTGTTGTTGTTGTTGGCAGCTCTGACATAGATATTATTGTCTTGGCTGCTCCCTGAATCGTGCGGTTCTCTTTTCGGACCTGTGCCCTGCAAATTTATTTTTCCAACATTTTGTATACCCTTTCTGAGGGTATTTTGATATTGTTTTAAAATAGGACGATTTTGATAACATAAAAGATATATATTCTTGTAGCAGTTTCAAATTATCCAAACATCTGTCTGTTCTATGTGAATTGAATATATAAGTTGATCAGATTTGGTTAAAATCAAAGTACTATATCATATCATATCAAAGTAAATATCATGAAAATGGTCTAATTTCTTGAGATAGTTCTGCCAAGCTCGCCAATTTCGAATTATCTTATGCTATGCTTAAGTTGTTTATTTATATATCATATTACAAATGAGTTTAAACAAAACTTTTTTACAGCACAATACTTTTTTAAGTTTTGCAAATCTTTATTCAGTTATCTCTCAAAGATATTTTAGATTAGGAGTGAATTTTGTAAAATGTCTACAAAGGGTATTCAAAACTTCGTCAATATCAAAGTTACTAATTTTTCAGTTTTTGCCACTAATTTAAGTGCAATATGTGTGTGTGGGGGTGTGGCAGTGTGTGTGTGTGTTTTCATATTTACATATTTGCCATATTGTGGTGTGCTACTTTTTTCCAGATATTTTAGCATATTTTTTTTCAGCTCCTATTGTTGTTGTTGTTGTTAGCGCATTGTAATTATTTAAAGTGGTTTTTGTAACGCTTGGAAAAGCGCTGAAACAGTGTTGAAAAGCGACGAGAAGCATTAAAGTTGTGTAAAATCCCCAGCGAGAGTTGCAGTTACAGTTACAGCTATAAGTAATTTACTGTTAAAGTTGCTCATGAGGAAAAAGTTAGCAAGTAAGTCTAGAGAGAGATTACTGAGATTCAAACGAGTGGAGTTGAAGGGATTATAAAAGGTGCAGAGTTGAGCAGCTTAAGTTGAACTTTTGGCTTGCACTTTTTAGACTGACCAGAGAGAACAGTTGCATGCAACATGATGTGTTGACAAAAAGGCTCAGGCTTAGGCAGAGACGAAAAAGGCGTCAGAATCGCCATTTGGTAGCCATAATTCAGGACATGGCATCCTGTAAATGGCGCTGCAGCAAACCGCAGGCGACAAGCTGAGTTATGGCTGAGGTTCTCCAAAGGAGAGCAAACTTGGAAAGTACACAGAAGAAAAAATATCGATATTAAATTGAATTTAAATATACATAAATTTTTGTAGCTAAAGAATACTAATTGATTGCTAGAAAATAGCGAGAAATATTCATTTTTTATGAAACATACAGACCTGTTCTGGTTTCCATTTTCTGTGAGATATTGAAAAAGTGAATTTCCCTTTCCATTATCACTTTTGAAAGCACTAATTGCGGATTGAATTCACTTGCATTTCATCAAGTATTGAATTCAGACCATTTCAGATTCCGATTAAAACATAATTTGTAGTTCTGAATTCTGAATATCGATAGCAAGTTTTGCTTTTGAGAAAGGTCAATGACAGGTTATCGAACTTATCTTTAAAAAGGAAGAAGTATTGCTTTTTTTTCGAAAACAATGAAAACAAAATCGAAAACGATTTGAAATGAAAAGTTCTCGGAACTGCGAACAAGTTTGTTCAGATTGCGATTGAGATTGAAGTCACATAACAAGCTGAAAAGCAATTAGGAAATTTAGATGCTGTAAGAAAATTTCTATGCCGCAAAATTTTGACGAAAGTGGAGACCGGAAAAGGTTTGATAAATATCAACAGCCATGGCAACAAATTGAAATGAAAATAGCGATAAAGTATGAAAATGTTATGAAATAAATTAAATTACAAAAAAATGTAAGTTTCGATCAATTTTTCTAAGCTTTAAGCGTAACAGCTTTTAATTGATATGAAAAAAAACTTGATTTTTTTTCTGTGTAAGGCCTGTCATGCGTGCGTGCCACATTTTGAGGCAACTTCAGTTACATATTTTAGCAGCACAGCTGCCGCTGATTGATGGCTCCCACTTGAACGCAACTAAACGGATTCACATTTGGATTTACACTCTCAGCAACAAAAAACTTGCTTCCCTTTAGTTTGTTTCCGGTAGAACATTTAATTTCCCCAGTCATTTCTTCCTTTGGATCTTTGCATCGTTCGTTACTTCGTTCGTTCGCTTAATGAGCTGAGTGAGTACTTACACAAAATTAAGTGTTGTCCTACTTCAGGATGCTTCAGCTGACTTGGCAAACATGTCTCAAAGTAGCAAAGAGAGATAGTACCAAGAAGAAGTTGAGATACAAAGGAAATGGGAAAAGCAAAGCGCGCACACAAATACTACGAAGAAGTGGCAACAACAACAACAACAACAACATCCACAACAACACACAACAAAAAAGTGTGTGCGACAAGTGAAGAAGGAAAACACATTCTCATACTTCTCTTGTCAAGAGTTGTTGTTGTTGCTTTGAAATCATCATAAAGTTGAAGATAAGTTTTCTTTTCATTAAAAAAAGAAGAAAAAGAAAAAAAATGGAAAAAAAAATGAAAAAAAAAACTTGGTTGGACCCAGGAGACGTTGTAGGTACAGGACGCGACAGGAAACAGGCTCAAGCGACAGGCAACAGCAGGGCAGGGATGCGTTTTTACAACCCCCCCTCCCCCACACTTTCCCAAGTTGAGTAGGGCCAAAACAGGCGTTGTTGTAAAGTTGTTCGTTGTGTTGTTCTGGCCGACAGTTTGCTCGTGTTACTGTCATCTCAAACTGACGCCGAAAATTTACAGCATTTTACAACACTTTACAACACTTTTGACAACACTGGGCCTCTCACATACTAATTCAATAAATGCAAGCATGGTTCTATATGCTGTATATGCTAACCTAGCCAAGGATGCAGGACACGTAGCAGAAAAGTTGACATAAATCTGCATAAAATATTCGCATATGCAAAACCATAAAAATGAAGCAGCACAAAAAAAAAAAGAAGAGAGAAGCAGTAGCAAAAAAAGAGAAGCAAAAACTAAAAAAAAAAAAGGATAAAAGTGTCGACGCTTAACTGGCATGTTCGCCAACACATGTGCCAGGTGAAGGAATAGCTTTGTGGGTGTACATGTGTGTGTGTGTAGATGTGTGTGTAATATTTACAAGGATACAAACCTCAGCTGTAGCATTATGCAGCAGAGGAGCAGCCACAGAGACAACCATTGAAGAAATCTGTAGAAATTATGCAAATACATTTCAGCAATCACTTAACTGTGAGGTTGGCTTGAGGTTGAACAGGACATTCAAAGGAATGGGCTATGGGTTGAGCATAGCTTTAGCTGAAGTTTAAGCCATGTGAGGATGCGTTACGAGAGTATCGAATTCAAGTTGCAGAGGGCCAATGCTATGCTTTGCAATGCAGTCAATGATGCACTTAAAGAAAATGCCATGCACAACGCTTCAAGGTTGCAAAATTCTTGAGTTGAGTTCAGGTTTAACATTTGAAGTAGTTTCTTAAAACTATTTTGCAACTATTCCAAGACTTTTAAAATATTGAATGAGTTGCATTCTTAGTTACATTTTTCATCCTACAACCATAAATTTAAATGAAGATTTGATTCTAGAAGTATGCTTTACATATTTATATGATATTAACTCGTAAACGGAATTTAGAACAGTTCTTAATAATTTCATTTCTGTCCAAAGTTGTGGTTTTCTTAGCGTGTAAAGTTAAAGCCAAATGCTATGCAAAGAGAAGCCAATGATATGGCATAAATTTGAAGCATGTCTAAGCATATTGCCTTAACATGGTAAATTACGCTGTCTTAACCCTTGTTAAAAGCAGCAGCATATTGACCAGCATCTCTCAGTTTCAGTTGCTGTTCAGGAAATAGCTTCCTTTGCAGCATCCTTTCAACTATCCAATTACGAGCATATTCTCTTGTTCTTGCTCTTACGCTTTGACTCTTTGACTTTTACTGCTACCTTTTCAACTATATATTTTGATGGGTTGCACAACACACAATTTTTACTCATAATTAGCTATATAGATAAGGCAAAAACTTTCATTGTTATTGTTGTTGTTGTTGTTGTTATGCCACACCCATGTGCCACAAATTGTTCACTGTACATTAGACATGAACTAACATTCAAGCGGTTACTTCTCCCCCTAAGTTTCACCCCAAGCCACCCACTGCACCACAATTTTTACAGAATTTGGATTAAGTGGACTTTGCTGTCGACATAGCTGATAGGGGGTAAAGAGGGGGCGTAGGGAGGAGTACTTGCTCAGGTCGTAACGTGTATAACGGTTGCATGAGAAAGTTCTTAAGAGTTTTTGCACGCGCTGCTTTGCATGCCAATGTGGCATGGCAAAAGGGGGTAAGCGTAAGCAAGGGGCGTGGGGCGCATATTTCAAGCTGCCACTAGTCAAACCCAAAACTCCCACCACAACCCCGCCCCTGGCCTGTCTGTGTCTGTGTGTGTGTGTGTGTGTGTGTGTGTGTGTGTGGGCGCAAATATTTGCCAACGTGTCAATAACCCGCCCAGTGATTTATTTCATATTTGGTCTAGCTTATGAGTTTGCATTAGAGTTTGCCTTTGCCACCCGCAGGACACCAAACAGGACGTCGCAGTACGTCGCAGAGCGTCGCAGAGCGTCGCAGTATGTCGCTGCCCTGGAAATAGTTTTACGTTTTACGTGAACGGTCGCCTGTCATTGACATTTGATATTCAAAAGGGTGCTGTTTTTGCTTACTCCAGCTCTTATATATATTTTATAGCCTACGAGAGGCATTTGAAAAGTTTTTAGTCTTTGCCAAATTTGTTGCTTTTCATATCATAAGATTTGTCTAGCTTCTCAAAAAAGGCATCAAGCTGGTTGCTTGTTTATTACTATACAGGTTTTATATAAATAACATATAATTTTAAATATGTACAGCGAACTCTAGATTGGGAATTGAGCCTGGGTTCCGCTACTTCATAATATATTCAAAATAATATAAGGTAAAAGTCATTCGAATACCAATTAAACTCTGATACATAAGTACTAGTCATGTGATATCCTGACTGATATCCTGTGATATACTTTATAAGCCACCCTCTTATTCATGCGGGCAGCACAGCTATTCAAGAGTTATACGTTGTTTTTTCATTGCAGCTGCAATGCCGCATTCCCATTCACAATTCACATTCACAATTCGCATTCGAATTCACATTCGCCTTAAAGCCACATAAATTGTGCCTGTTTCCAAAGATGAAGAATCAATTTTTTTGGCTGCACTGCAAAGTGCTCAATGAAGCGTGTGCGACGCTTTATCGCTGTCAAGAGCCCCCCTCGTTGCCCACGCCCCTGGTCACAGGCAGCAACCTTGTGCCTAGTCCATAACCTGAGCCGTCTATACCCGATCCATGCCCCTGACTGCCCCGCTGTTCAGTGTCTTCTCTTGATTTGATTTAAACGTTTTTTGCCAGGGCCGCGTGGGCGGCTGTGCTTGCAACAAAGAGGAGTTGGTGGCAAGTGTAGCAACTGTGGCATGATGGCAGGCACATCGAGACATGGTTTATTCATGCAGCAGCCGCATTATGCAAATAGCGCTTGAGCTGAGCTTGTGCTGTGTTTGCCACGCCTCTTTGCCACTTGAAAATTTGATTTTATTTTTTTTATTTTTCGCTTCTCAATTTCTATTTCGATTTGTTGCAACATTCCGTGGCAGGGCAGAGAGCAGGGCATGCAAGCTGAAGCCACTTCGCGCCGCTTCGCTTGTGAGTTGAGTTGAGCACAAGTTGAGTGCCACTTGACGATAAAGAGGGGAAGGCAGAGTTGCCTGCAGGATACGCCACACTGCAGCATCAACACAAAAATGACTAACGCGGCCAGTTTCTTTTTCAGTTACTTTTTGTGTGTTTTTCTTTTCTATTTCCTTTTCTTTTTTTTTTTGGTGTGATGGGCAATTGAACAACAAATTCGTCTCATCTATTTGTAATTGCATTATTCAGTTCACATCATTCCTTTTGGCGTTTAAGCTGCTCTCGAAAAATCTGTAACAACAGTAAAAAAAAAACAACAACAAGGAACAACAGTGCAGATAGTCCCGCATACGGTATACTCTGTACCAAGTCAGTTTTCTTTTGATTTGATAAAAGCTATCAAATGACATTTTGCGACTTGTGTTTTTCTCAAGTTGAGTGAGGAAGGGGTTGAAAATGGCTGAAAATGGTGGAAAATCCCATCTAAGGATACAAATATCACATCGAAACAGGACAATAATTTGAATTCAAGTATCGAAAATTTATATATTTCAATATATTTAACAAATCTACCAAATTTAGTAGGTTTAGCTTCAATAGTGTGCAAATGAATTGCGTTTAACAGGACAGAAATTTTTCACTATTTTGAAAAACAGAGTATATAGCAAATAAAAACAGCAACTTAGATACATCGATAATATCGATACATTGACATATTCAACATGTACACCATTTTAAGTAGTTTTTAGCATTAAAAGTTTGCAAAAGAATTGCGATCAATCGGAAGGACAATTTTTCCCCAAAACAGAGTATAGCAAGTTTAAACCAAAATTTAGATATAACAACATCGATGTATCGATCTATACAACAAATATACAAATTTTAGCAGCTCTAGCTGCAATTGTGTGCAAAAGAATTGGCGTCAATAGGACGGACAATTTGCACCACTTTGAAAAACAGAGTATAAAGCAAGTAAAAACAGAAATTTGTTAAAGAATTTGCATAGAAAACAAATTACTGAGGCAAAAGCAATTTTCGATTTAAATAAAACGAAACGAAACACAACACGATTCAAAGCACTGTCTCTTTTCTGTTTCGCTCTCTGTCTCTCTTTGTCTCTCTGTGTGTGTGGGAAAATCTTTTCCTTTCCATTTGCCAAGGCAAGGCAACAACTTGCAGGATGTGACAAATGTTTTGCAAATATGTCGCGTGTTCTTTTCGTTGCCTCCTTCCATACGGCCCTGCATGTCCTGTACATAAATACATATATATATATGGAGACTTTTGTTTGTATTTTACATCCTTGAACATCCTTGGCACGCATCCCAGTGCCCCTGCCCTCTGTTCTACCCCCAACTGCTGCTTATTTAGGCATTGTGTTTGCTTTTAACAAAGGCAAAATAATTCAAGCGTTGCGCCTGAAGAAGATGGCGAAGAAGTAGAATCAACGCACACATTTCATATGATATTTGTACAGCAACCATGTTTATAAGTCTGAGACGTTTCAGCAATGACAAGGACGATAATGATGGAGACGGAGATGGAGATGATGATGATTCTGATGATAAGATGACAATGTTGACAGGAGCATATAAACATTTTTTAAAGATTTATTTGCCATACTCCTCTGCACTGCACATTAAAAACATGAAAGCAAAGTTCACTTTGCATTCCCGAAGATTTAATACCCTTGGTTAAATAACACTTAGATAAGATGTACTTCTTTCTTATGATATAGATAGGTATTGATTCTATCCAGTCTGCTGCAACTTAGAGCCAAACTAAAGCTGAAAATATATCGATATTAATATCGATAATATCCAAAAGTTAAATTTAATATTAAGATTTTGAAATTCAATTAATGACATGTTCTTTTGTTAGTTAATATAGTTGCAAATTGATATATTTTTCGATGTCGATATATATTTTACAAATATTTCAGAAACTCGATATATATCGTCTCATTATACTGAAATATAAAACGAATGTGGTTCCGCATGACACCAATTTGTCTACTTTAATATACGTTCTATATTTGATTTTATTTGCACACAGCGATAGCAACTTCAATCACTTTAATGCACATCAATCAAACATCAATCAGCACGTTCACGTTCACATTCACTTCTGGCAATTTGCCAATTTTACGATGCACAATTTCCAATATTTACTCGAGAATGCATATGCGCATATGCATAAATGCATAAATAACTCGAAATCACCCAAAAAAAAATATCCATCACTCAAGTGTGGCAAACGTTGCGTATGCGTAATATTTGATATGTGAACAGCAGTCAAAAGCTAGAGAGGCGGAGAGGGGACAACAAGCAAAGCAGAATTGATGGCTGAATTCATTCATATATTAACATGCATATAAATATTTAATTAAAATAGGCGAATATTGTGTAGGAATTCTTAAGAGGCGAGTGTTTGAAGAGGAGCTACTCTGTAAATAATGAGGAAAATTATTCAAAATTGTTTGTGAAATAACTTTCTATTTGTGAATACTTTTCGTTCCGAATCGTTAAAGCTATATATATTCAAACGTTTTTTAATTTAAAACAATATACAAATACATAACAATTCAAAGATATAATATTATTTCAGTTTTAAAGTTTTAGTCGGGTTGGCGTTTTTTTGTCTTTTTACAGGGTATAAGCAATAGCCATGAATATGTTTTTAATGAACAATAGCAAAAACGACAGAACAATAGTTAAATACGTATTCATATATGTATTTTTTTTCTCATTTTCAAATATTTTCATATTTTAAAACATGCTTAAATAGTTTTTGAGGAAGAAAATCTTTTCAGCATAGCTAAAAATTAATTGGCTTTAGTAATGGCAATATTATATTTCTTTAGAAAAGCTCTGTCTGCTCATTGTGAATTGAACTAAAAGCAGTCATCATTCACATTATTAACTTCAACACACAATTCAATCAATTGCAAAATCGTGATTTGGTCGTAGCACTTTTGACCTCATTGCCAAATGAATGCTCAAAATTAGCAATTTTCGCTGGCTGCGTCTGTCATATTAATTAGCTAATACTACGTTCATGCTGTGCTCAGTTGTTCAGTAGCCTGTCTCCGTACTCAAAAACTAATTAAAATGCCATGTCATCAAGCAGAGAAGACAGATGGACATCAATGTCGATTTGGACGCTAATCGAATAAATGTCATGAATGGAAACGTTGCCATTGCAAAAAGCACAAAAAAGAAAGAACCAGTTGAAGTTTAGCAGTGACTGCAATCTGTAAATAACAGTCAGAAATTCAATTCATATTCATTTTGGTAGCACGAACACCCTAACGCGAATGACAGCGAACAATGAAATCAAATTAAAATACACTTTAGAGTTGCGCATTCAATGTTCAATGTTGAATGTTGAATGTAAATCAATGAATCAAAGGCTAAACAATGCGAATGGCAGGCTACTCTTTGTGACAACGTGCCGAATTGTTAAATGTTGAATTGTGTATAAAATTGGTTGATTACAGAGGGAGCAGTATATAGGTAAAAGGGCTAAAAGAGGGGCAGGCTGTGTTGACTTGCAACTGACAGGTTGCTGAAAAATGCTATAAATTTACCGAGAATCAAATTAAGTTTCAAGTGTTTGCGTGTGCTTTAATTACCGAGGCCATTTAAAATGGCATTTGTAATGCCCATAAAATTAACTTCATTTGCCTGAATGCCCCTACGCTTTATGGTATGGGTATGAGTGTTGGAGATGAAAACATATTAAGTGCAAATTAAAATGTAAACCCAAATGAATTTGTCTTTTACAATATCAGAAAATATGACAAACAGAAAGAATACTCTTTAGTTACAAAGGGTTAAGATAAGCGTTAAAATATAATCGATTAATACTTAGACAGTAAAAAAGAAACTAAAATTTTAAGAGATTTCAGCAAATTATATTAATATGAAAGCAATTTCTGGGAATAGCTACTAATCTCCCAATACAATAATTAAGTTTAAGTGTTTAAAAACATTCATACAGCATGCAAGTATTTATAGAATAATTTAAGACTAAACATTGAGGGTTTAAATATGCTTTCGTCACTAGATTGTTACCGCGTATTGGTGTCTACAATATGAAACACTTTTTCTAGAATTGGTTTTATAATTAAGAATGGTGCTACCTCGAGTAAAGTTTTATTATTTTATTTAAAAATATCTTTGAACAAGATGCAACAGATTTCAACATTGTGTGCATAATTATGCATAACTTCTGATTAAAAGCTAGAGAGTTAAAGTTATCTTAACTTAAATCTCACTATTATCAAATACAAAAAACTACTTCAAAAAGCACATTGATTAGCCATCAAACAAACAATTTATGCAAATAGTTTAAAAATATAATAAAATAAGTTGAAAAAGAAAATCAGCTTAAGACGATAGAGCAATATCTATTAAGTATTTTATGTCTTATTCAAAGTAAAGTTAGCTATTTGGCGCTCTCATAAAAACATATCTGAAAAGTTTTTAAAGTTTTTAACATGCTTCTTCTCCACAACTATTCCTAACTAACCACAAAGTACTAAAAATAATCATATATAAGTTTATTGAAGCAGCAATTTGAAAGTTTTTAAAAAGATGCTCAATAGCACAAAGAGCATAACAAAGTTGTTGTAGCTTTTTTTTTAAAAAAAGAAAAAGTATCTAATAAAAGCCAAAATAAAAATAATGCTTTAAGTGCGAGTAGCGCTCAAAATTCATTAACTGCATAAAGTACACACGCACACACACACACACAAAAACACACACATCGCATTGGCACACGCACTTTGAGCCACGTTTTAAGCGGCTTAGTGAAAGTCTTTCTGCCAAAAAAAAACTGAGAAAGCTCAAGTACACAGTGCCTTGTCGATGGCAGAGACCTGGCGTTAAAATAACTTTGACGCCCTTTTTTGCATGCACACGAGTGTGTCCTTATATATATATATATATATATATATATATATATGTATGTATATATTGCTATTTCTGTGGCATTTCCGCTTCTAATGCTATTTACATTCAGACAGTGAAACAGCAGCTAAAGAAACTTTTCCGACGGGAACCATGGGAAATTTGCCTTTCGTTGCCAACTGGGGAATATATATCTACGAATATAGACACACACACACAGACATACACATCAAGTACTTTCTGTGTAAGCTCGTTACCATTTTTGTGCTCATTGCCAAAATCTAACAGAATTGTGACTTCGCGAAAGCTTCACGTCTTCGTTCTCCTTTCAATTTGGGTTGACAACTTTTTCCCCCAACTTTTACCCCCGACTTTTACCCCCACATTTTATCCCGCCGACTGTAACGATACACAAGTAATTTGTTTCGGCTCGTATTTTGGCAAATTGTCGCAATTATCATTTGCTTTTTGTGTGTGCGCATCTCTTTTTGGCAGTCGCTCAATCCCTGCCACACTTCTACATCTTGCCACACCACACGTACGCTGCGCTAATGAGGCAAGACTGAAATGAAAGCGGCAAATGTCTTCAAGTATGCAACGATATTTTCGCAACATTTTAAAGTCACACCAAACGAGAGAGAGTAGACTGGGAAGGAAGAGTCCTTGCTGCACTTCCCTTTCCGCTGCGTCGTTGCAGGCACAAAGTTTGTTAGCTAACAAAAAGGGGTAGCATGCTGCTATAAGTCAAGTTCTCTTCCGTCTGCCGGCTGCCAGTTGATAATAATGATGCTGACGATAATGATGATGTTGATGTTGACTGAATGCAGTTGACGATGACAGCAAAAACAACTAGAAGAAGCTGCAGTAGCAGTAGCAGCAGCAGCAGAAGTTACTGCCAATGCCGTTGGCTGTAACGAACAACAAACATGTCTTTCAACATTTCTTTTTTTTTATGCTATGCAACTATTTTGCATATGGCAACACGTACAAAGTAAGAGTTACACGCACACACACATATATATAGAAATCAACCCACACACACACACACACACATGTGGTTGAGGTTTGTGGGATATTGATGTTTGCTGCTTAAG
Source organism: Hirtodrosophila cameraria (assembly GCA_949708635.1). Taxonomy (NCBI): domain Eukaryota; kingdom Metazoa; phylum Arthropoda; class Insecta; order Diptera; family Drosophilidae; genus Hirtodrosophila; species Hirtodrosophila cameraria. The sequence continues at coordinate 26,377,359 of OX453091.1, read as the reverse complement.
CTGCGATGACTTGGATATGGAGGTCGTCGTCGTCGTCGTCGTCGTCGTCATCGTTGTCGTCACAGCACATTTCAACGCTTCTTGTAACTGATATGTTGCCCCACGTTGGGCGCCATTAAGATATATGTGTGTGTAAGTACGTTAGTACGTATAATATAAAGCTGCCATTGAGGTATGCGTTAGTGATGGCACGATTAATCTTAGAATTAATATTAATCGGTTAGTTTACTTTAACTAACAATTTTATTCTAACAAAAACTTTGGTTCATTCACAAATAAATCGATTGTTTACAAACATAATCTTAAGAATCTCTTACTAAACGATGTATTAAAGCAAATCTTATGTTATAATGGATTGTATAAAAATTATCCTAAAATGAATATTTCTTATAAATAAATTGAACAGCTTAGTGAATAATATTATTTCTGTTATTCATTATTTTAAACCAGAATTTATATTGTTAATTAGCTTATATTTATAATAATTTATTCCAAGATCTTTTAACCGATTAATAACATTTTTTTTACAATCACTAAGTAGGTGTACATAAGTATTTAAGTAGAGGGTATAGCGTTACGTTGGGCGCCATTAATGTTGGACCATTTTGAGTTAGCAGCTTTGCTTGCTTGATGCTCTCTGCTTCTTACGCTTTACCATCATTATCTACACCTCCAATTTTCTGCGTTTTCTTCTTCTTCTTCCAGCGCCATTGTAAACAGATATAAGGGCTAAGTGTATACGTGTGTGTGTGTGGATGTATGGGTGTGTTTTAGTGTTGATAAGCAAGCAAACGCCACGATAAACAAGTTACTGTTGTTGTTGCTGCTGTGTTATTGAAACTACCGCAATAGACGACCAGCAAGAAGAAGAACAACATAAAGAAGAAGAAGCAGAAGCAGCACAAGTGCAAATTTGAAAGGTTTTTGACATTGCTCCATCAAGTTTTCTCTCTTGTTTCTCTTGTCGCTTGTCCCTCTGCTTTTGTTTTTCAAGTTTACTTAGCTGTTTACTTTTCTGTTACTTTAGTCAAGAATCTCTAGCTACCTCTCTTTCATTCTCACTCCAGCTCTCTCTCTCTCTTCTTGGCCAAGTCTTTAAGCCATGCACATTGAACCATAGCCAAAATGCACTTTGCACAGATTTTACAGTAAATAGAGGGAAGAGAATGAAGAGACAGCAAGAAGTGGAGACATTTTATGGCATAAAAACAAAGTTTGCCATATCAAAAATTATTAGCAATTTAATGCACGAATAGTCTAAAGACAAGGCACAGAAGATAGCAGGAGACAGAGCAGAAGAAGCAGTAGAAGGAGCAGTAGACAAGGGGAGATAGTAGGAAGCAGCCATTGCTTTGTCCAGCTTCTAGTTTTCTCAGCTTCTCGACTTCAGCTTCTGTTTGGGGCAGCTCGCGTGGCAATCGCCAGATTTTGTGGCAAATTTTACTGACGCCAGACGCTATAACAGTTGCAACAACGAGCAGAACTAGCTGCCTCAGCAGCAGACAGTTTAGCTGCAAGAGTAGGGGGTTAACTGGCTTGGATATGTTAAAAACAACATGTTTTTAGTTCCATATTATACACTATGCTTAGGTAAGGCATTTCACTTGGCTATTGCCATAGAAACTTGGAATTCTCTGCACCTTTCTTATTTATCTTTGTAGAGTTTTCTACTTCAGTCTTGACACATTTTTTGAACTTGGTGTAATCTTTTATTTAGTTAAACTCTCAATATAAGAAATAATTTCTTGACTTGAGTAATTTGGTTGGTGAAAGGTGCCCAAAAGGGGATAAAGGGGAACAGACGAATAGAGGGACATACGGGCGGAAAGATGGACAGACAACGTTAATTTCACAAACGCAAATTCTTTTGAATTGATTTGATTTTTGAAAAGAGAGTAAAGTTTCAAACATAATCTTAAATTCCTGTTGAACAAATTTATTATAGTAATTCTTATAATCCTTTTGAATTTTTTCCACATTTTTTTTCTAAGCCTTTAGAATACATTCGTGCTCTCACAATTCCCATCACTTTGTAAGCTCCTGATTTGAATACAACTCACGAATTAGTTTTTTTTTTTATCAATTTCAATCTAAGCAATCTATCAACCAGTGCGATTTATGCCATTGAAAGAAAAAACTGAATTGATTTCCATGCGAAATGTATTTGCTGATGAACTTTATCTAATTTGTAAAACTGCATTTAAATTAAAAATATTATGTAGAGCATTTACATGGCACTTTGATGCGCCGCATCAACCGTCAAAACAGTTTTCAGTTTTCATGTTGTGTCTTGTGCTGTGTGCAACAGCCGCAGCCAAAAGCAAAAAAAAAAAAAAAAAAAAAAAAAGCATCCAGCAGCAGTTTCCGTGCTTGTTTTTGTTGTTGCTCGTTGTCGACGTCATCTGCTGTCTGCCGACATAGTTGTTGTTGCGCGTGTCTGTCCGTCTGTCCCACATTTCCGTCCAGCCGTCGTAGTCCCCACGTCTGTTCCATGTCTGTGCGTCTAATTTAAAATTATGCAACTGTTTTTTTCTAGCTTTTTTCTATCTAGCTTTTGTTTTCCTTCCTTTTTCTAGTTGCATTCTCAGCCCCCTTTGGGTGCTGTAATTTCCCACTGGCACTCATTGACTCACTTTGTTGTTGTTTTTGTTGTTGTTATTATTATTCTTGTTGTTGCTGTTGTTTTGGGGTCACGCGTTGCAAGCCCCAAACAACGGTAATAAATCATCAGCAGAGAGCAGGACAGCAATACAGCGAGAAGCCTCCACTCAGATTGTTGTTTTGTTTTGTTCTTTGTTGCTTTTCCATTCTCATCGTTATCACTCTCGACTGCTGCAATCGACAGCACCTTCTTTTTCATGCCCCTAAACCCCAATATCATGCTCCAAGCTCATCCCCATTCTATGCTCATTTCTCTGCTGCGAGCGTTGCACGCAGAAACAGCAACAACACTGCAAAAAAGGCACATTAATCAATTCCTGTAACAACGTCTGGTTTCTTCTTCTCTATATGTATATATACATATATATTCTCTGGTCTCTGGACCAGGCCACATACATATTTCCATTGTGTTCTGTTCAACAACAACAAAATAACCGAAGCCGTTACACGCTTGGCAAACGCAAAAACAACTTTTTCGTGACACCTCTCCTCTGCTCCTGCTCTCATATTCCTCTCACCTCTCCCCACACCGCGATAAGCCACACATTTTTGCACATAATGTGCAATGCGCGTGAAAATTCGTCCTTAGCGAATGCGCAGGCATAAAAATGAAAATAAAATCATAAAAATTATATTCAAAATATAAAAATTGTTTATGCTGCAAATATATATTTATGATGTCGACGGCAAAGCACAGTGGCTCAAAAGTGCATCAAAAGTGACATAAAGAACTGTGTTTAAAGAATTCTTTCAGATTTTTTATATTTGGTAAAGTTTTTTTATTTAGTGTTATTCGATTTGGAAGTGGACCTTAACAAAGTTGAATGTTCCACATTTTTTATTCATTTATTAAGTGATCCGAATCTTATCTAAATGGCAATTGTTTTCAATTCTTTATAAATAAGAAGTGCATTAATTCCGCAAAAGCTTATCAAAATGAAAACATTCAAGGAAAATCACTTTCGCAATATTTTGCGGAAAGCGGACACCAAAACAGGAATACACCATGTATTATTTTCTCAGCTTTATAATATTTCAAAAATTCTGGGAAATCAGACCAAGTTTTTGAAAACTGTTTAAAATCTTTAGATTGAGTCTCAAAACCAATTTTTGGGGAAATATTTCTGAGGAAACTTGAAAAATTAGATTCCTAAAATCTCTTTATTTTATGAAGTTAACGGTTTTTGCACTTGAGCCCAAAAAAAAGTGTACGAGTGATCTTATTGTGATTTTGAAATTGAGTTAAAATAGTGAGTTTGGTTAAAATATCTTGAAAAACCGAAAAATTGTTCTTCAAACAAATCTTTTATCTTTTTATAATTAATGGAGAAGAAAGAAAATTGAAATATACTTTATTTTTAATTTTAGTTAAGCAGTTACAATTTTTGCTACAAAAACAGTCAATTTTAGCCACTGTGCAACGTCGATGTCAGCGGCGACTGCAAAATTTATTTCAATTTATATGCTCGAGCGATAAATATTTGGCCATAAATTTGGCGCATAAATCGTTGAAAAATAAAAATTAAAAAGTGAGTACCGCACGCAAATCGTTTGTGCATTTCGAATACGCCGAAAAATTAATTTGTGAATATTCATTTAAATTGTGTGCACACAAAAAAGGGGTTAAAAAAGAATATAATTATAAATAAGCAATTATAATAATACCACAAAATGTGTATTGTGAAAATGAATTAAAAACATAAATTAAAATAATAATTAAAATGCGTTTAATCTTTTTTTGCTGTTGCAGATAAAACAAACACAATAATGACATTGAAATGGCGTCAAAAATACAAAAGCAGAAAAAGGCCAAAGAAACTGAAACAATCACAACGAAATACAAATGCAACAAACACTGCCGCAACAACAATTGCAACAAATGTAACAACAACATTCAGACTGAGTGAGAGGCAGAGTCGGGGTCACAGCCAGCGTCGGGGTCACATTGTCAAATGGCAGCCAAATGAGCGCCACAAAAGTGTCACACAAATGTTGCAAGTGCCAGCAACAAGAACCACAACAACAAATGCAACACAATGTCATGCAATTAAAGCCTCCAGCAAACATTGTCAGCTGCGTCAGCGTCAGCGTCAGCATCAACGTCAACGTCAACGTCATACATTTCCGACGTCAACGTCTGCGCTAACGCTGCTGCTTTCCCTTGCCGCAACTGCAGCATTATCAGCAGAATTCCTAGCCGTAGCAGCCGCAGCGGCAGCTGCCTCCTCCACAAATGCTGCCAAACCTGCCAATTTATCCGGCTCCAGTTACAGTTCCAGTTCCAGCTCCAGTTCTGGCTGCTCCTTATCCGAGTTCAATTGCTCCAATGGACGCTGCGTGCCGCTGAGCAAATTCTGCAATAACAACAACGATTGCGGCGATGGCAGCGATGAACCACGCTTCTGCACACGTAAGTAAAGGGGAAAGGGAAGGAAGAAGGGAGAAGGGAGAAGGAGTAACAGGTAACAATTAACCAATTATGTTAAGCTCTCATCAGAGATTAGCTGGACAAACCAGCAGAGGATGCAACACAAAATGCTTTTGTTTGCGCTCTTCCAGCTGGACGATGGTCAAAAGGGAGCTGGAAGAAGGGTGAGGAAAGGGGGAATGGCAGGGGAAAGGAAGGAAGGATGGGAGCGTAGTCCATTAAAATTAAATTGAAAAGTGTTGATGAACTCAACACCAGATTATCTGCTCTTTTTTTGCAACGCCCGCTTTTGTCAACTTTACTGCTTAAATGTTCGATTTAATTTTAATCCTTTACACATCCTTTACACAGCGACAAAAATCGTGATAAAATGAAATGCTTAGCATAAGATAAATTCGTCCTATTTTGATGCTTAAAAGGGTCGGCTGGTAGTTTCTTCTTCAATGCGTTACACACTTCACTTTTTGCAGAAGTCGAAAAAACTAAACCCAATTAGAAAAGAATTTTGATTTTTCCTGAAACGAACATTTAAAACGACAAGAAAAATGTTTACCTTCGGATTCAAATGCATCTGTTTTTAAATAACTTATTCGGTTTTAGATTCAAGCACATGCAAATTCGCGTCTGTTTGAAGTTTTGTTTCTGATATCTTTTTTCACCTTTCCAAACCGTTGAAAGCACATGAAAGCTCAATTAAAGCTCACAAAAAAATGCAGCTTAGTGGCTGCAAATGGATGCTCTTTCCTTTTGCGTCATAATTAGTTACATTTTTTTCCAAACGTACAGTTTTTAACACTATTTATTGCCGCCAACATTGCAAACAGCCCCCATGTGTAAATGTAATTAAGCACTCTCACACTGACACTCACAAAAACACCTACAATCACTCAAACAGACACACACACACACACACACAATTACAGCAAGGCTGAAGTCCTCATAAAGGCGGCAAAGTGAACCTCTCACATTGCCAATTGGCAGCCTATGGGGGATTTTGAGTTCCAGTTCCACGCCCAAGCGCCAATCTCTCCTGTCAGTCAAGGGAGAATGGAAGCTGGGAGCTGGGAGGGCACGTCATGTCAAGCGTTGATGAATTTAATTAAGTATTTTCAATGACATTCAATGAGGCAGCGGCAGCGGCAGCGGCAGCGGCAGCACAGGATCAAATAATAAATAAATAAAAAAACAACGCCAACGCGTTGGTTTTTAATTGAAAAACAAGCGTGCGCTATATGGAAACATACTGATGGTTGAGTGAACAATCAAGCATTCAATATTTTCACAATTTGCACTGAAAGCAAGTCTAACAAGTAAGAAAAGTTATACACGGTCTGCCGAAGATACTTTATACCCTTGCAGAAAAGTTCTTCAGATGAAAACATCATTTTGGACTGATTGTTTCAATGACAGCTATAAGACAAAATCGCCTGGTTCTGTAGTAAAACGTAGAATATATAAATTTTGTTAAGCTTGAGAAACACAAACGTTTTTGATAAAAAAAAACTATAGGATATGTTCGTCCGATTTATGTGACAATTTGTTAACATTTATAGAACGTGCTTTTTTAGCATTCGAGCCAAGTTTCATTAAAAAAGCTTTCAAGCGACTAGTTCACATAAAAAAAAAAACAGTCGGACAGACTCAGCTAATCGTTCAGATCAAAAATATTATTCTACATTCTTCGTCCCAAAATCATAAAGCTCCCCGTTAGGGTATTAAAACAATTGAAGCAATTACCGCTAAATGCGATGAGCTTTTTTGCCTTGATTTATCTCATTGACAGCTTAAAAGCTTCTAAACTGTTGTTGCTCGCTCGCTCGCACGCACACAAATTGCCCGCAGCCAAACACAATTGTCATGTGAGTGTTTGTATAAACATACATATATACAAATGTCCACCTGCATATGTACATACATATGTATGTATGTATGAGTGTAGTACATATGTATTTTACGCATAATTATCTAATTGAGTATTGATAACTATTCGACTGCATGTTAAATTTGATTGAAAGCAGCACCAACAACAACAACAACAACGCATTAGCAGACAAATTGAATGGAAATCACTTTTGTCGATTGCCCCTGCTCCACTTCCCCTCTACAACCACCTCACACATAATCTGCCTATGCATTTTTAATAAAACTAATTGAAATAACATTTCAGCAACAAATTGAAATTGACAAATTTGCTTTTCAAGATTGAATTGCTTTTTGGATTGTTGGTCAAAAATAAATTCATACATAAGTCAATTGCATAAACCAATTAGACCAAAAGTTATGAGCAAAGAAAAAAGCAAAGGAAATTGGAGTAAGACACAGAGTTTAAAAAAGGTAAACAAAAAGCACAGCACGTTAGTTCTGCTTGCTCTTTCTTACTCTATGCAAAGAAGTGACCATTAGGACGAAAGACGTAATAGACAGAATGAAAAAGATGTTTGCACTCACCACTTAAAACACTTTTTTTGCACGCACAAACACATTACTCTTAACATTTAACAATCAAAAACACTTAACACACGTTGCAACTACTAATTTCTATTAAAATACAATTAAAACCTAAATATTTGAACGCGATACGTCAACTTGTTTTAAACACGGCGCGCGAAAGAGATAAGAAGCGAATTTAAGGGTTGCCAGACTGTTAAGGCTGAGATTCACTTGCAAATGATCGAGATATGAAGTGTGAGATTTTAGAGTTGCCAGATTGTCAAAAATATTCGTTAAAAAAGTACCAATTTTATGAATTTGGTTTAAAAAGGCACTAGAACTTTCTTTTGACTTCTTTTAAACTCGTTAAACTTTTTTGCTAAATAAACCGAAAAAAAACTATGGCAAAATGTGCCAATTTCATTTATTAAAATTAACGCACGAACTTGAATTCTACTCCCCACCTTGTACCAAAGTTTTGAAAAATGTACCATTGTCGCTTAAAAAGCGCTCATTTTATTTACTTGCATAAAAATCAGCACTTGAAGTCTATTTTAAATTAATTCTATTTAATTTATTCAAGTCTTAAAAAAATGTGTCACAATAAACAAAAATAAATACATCGTAATTATATGAAAGCTAAACAGTTTGGTACATTTGTAGTACAAATTTGTTGCTATTGTTTACTGGCGCCAAACAAAACGGCGCGATAATCGCCATTCCATTAGGCGCTCAATAATAATAATTGCGAGTTCTGATGAAGGACGACTTGACTGGGGTTGATTTCGGTTGAGGGGTGTGCTGGGGATTGGGGAAATTGCGGTTGCCTTGGCAGTTTGGCACCGCACAGCAGAAACAAACAACAACATAATTGACTCAACTAGCGTTAATTGCGTTTAATATGTTTTGGCGTTTCCACCTCTCTTACTCTATCTAACCCCCCCTCTTCTTGCAGGTTGTAATCGCACCTACTACGGCGACATTGGGCAGACATACGCTTTGGAGCTGCATCGACCCAAACAGGATCGGGTGCCCTTTGTCTGCGTGCTCACGTTTACAGCAGCAGGCGGACAGCACGGTGATGTTGTGCAGGTGAGTTTAATTCTAATATTCCCCCCCTTAGACACCTTCGCACACGCCACTGGCGGTGGCAGCTGCCCAACGCAATTCATTTTGCAAGTGGGATAAACTATGCCATTAAAAAGATAAGCAACGACAACAACAAAAACAATGTCAGTTACAACAACAACAAGTACAAGGCTAAGAGATACTATATTGATTTCAAAGCCACTCAGCAGACCGTTCCAAATCCCAATCCCAAAGGCGTGCAACAAGCGAAGCGTAACTACAGCTGACAGGGCAGCCATCTTCAAGGAGGATGCCAGCGCAGAGTGGCCACACTTTGTTCCAGGAATCGTTCATTTGAGTTTGAAACTAGTTCGTTCTTAAATTAGTGTTCAATTATAATCGAATAAGAATTTAAACAGTCATTTTGTTGAACTATTGTCCTTGATGAGCAAGAGATCAAGATATGGAAAGTACTTTAAGTTAGTAAGTACTTAAGGAATTACTGTTTTATACTTCAAAAAGTAGAAGAAGTAAAGCACTTTGTGCTGTAAATGCGATTTATTAGATTAAACTACGTTCCTTTTTGATTGAAATAAATAATACTTATAGTAAAAATGTTTATCATCGATTGGAAATTATACATATGTAAATAATAAAATAGTTGCCCCGGAAATTAGAACAACCGCAGACTGTTTTCCTTATAAATAGAAATCAAAGCTTCAGACCTGTTCTAATTTCCACTTTCGTGAAATTTTAAATTCGTTAAATGTTAAAAATAGTCTTATTGTCGTTCTAAATTCTATCTAATTGATTATTCTTAATCAAATGCAAGTGAATTCAAACCGCAAAATTGTATCAGGAAAGCAATAAACATTTAAGTTAAATTAACTTTGTATATTTTGCATATTTAAAATGAATAAAATGAGATTAATTGAAAAGAGAATGAACAACTGAACTGGTTCCTTTAAATGGAACCACAATAAGCAGCTCTAGCTACCGCAGTTCCACCAAATCCTCCACCTTCCTTTTCTTCCCCACAGGAAGCTAGTGTCGCCGCCTGTTAGTTATAACGCCACTTCACACCTCTTACTTAAGGGGGCAGGGTAAACGAGGAGTAGCCAGGTTAAACCGAGCAGGCGGCAGGCACTCGGCCAAAGGCTTTGCCACGCTCGAGTGCATCCTGCAAGGCAGCCAAGCAGCCATAGCACTGATATACACACAGGATGCGCCAACTAACGCTGACCAAAAAACTTTATTAAAGTTCCATTGCTTTTATTTTGAGGGTGGAGTTTTCTTTTTAATCTACTTCCGTTTGGTCAACTTCCACAGGTCACTTTGGATAGCTTTACCATTGGACGCTTTACAAGCTATGTGCACGAAGGCTGCCCGGATGGTTATATGCAAATCGCCGAATCGGCTAGAACACCAATTGGCGGCATGTGGTGCGGCAGCTCCTGGGGACCAGTATTATTCTATAGCGAAACGCGCTCCTTGATATTCACCATCAAGCTGAACAGGTGAGCGTTTGCCAGTACAAGTAATTTAATTTTATTTTTATTCCTATACTACTTCCTTAGACTGGCAAGGGATCAAAGCGGCTATAACTTTGACTTTCGCATTAGGTACAAGGTGCTGTCAAAGGACAGCTCGGTAACACGCTACGGTGGCATTAAGCTGGCAGGTAAATCCTCAAATAAAGCACATTCGACTAGTTTGTATTTAATTCTCTACTCCTTTCTATTTTCTACTTCAGAGCTCAGTCAGTGGCACAATCGCAGCAGCTTCCTTAATCAGCAGCAGCAGCAGCAGCAGCAACAACAACAGCAGCAGCAGCAGCAGCCTGGGGAGGACTTTACCAACTCAAGCGGTGCTCGCTCTGATCGCTATGGTCAGGACTTTAGCCTGTTTAGCGCCTATGCGAACAATAAGACATTTATGGACTCCTTAGAGAAGACACTGCCAAAGGACGAGCATAATTACACCGAGCCCAAGTATTATCTGGGTAAGTGTTCTTATCTTATGTTTTAATTTGTTAAGTAACATTGAATTTATGCATACATTATGCATAGCTACTCATCAATTATGTTTTCTTATGCATAACTTTTGAAATTTGAACTATGTTTACAGCTGTGATGATAACAAAAGTTGAAGCTAATCATTTAATTGGTTCATTATCATTAATCAATCATCTTATGCAGCCATTTTGCATAACTAATCATAAATTATGTTATCTTATGCATAACTTATGAACGTTTATAGCTCTAATGATTCCAAAAGCTAACGTTAATCATCTTCATCTAATAATTCATGAGAGTTATGCATTCATTTTGCTTTTTTATTCAGAAACACTGATTTCTTATGCATATATTATATTATTATTAGATCCAACTTTTCCTTTATCTATTAATATGCATTTATTATACATAACTACTTAGTAATTCTGTTATTATGCAAAACTTATAATTAATATTTATGATTATAAATCTGATAATAAAAGAAAACAATGTTTATCAGTTATGCATTATGCATTGCCACTTATGCATAATAAGTTATGATGTTTATAAAATGTATACTTATGCGCGTTATGCAAAACTATTCATCAATTCTATGTTCTTGGACATAACTTAGACATTTTTTAGCTTATATTAGAATTTTATTTATTAATCTTATACTACTTTGCTTTCATTCTGCTTCATTACGCATCAATTATGTTCTTTTATGCATAAATTATGAAATATATTAGTTTTCATTCTATTAACTATTCAAACTATTTACATGATACATGTTACTAATACAACTTTAGATATTATTCTTTATCTAACTACTCATAATTTATATTGCTTAAAGCATAACTTATAAATAGTTATGCTTACAATTATGTTCATCAATCTTTTCTGACTGATCATTTTAATTATGCTTTACTTTACATTTCTAATTAGTATTTTCCTCTCCGTTTCATATTCTATCTAATGTTGCCTATTTAATTATACCCCTAGGCGACCTCATCCCAGGCACCTACTGTTCTCGCATCTTTAGTGACTGTGACAAGAAGCCGTGTCGGTTGCAGTCGCCCAACTATCCGGGCATCTATCCGCGCAATCTTACCTGCTATTATGCGGTGCGACAGGTGAGAAATCTCAACACACAGAAACCCAAGTCAAACACTTTATGTTCTTCGAGCAGGTGTCACAAAGCTTTAGCCCCCACCCCCTTTTGACAAAGTAGCGCTAAGCCCCTGGAGAGCCGGTTGTCAAAGGTTAGCGGCTCATTAAAGCCATGGCTCGTGTCCTGTTGAGCGCATTAAAGCCGCCCACATTATCCTGCACATTGTCCTTGTCATGAAAGCTCATAAAAAAAACCTCCATAAAAGCAGAAAAAAAATATATATATAAAAATTATACGCAAGAAAAATGTTACGCTTAAATTGACAAAGTTCAAAAGTCGACAGCAGAGAGTCGATTTAAAAGCAATTTACATTCCAAAATAGAACGCGCTTTTTATTCTAATTAACTGGGAAAATATCTTCCCTCTCTTTAAGCATTCTCTACAGCACATTTAGGCTATTAAAAACAGTCCATTGTGCTCAACATGTGCTTATTATTATTATATTCTTGAGGGTGCATTTTAATATAAGCTGTGTGATTATTCTTAGACGTATTTTAATATAGCTAAGGTGTACATAATATACTTTATCATTTTTGGGCTCTTTATTTAAGAGCTCTTTTGAGAAAACTTGAATCAGCGGCGTCTTTTTGTTTATATGCGTATATAAAGAACTAATCGGCTAATTATATCATTTAGGTGGGTCTTCAACGAGCTTTATTATAATAAACTTTTTTGTTTTTAAAGGTTTCTTAACTAAACTAAACAAGTAAGAATACTCTAGTCGACTGTGCCCGACTACGAGACTCCCTGCTCCCAACTTGCATTTCAAGCAGTTCAGCGGCAGCACAAGCAAGCAGCGCACTTAACGTGTCCAGTTCCTGTCAAACTGTTGTTTCTGCCTGCTGAGACGGGGGTAATAGATTCTTCCGTAACTTTGGTGTTATTTATCCGATCGTAATGAAATTTACACAGCTGATCAACATTGATACAACATATACGTATACCAAAAATCAAAGCTTTATCTTTAAAATTGTGACAGGAAGCTGCATGCCAAGTTTGGTGTCTCTAGCTTTTGTAGTCTCCGAGATCTGTGTGCTCATACGGACAGACGGACAGACAGACAGACATACGGACATGGCTAGTTCGTCTCGGCTGTTGATCCTGATCAAGAATATATATGGTTTATATAGTCGGAAATGCCTCCTTCTAACTGCTACACACATTTGCAGTTCTTTATAACTCCCTTTTCCCAATTTTAATGGGAACAGAGTAAAAATTATAAGGTTTGCGAAGAGTTTTATTGAAATCGGATCACTATATCATACATTGTTCATAGAATATGTAAGTTTTAAGTCATTTAATACTTTGGAATTCTAAATCTGTTCCGAATTCGAATTTCTTATAAATTCCACAGAAAGTATTTAAAGCATACTTTTTTAATCGTCTATAAAAGTAGTAAAAGTAGTAAAAAGTACCAAACATAAATTTAAATTCATCTAAAAAGTAAAAAAGAACTTTAAAGAAAGCTTAGTTTTTCTTTTCTATTATTTTATAGTGAAATTGATTCGAAAGTGGCATTCAGAACACGCCTAAATGTTAACTATGAAAATCATGAAATCATTTCTACTGCAATTGCAGCAATTTGTAATCCAAAATCTGTTCATTAATTTGCATTTAATTTGTACTCTGTGTTTTCTTCTCCCGCTCTATATCTATTCTCTATGCGCTGTACTCTTTTCTCTGGTCTCTGGTGGATAAAACAGCATGTCGTGCCTCATGGCAAACATGCACTGATTCTAGTCAAACAGCCTAAGGGTAATCTGGTGTGGATTTCAACACAGGAAACGGCGGCCAACAATAAAATGGCGTCAGCAGCGAGCGGCAGCGCTGGCGACAAGGACAAGAAGTTTGAGCCTCGACTGAAAACATGGAACGACTGCGATTACATTCAGGTAATTAAATCTGGCTTTAAATGCACTTTACTTTACTTTGTTCTCTGTCTATCTCACTCTCACTCTACTATCTGTCTCGCCTGACACAAGCCCCCAACCCGTCTTTCTCCCCCGAGGCATATGCCAACAAAATTTAACGAGCGCTACGGCATTAAAATTACTTCCTCTGTTGGCCAATGGCCGGCAAACAGGACAAAACAGCACAACTGAACTGGGAAACGGGTCCTGCGCAAAAAACGAATAAATTGAAAATGAAAGAAATGAGCAAAACTCTCGCAAATATCTGTTGTTTGCCTCTGCCTTCTCTGGCATTGTCTGACTGTGGCCCACATCCAACTACGTCTGTCCAACTCTACTGTTCAACTCTACTGTTCAACTCTCCTGTCCGTTGTCCTTCGTTCGCAGTCCAAGTCCGGCATTGCCTTGAGCCTTCGATAGGCTGCACAGTGTGAAACTCTGTGGGAAGTGTTAATTTCGTAGCCTCTTTTGTTTGTCATCCCTATACAAAGTTGGACATGCGGGTAGGATTGGGGGTCTAGAAGTATTCTATGGTACGCCTAGATCCAGTTGATGCTGCACAGTCTTAAACTGTAGTGCGTAACTTTTGACTGAGCGCCAAAAGATAGTCAAGAAAAAAGTTAATAAAGAAACAAAAGAGAAAAGTGCACTAAAAAAAGCACAAGAAATAAACAACAACAAAAAGAAAAAGCGATTACAATTCTAGGAGGAATTTTATTAGTTAGGTGTTGCTCAGATTGATGCCTATGGAGTTTATACTATGCTTTAAAAAAAAAGAACTAAAGAATACATAGAAAGGAGACATAGGATTTTAAAGAATCATCATAGGCTTAATACTCGGATAGAAACTCGAAAACAAACAAGAAAAAGGAAGTTAAGAATTCTAATGGGAATTTCATTAGTTAGGTGTTGCTTAGATTAATGGCTATGCAGATGTTGCTAGACCTTAAAAAAAAACTGAATAATAAAAAAACAGGAGACATAGAATTTTAAAGAACTAGCAAAGTCTCTGATAGAAACTCGAAAACAAAGAAGAAAGATAAAAGGAAGATAAGAAATCTAATGGGAATTTCAATAGTTAGGTGTTGCTCTTTAAAAAAATTAAGAATAAAAAAGCAGGAGAAATAGGACTTTAAAGAACTAGCATAGTTTTAATACTCAAATGGAAACTCGATCAAAAAAAAGGGAAGACAGAAGGAAGATTAGAATTGTAATGGGAACTTTATGAGTAAGCAGTTGTTCAGCTTGATTCCTGACTGTGAAAAATCATAATATTCAAAGAATTAGGATAGAAACTCGGTTACAAAGAGGGAAGAGAAATAAGAATTTCTAAGAGACTCTATTAGAGATAAGTTTCTCGGATAAATATGCTAAGATATGATAAACTGAAGATTAATAAGATAGGAGATAAAATACAGAGAAAAAAAGGAAACAATTGTAATAAAAATGTCATTAGTTAAGAGTTGCTCAAAATGGTATTCTATGTAGGTGATGATTTGTGTATTATGACGAACCTATAAATCATAAGATAGTAGATATAGGAAGAATATTTTAACCTTTAAGCTTAGGCAATTCTTAAAAAAATCCCTCAATTTGATATGCTATGCAGCTGTTGCAGATGTAGAAAAAATTCTGCTTTAACTTAAGATTAAATAGTAAACTAAAAGATAATAATTGCCAGACTTAGCCAATTGGTACAAACTGTATCTTCCGGAATTGTTATTCTTTATAATAAACAAAAACCAAGACGATTAATCAATTGAACATGCTATACGAAAAAAAGGGAAAACCCGAAAGCCATCTATCATTTGTAGTTTCTATCTCTCTATTTGTCAAAAAAAAAAAAAAAACACCTCATATTTGCTATTTGAATGCACTTTTGAACTAAGCTAATGAAAAGAAGCTGCTTTTAAGCCATGTTTTATACTATTGTGTTTAATTGCTAAACTACATGATATATGTATCATATATACTTATAGGAAAATGTAAAACCCAAATGGAAATCAACGGTAAACTGCATTTTTATGGTTAAATATTGCTCTCTGTTTTTACATATATACATTAGCTACTAAAATATATATATATATTTAGTCGTAGTCGCGCACGTTAACTATCACTACAAGCAAATCCACAGAAACCACCCAACCACATAGATACGCCTTACCACACTTACCCTTAACTCCACCCCACCCAGCCAACCCACACCCCACACCCACCGTCCAAATCTATTAGCAATAATCTTTAGCAACAATTGTTTGTCAACTTTTGCTATTGCAAACAATTAATCAGCCTGGCGACAAACAAAAGGACATTCATTGAATGTCCATAGAATGATAGTAGATAAGATAATATATTCATTATATACTATGAGCATAGATCAAGCAGCATAGAGTGTAGCGGGAGTTAGTGGGGAATTCGTCATTGGATTTATATTAATGAACACTCGACACGCACATCA
The DNA here is from genome assembly GCA_949708635.1 of Hirtodrosophila cameraria. NCBI lineage: Eukaryota > Metazoa > Arthropoda > Insecta > Diptera > Drosophilidae > Hirtodrosophila > Hirtodrosophila cameraria. The sequence continues at coordinate 26,361,239 of OX453091.1, read as the reverse complement.
TAAATCGCACAACAAAAGTGCGCATCTAATGTACACTTGGAGAAAAACTCTAGCAAAACCCCATCTAAGCCCGAAATTTTTAAGAAACAATCTCGTTTTAGAATAGAAACACCTTTGGATATAAAAGTTCTTGAATTTCTTAATCATTTTACAGAGTATTCTTATTTAAAAAAGAATTTATTTTACTTACAAAAACTAACTTGGAAAAAAAGTTATCTTAAAATGCGAAAGGCTTTAAATATCGTTCTGGAAAGTTCCAAATTTGTAATCGCATTTCTAGAAAGTTTTACTTTAAAGCTAAGAAAATATTTTCTAAAAAATAATAATTCAAAACTGCTAAAGTTAATAACTTCAACTTCTCTGGAAATGTTATGATCTCATGTGTTTAGTCCAATAAATTGAATCAAGAAAAAGTCCTTTTACACTAATTGCAATTATGAAATTTCTTAAAATATTTATTTTTGAACTTAAGACATAATTCTAATACCTATTTTATAAAAACTATCGTTCAATTAATATGCAAGTTTTATTTATGCCTTTTTTATGAATACTTAAAAACGACTACTAACTTAAATTTTAAGTGCAAGAGGTCTCAATTTCTTTGAGTGTACTACCAAGGACATAAGACAGCATTGTGTTCTGGCCCATGTCCAGGCAAAAGTGGATGAACGTGCCGAGGCAAACCTCAGCGCATGTAAATTGTGTGTGTAAATTATTGCTCTCAAGGCATTCATCTAATGCATGCCAGTACCAAGACCCCTCTACCCCTCGTCCACTCTCCCCAAAAAGGATACGTCTCTACACAGCTGTCGCCAGCTTTGAAGGCTGCTCATGAATAGCTTCTCAGATGCGTTGTGGGCCACTTGTGATGAATTTCATTTCCGGTCCCCCCCGAATAGCTTTACATTGCTTTCTTTGAGCTATTACTCCGAGCGACCCCTCGTCGCCCCTTGAGTGGGCGCTGCGGTTGTTGCTCTGCACTCCAACTATACTCCAGCAGGAGCAGGCGCAAGGACACAAGGAGCACTCGAGGCGGCTGTTCAAGGCTACTATTTGCCTTGAATTAGCACTAAAATGTTTTTGACGACCCAAGAGCAAGTAGCGGCTGCATCCGCTGGCCAGGACACAACTATGTATTCAATTCGTGATTCGTGCTGCGTGCTTTTAAAGTCAGCCACTTTTTTGGTACCCTCGTCCTGCTAATTCCTTTTGACTGTCGCCATTAAATGCTCGTTGTGTATCCCCACAAAACGCCAAGCGTGCATTGCCTTGCAAATCCAATGCTCGTCCTGTGTCCTTTTTTCTTTTTTCTTTTTTTTGCTGGTTGCTATTCAGTTGCAGCATTTGTCCAAGCGTAGCGCTAACTGCCGCCTGCCTACAAATTGTCCTTTATTTTCGTTGCTTTCTTCTTTTTTCCTGTCGCGTTTCGCTCTCTAAGCCAGTTTTGAGTCTAAAGTGTTGGCCATTTTGGTGCGGCATGTGTGAATAATCGCCGGATAAAGCAGACGAAAGCTAAAAGCCGTGAACTACAGCACCCTATCCATTGATATACACTCGAGTTGTATAATGCTGTTCAACTGAATAAGTTCGGTAGTTTAGTTTTAAGCTCAACAAACTAATTGGTCAAAAAATCACTTAGATTCATTGATTTTTTCAATATGTTTTTTAAGCTATAGGCTGAATTGTTAAATCGATGATTTAAACACAAAAATAGTTATTGTTTCATGACTCTTGGATGATTTTTGCAAATTATCAATGTATGATGTAGTAAAAAGATCGAATAAAATTGAATTAATCGATATTATTCAGCTCTACTTTCAACGTTTTCTTAAAGGTAGTTCAGCCACTGTGTGATTGATTTAGTTTTGTATTGTCTTTTTGATTGTTTGTGGCTGCTTCTTGTTTGTTTTGTTCAATCAAAAGTGAACTAAAAAAGTACTCAAATGAACAGTGAACAATAAATAGAAAACAGTTCGTTCTATCAGTTTAGTTTTTAGTTCAATCGAACCTTTGACAACAACTCCACTCAACATATAATTATATTATGCATATGTGTAGTCCTTAACTGTTTTACAGTCATTACACTTCCCCCAAACAACTGCTTTTTAGACCCCTTCGCTCCGCTCAGAGTAATTTATATAAATGTCAGGCTTTCAATAAATTTGCGGTTCTCTATTACCTGATCCTGTTGCGGTTCTGCGGTCTGTGCACTGTGTATCCTGTTCGCCTGCTGTGCTGTTCGCCTGCTGTGCTGTTCCTCCTGCTGCTATCCTGTCCTGTTTTGACCATTGCACATTGGGGCAAGCTGTGTAACCTCAGCTAAATTAATGCACAAGTCGCCAGCCACAAAACTAATTTGTCATGCGTGGGCCGCAAAAGGTAGAACATTTTCAACACTGCACTCGTAAAGCAAAGCCAGTTAAAACACACCCGAAACCAAACCAAACTCAAAAGCAACCAAAACCAAACCAAAAGCAGCATGGCAGCTGCCACATGCCACCTGCCACCTGCCACCTGCCACCAGCCGCAGCTACCTGCCACTAACTGAGGGCCAACTCAATTAAAATACATGAAATTATGCAAAAATGCTAAAGCAGCAATGCACACACGCATACACACACACACACACACACACACAAACACACACACGCACACACACATACAACACAACACATAGTCTCAAAAACAAGCTGTTTATGCGTAGCAAAAATTCAAGAATTTAAGCCAAAATCCTGCTTCAAAAATGTGCTGAAGAATTTAAACACAATCTTAACACAAACTTTTATCAAAGATTCTATTTTAGAGACTGAAAAAACAATCGATAGTATCGATTGCTTTTTTTTTTTTTTTGCTTAGTTACTTGCTTTGTTTCATTTGCTTGCATAATTTCTTTCAACAATTCCTATTGCTTCTTCGTTAAATTAAAATTTTCATAATTCTAGCTTTTTAAAATAAAAAAACTTACTATCGATTACTATCGAAAGATAGAGTTACTAAGCTATCGGAAGATAGAGCCTCTAAGCTATTGAAAGCTACAACTTCTAAGCTTTATTTTGCAATTCAAAAAATTAGTTGATTTATTTCGAAAAACAATAGTTAATATATTAATATTTATTTTTCCGATTTATCGATAGTATCGATAATTTAGGCTTATATTATTATAACCATGGTTTGTCCAGCGCTTTAGAAAAGGATTTTGAATTACAAAAATAAACAGTTGCTGTTGTTTGTGAGCACATTTAGCTTTTTCTTAAGATTATTTATATTCAATCGATAGTATCGATAGTTTAATTAGTTACCATGGAAAGTTTGATATTTTGTTAACTATTAAGGAGAGTATTTTCTATTTTCTGCTGTGTTTCAAAAACAATTTTATCGTTTTTTTAAGATTATTCACATTTTATCGATAGTTTAGTGAATTACCACTAAAACTGTTATATTTGTTAGCTTTCAAAAAGAAAATTTTCTTCAAAAACAGTAATATTTTTAAGGACTATGTTGTTTACGAATCATTTGGATAGTTTAAGCTTGTTTATTAACGAAACTATAATGTCTCAAAGCACTTTCAAATAAACTTGCTTTCAATACACAAAAACACTAAAGTTTATGCGTAGCACAAAGTCACGAAATGAAAGTAGAAATTACGTCAAACATTAGCCAGCCAAAAGCAAAACAAGCTATAAAGCAAAGTCATAAACGTAATTTGGCCAATTCAAAATAAGTTTAAAAATGTTACCAAAATTGCTTGGCAAATTGAACGAGTAATAAACCCAACAAAAAAACAAGAAAAAGGAAAATAGAAGCATCACGTATACGTCTAATGGGCATTAAGTATACGGTATGAGTACGAGTACTCGTTATGTGAGCTTCTCTTCTCAGCGCACAATTGCCAGCTGCACTTAAACACGACTTCAATAGCTTCGCCAAGGTCTTTAGCTCTTTCTCTGTCTCACTTTCTCTCTCTGTCTCTCTCTCTTTCTGTCTTTTAGCTAAGCTTTAGTATTACACTTTTGCCACATTTGGGTGCACGGCCTTCAGCTACTCCCCTCCTCCTTGTTAGAGTACTTAGTTAAGGCACATGGAACAAACATTTTCCATTCACATTTTTTTTGTCGCTCGTACATTTTTTTTGTTTGTCACTCATTTCGTCGCTCTCCTCATACATGCTCTCGCTCTTTCTTTCTCTCCTCTCTCTCTCTTTCTTTCTTTGTGTGTGTCTTCCTTTTCCACCCGCAGGACTACGTGACTGTATATGATGGCTATACCACACGTGACCCCATCATTTTAAAGTTTTGTGGCGGCGGTCAAGCTGTTCCCGCTGCGGTTTCCAGCGGACCTGAGCTCCTGGTTGAATTTAGCACATCGCCATTTGGCACTTTTACGGGCACCTCCTCGCAGATCCTGCCGTTGTATGGTTTTCAGCTGGAGGTAAGTTCATTAGGAAACATTCTTCAACTCTATAACTACACCAAAACCTTAACCTTAAACCAGGTTGAGGTGCAATTTGTGGACATACAAAGTCCTACGTACTCAAAGAATAAAAAACCTTGTGAGTTTTGGATACGCGGCGCTGGACGTGGTCTTTTAGAGAATCCCAAACACTCGCTGGCACCCAATTCCACTTGTCTATATCATCTACAAGGCATGGGCGTCTTCAAAACCTTTGATCATTTGAGTTTATCGCGCCGCACAAATAGTCAGGCGGGTTTGCATCAGCCCTTGTCTCGCTTTAAAGTCTGGATTTCAGTTTTAAAGTTCAATTTGGATCCGGAATTTGGTCAAATCGATGAGACGTCTGTGGGCGCCATTGGAGTGCTGCAAACTCAGGAGGATTGCAGCGGCATGTTGCGCATCTGGGATGGCACTTTACGCGATGCGCCTGTTTGCAAGGATCTTAATTGGTAAGTGTTTGAAGAATCTTTCTTAACTTAAAAAGCAAAGTTATGCCCAACTAGGCGAAGATATATACCCCTGCAGCAAAGTTTTTCACATGATAATTTAGTTTTCAACCGATTGTTCCAATGACAGCTATAATAGTTAGAATAGGTAGATTTGGTCAAGATAGCTTAAGAATCAAAAAAATGTTTCATACAAAAACTAATTTTTTAACCGATCTTTCCTTATTAGATATAGTCACCCGATTTTAAGAAAATTTGGTCAGATCGAGAAGAACATACTAAAACAATGAATGGGTAGGTTTAGTAAAGAAAGCTTGAGAAACTAAAAAGTTTTTCATACAAAAACTAATTTTTCGACCGATCGTTCGTATGGCAGCTGTAAGATATAGTAATACGATTTTTATAAAATTTTGTAAACATGTGTAAATAATGCTAAAACTCAGAATTTGTAAGTTAAGTCGAGTTATATAAAAAATTAAATTTTTCGACCAATCGTTCCTATAGCAGCTATATGTTATAGTGATCCGATTTGGCCAGTTCTTACATATATACATCCTGCTACAATAAAAAGCATCTGTACCAAGTTTCATCAACATAGCTTCAAAGCGAGACTAGTTCACATAGAACATCATATATAAGGATAGCTTAAAATGGCTAGTTTGACTCGGCTGTTGATGCTGATCAAGAATAGGTATACTCTACTAGGTCGTCTCGTCTTTAAAATTGTAAAACACTCTACAAAGCTATAAAAATATCATTACCAAGTCTTAATTAATATGGAAAAATATCAAGTTAAGTACCATATAATATCTTTTTTTCCTTTAAACAGCGCCAGCGAGCAAACAAGCAACTACAACTCCTTAGGCCACTATGCACATAACTCCACCAATGTCATCGCACGCTTCTGTCGGGGCACCATTCCACGCACCTGCGATCGCTCCAACATCAATGAGACTTTCGCAAGACCCTGCACCATATCCGAGAGCTATGTGTCCAGCAGCGATGCTATAACTTTGGAGCTGCGCAATACAGAGTCCACAGTGCTTAGGTAAGTTAGCTTGCAGGATTAACAAGTTCACCATTTATTCATCCTCTCTTCACAGACCTCTTGACTTTAAGCTGAAGTACGAGTTCATTGATCTGCATCAGGATGGTTTGCCCCAGGGCGGCGGTGAGCTGGATTGCAATCGCAAGTTTGTTAGCAGCTTGATGGATCGCAAGGATCCGGCCATCTTTCGAAGCGTGCGCAACATTTTTCTCTTTGGACGTGGTGGCACAAGGCATCTCAAATGTGTCTATCGCTTTGAGGCGCTGCGGGGAGAGCGGGTGCGCATTAAGCTACGCAAGGTGACCACAACCAATCGGGAATGCTATTCACGTTTGGACGAGGACATCAATAGATCCTTCTGCTATGGCGATACCAATGTGCGCGTTGAGGTGGGTTTTGAAAAACAATTTAAGTCGAGTATTTAATCGATATTTATTCGAGTTTTTAATCGAATTCGAATTAAGTTTTTAATTGAGTTTGCATCGAGTTTTTAATCTTATTTGAATAGAGTTTTTGATTGAGTTTTTAATCGGTTTTTGAATCGAGTTTCAATCTAGTTTTCAATCTAGTTTTCAATCTAGTTTTCAATCGAGTTTTCAATCGAGTTTTTACTCCACTTTACAGATCTTTGAGCGTCCTTATTCCGACTCCATACTGCTACATCGTGGCTGCGTTTGCAACTCCTCGAATCAATCGCATTTGCCCATTGAATATACCTCCACGGGACGGGATGTGGAGGTGCATTTTATAGCGCACAATATGACGACACTAGATGATCCGGATACGGCCAATTTTGAGGGCATGTTTGAGTTTGTCAAGGCGCCCACCAGCTGCAAGGATGGCAGACGCAAGTTTGGACCTAGTGGCACCATAGACATGACCTTCGGAGATGTAAGCATTCTCAAATCTCAAATTACTTCTCCAACTCCTACTGATCCCTTACAACCCTTGCAGATTGAGTGCCGCTCCAGACCCTGGCTAATTGAGCCCACCTTCAATGGCAACAAGTTTCTCTATGTGCGCCTAAAAGCCATCTTTCTGAGCAAGCATAATCCCAAGAAGACCTTGAATACCACACATTTGGAGACGAACAGCTGGCGTTGTGAGACCAAATCTCGCGCTGTGTTGACAACTTCGGAGGGTAAGGCAAGCCTGCTTGTTTTTGAAAACAACATACTTTCATGGGATTCCACTTTCAGGTCTTACTATTGTTGCTTGTCCGCTTAGTCCTGATTCGAATGCCTATGAATTTGTGGAGATCTTTAGCTCTGGCTGGAATGAACGTCCCAATTTTGCTTTGATGAATCGCTCGCGCGCGATCAGCGTGGAGTTTCTGCGTCCCAGCAATGGCGAGTATAGCTTCAATTGGATGGAACTGTTGCCCAGGCCAACGCTCAGCATAGCTGGTAAGTGTCGGTTGCCATCTACAATAAAAACCATAATTAAAACTCTTTCAATTTTCAGAGGACTGTCAGTTCAAGTGTGCTGAGCTAGGAGCATGTGTGAATGCGAGTGTCTGGTGTGATGGCGTTATACATTGTCCTTCCGGTGATGATGAGGCTTTCCTGCAGTGCTCGGCGCTGATGAAACTGCCCGTAGAGATCCTAGCGACGCTCTGCCTGATCCTTGTGCTCTCGTGTTGTGCATTTGTTGCCTTTGCTTACAAGTAAGTTGCAAGCCTGAAATGATCTTTTAATTCTTAATTCTTAAATTTTAAACAAACTTTGATATATTTTAAGGAAAATCAAACGTAAATTTCGGGGTTCGTCGGTGCTGCAGACGCGTCTGAAATCGCTCAGTTCGATGGATACGGCAGTGTTGGATGAAAAGGAGGTGATTTGCTGACAAAGCGACAATTCTGTGCGTTACGTTGAGATCGATCGTGTGACCACGGTCTGATCTTTGACGGCCCCCAAAAAACGTACAGAATTGTGCCCCGGAACTGAAACTCTAAATGAAAAAAATCACAAACTGAAAACGAAGCGAAACGAAACGCAACAAAAATACCGATCAAAAAACAAAAGTCAATACCAAAATCAAAACTCGAAACCAAAAATCAAAGTCGTTCACCTGTTTTTTAAAAAAAAAAAGCAATGCATTTAAAAGAAACAAACGCGAAAACGCGTTTAAACGTTTTTAATTTCGTAATTTAATCTGTGTTTTATACTACCATTATTATATATATAGAATATCGTTCGTGAAGGTGTTTTTTTAGTGCCGCGCAATTTTTATAAGCAATTTTTCTAGGCCTAACATCAAATTTTTCTATATCATTTTTGGACGTGCTCAGTTGTTATATAAATATATATATTGTCGGCATACTTCTGTCACACACTGTACATATACACAGACGGACGTAACGTAGTGTTTAGTTGAACAAAAAGAAAAAAAAGTAATACGAAAGAACTTCCATTAGGTTTTTTATAAATATAACAATTACAGAACGCTCTATAGACCTATGTAGATACAACTGTTTCCTAATAGACTCTAAGTGACAACAAAATCATACTAGCCAATCAAGCTTTGACCTATTAAAAAACTTGAGAAAATCCCTAACAAGGTTAGTAGAAGAAACCTTATTCGTAGTATTTTTTCCTGGAAACGTTCTACGATTGAACTTTCCACAGCATTTATTATGCGGCGCACAAAAATCAAAGTGAACTATTTAATAATCCCCCCAAAAGAAAAGAAAACTAAAATAAATAAAACGTAGAACGTAAGTGAAAATGTTTTACATTTTAAGATTGATGGATGATGCATCGCAAACATAATAAAAAAAAAACAAAAATAGTCGAATGATCGTAAAATCGAATAATCGCAATGATCGCATAGTCGGAGAATATGTCAATATATAGAAGCTAGATTGAATTCCGTTAGTTGTTTCATAAAACGTAGTCTATCACGCATTATATCAGCATAAATATTTAAAACTAAAAAGAAAGAACAGTTAACTTCGGCTTGCTGAAGATGGTATATGACCTTGCAGAATGAGGTTTTATACAGAAACTTGATTTTCAACAGATCTTTTCTTAGTAGACTATAAGATATAGTCGTCCGATTTCGATTGAATTTGGATTAAGCTTGTTAAAACTTATAATTGCTGAGTTTGCTCACTTTATCTTGGAAATCCAGAACTTTCGACGGATTGTTCCCATGGCACATGTTCGATTTTAATAAAATTAAACTATATCATATAAAATATACTAAAACTAGTATTTTCTCAGTTTAGTTGAGATATTTTTAAAAACAAACAAGTTTTTCATAGAACAATTCGTTTTTCAATGGCAGCTATAAGCTATAGTGGTCCGATTTTGATGAAATTATGTAAAAATGTTTACATAATGCTTAAACTTAGAATCTGTAAGTTTGGACAAGATGTACTGAAAAACAAAAATTTTCGACCGACCGTTCCTATGGCAGCTATATGTTAAAGTCAACCGATCCGATTCGTGCCGACATATATACTTCCTACTACAAAGAGCAGCATCTGCAACAAATTTCATTAACGAAACTTGAAAGGGAGTCGAGGTCGCATGGTACAGAAATATATACGGGGAGTCGTATATGACTATATCGATGCGACTGTTGATGCTGATCAAAAGTATAAGCACTCTGGGTTCTGAAAGACATACTTTAATGCGTTAAAAAACATATTATAAAAGCCTCTGCAAGGTTATACAAAAACAAAAATCCCATAACTGAGAGATTTAAGAGTTTAAGATCGATATCGAGATCAAATTCATGCTCATTGTTGTTCTTGTTGTTGTTGTTGTTGTTGTCTTCAAAATGTGCACAGTTCGCTCTCATAGCTCACATCATCTAGCGCCTGTTTCTTATCCCCACAACAACACCATACCCCGCAAAAAAAAAAAAAAAAGAAACTTAAAACAATTCTTTGCATGGTAAAAAAAATATGTTTGGATCTGGGCTCTGTGGAAGCGTAACTAAATTTTGAATTATTTCTCTATTTTGTATTCTTTCTTTGAATATTTTATATATTCGTTTTGTTTAACGAAGAGAACACAAAAGGTCATCGTTGAGACCAAGGCCTGAAGGCTTGGGATGCGCAACTGGGAACAGGGATCAAAGAGAAAAACAGAGAGAGAAACAGAGAGAGAGAGAGACTCCAAAGGCAACGGGGAAAAGGCAAAAGGCAACACAAGAACATTAACAACTAACGATCTTAAGTATTCTTTCAACTCACAACTTATAAACATTGTAAATATAACTTTAAAAAAAAAACAAACAAATAGAAAAACTACTGTATAACAATTTTACACTGCGAGTTTTATTTAACATCATTTCACATCTATATATATATAAACTATATTTAGAACAAATCTTAAGTTACACTCAAAAAAAAAAAAAAGACAGTGAAAAATGAAAAAACTCAGACAATAAAATTCCAAAAAATGTTTCATTTGGCAAATGATTTTTGCGCTACTTTCTGATAGATTACACATATAACTAAGATTCTTGAGATCGACAGTCATCAGATCAAATGATCATAAACATACTTAAAAAAAAAACAATTAAACCCATTTAAAAAAAAAAAAACAAAAAAACAACTACTAAATAAATTAAATTAAATTAATTAAATAATTAAACGCAATCATATAACATGATTTTCAGTTATTATATAAACGAATTAGGAAAAATACAATTTATTACATATATATAAATTATATGCGCCGATCTCACAAAACACGGACTGAGGCAAAGACACTGGAAAAAGAAATATACAGAAAACTGGGATGAGCCTCAAAAAGTTGCAAATGACCAGATGAGGTTAGATTTTTAAAATGTAAAACTAGTTTAAATATGAAACAAAAGCAAGCATAAACAAAATGATAAACTAAAACGTAAACCAACATAAGCTAAATTTCAAAATGTTGTAAAAGAAAAACAAAAACAAAAATCATATCAGATTCTAAAATGATATTAACATTAAATGGAAAACGTAAACCCAATAAATGAACAATTTAAATTCAAATCCTAACCAAGTGTTTTAATTTAGAAAACAAACTAACCGGTTTTTTATATTCCCAAACGCAGCAAAGCGAAATTTTTTCCCAAAAATGTTAGCAAAATTTGATAAGAGGCAGGCATCATTTTCGTAAAAAAGAAGAAAAATTATTTTCAGTAATAAATCAAATTTGAATGCCAAATTAAAACAGAACAAACCAGTTGCAAATTAGGACAGCGTATTTCCTATAGAAGGATTCTAAAAAGCCAAAAGTAATTGTCTATCTGGTTACCAGATTCTGCCAAGACTTTTGTCCGAAAAATAAACCATCACAGAAAAGTCTTCATCTATACGAATCGATTAAAAGTAAAATTTGAAGTCATTATTATTTTTAAATATTTTCCAAAATGTAAAAAGGTCAATTTTTGAAAAAAATATAAATATTTTTAGATGACCAGAAAGACAATAGATTCTTAAAACTGGCTCAAGAGCGTTTAGAAACGATTTTAACTACTTGCTTCGTTCAAAATATGAAACTTAGCAAATGAAGTTTTATAAGTAAAAAGTATTGCAACCGAAAGAGTTAAATGAAATGTTAAGAAAAGATGTTTCATGCTGAATAAACAAAGATTTGAAAACATACCTTATAAAAGGGCTCGAATAAATGTGTTCAAATCGCTAACAAAACTTTCCAACTTTTGAATATAGCTAGCAGCTAGCTCAGCTGGTTAGATACACTTGATCAGCAAGGTATTGTGATGATGAGGATGCCTTCAGCTGGTTGCCATGTCGCTGGCGATGCTTGTAAAGCGAGCTTGGATCGCGCGTAGCGAACTTGCAATGCTCACACTTCAAAGGCTTTTCGCCCGTATGCTGGCGCATGTGTATCTGTAAAGGATGGGGTAAGGATTAGAGGTGTTATGTGTCCAAGTGAAGTTTACAACTTACTATCAGGCTAGCTTTACGTGCGGTTTTCTGGCCGCACACACTACATATAAATGGTTTTATTTTGTTGTGCACAGTTTTGACGTGCTTGGAAAGCGTTTTGCCATTGACAAACTTGCGCTGGCAAATCTCGCAGGTTTTCTCTGCATAATATTTGGTTTTATTGGCGGGCACGGATGTTGCTGCTGTTGGAGACTGATCTGTCTCTGCAGCCAGCTGCTCCTGTGCCTTCTGCTGCGCACGTCGACGCAGCAGCTCGCGACGCAACACACGAGAACGCCAGTTCTTATGCACACGCAGATGACGCCAGATGAGCGCCGCAATGGGTGATTTGTAGTCACAGCCCAGCGATGGGCATTGCAACAGATCCACATCAATTTGATGCATTTTCCACAGATGCGCCGAGCAGCGTCGCCAATTGGGCAAATCCAAGCCACACTCACAGCAGCCAAAGCCCATGCCTTTGTGGCACTTTACATGCACTGCCATCCTTGGCACATCCTCGAATTTGTAAATGCAGCCGCTGCTCTCCGCGCAACTGCAATTGAAAACACCTTTAAACAAATTTCTGCAGAGGATTACAACAGCTACTCACGGCACACGCATGTGCGCACGCAGCACTACGCGCAATTCCTGGAATGCCAGCGGCTGCAGCTCCTCCGGCGGCGGCGGCGATGGCGACGGCGAGACGGGTGGCGAGAAAAACTCCTGCTGCTCCGTTTTCTTGACACTTGTTTTTTTAGCCGGAGCAGCGCTCTGCCTGGCCGCCCTTGTTACGGGTCGACAGCCGTGGTAGTATACCATATGACCGCGCAGATCCTCCTCCAGATCGTACTGACGCAAGCACAGACTGCACACATAAACAATACGCGGCGGCAGTTCCATATTAAAAAATTACAAACTGAGCGCTAAAAAAATGCGCGTCGCACCCACAGCGCGCAACAGCTGTTTGTTGAACAGCTGACGCTAGTCGCTACAGTCGCTACTTAACAGCTTTACAGGTCAACAGTTGTGTAGCGTAAGAGCAGTATGGCTCAACAGTTGTATAGCGTAACAGCTGTATTACTTAACAGAGGCATGGCTTAACAGCGGCTTAGTGCTAGCTTACACGGCACAATTTCAGCTGCATGCAACTTTGGTTGGTAAATTCTCTAAAAAAGCGCGCAATTTTTGTTTAAATTACTAAGACCGATTTGTTGCCAAAATTTTCAACAGCGTCGCAAAAACTCAAAAGCCCGACTACACTGTTAAAGTATGCACGACTGTAAACGATAACAGGACTCGGTTGGTATGGGACTTGACAACTTCAAACGAAGGTTTCTTAATTATTTCTGCAAAAAAGTCAATCTCCGACACTAGATTTTTTGTTTTTTAATTTTTTCCGCTTTTTTTTAAACCAAAACCAGAGTTTTGGATCATGTCTGCGGTGTAAGCCGCCAAATGCAAAAAACGGTTTTTGGTAAATTTAACATCTGTCGTTAATAACAGCAGCATAACAGCCCTGTGCGCTGTTATGTTAACATAAAGTGACTGGCAATAAAAATATAAAAATAAAACACACATCACTAACAAAAAGCTTGCCGCCTAGTTGCAAAAATACCAACTTAAGGTGGTATTTAAATGCTTGCAAATTACGGTCACACTGCCGCCCGAAAGGAAAAACGCAAACGCGTATAAAATATTTTATATTTTATTTAATTTATTAGTTCTTAGCAAATAACTAAAACGATTCGAACAATCAACGTCTCGGAGCTAAAGGCAATCAAAAACCATGGGCAGCGCACTCGAAAACTACGTAAATCAGGTGCGCACGCTAAGCGCAGCAGGTAAGCCACAAAAAAACCGGCCGACAAAAACCAATTTTGCAAAATTTTGTAATTTTATTCGAAAAAAAATAGGCAGCTATCGCGAACTGGCGGAAGATTTGCCCGAATCGGTATCCCTACTCGTGCGCAACTGGAGCATATTGGATAATGTGCTCGAAACGCTCGACATGCAGCAGCATACACTGGGCGTGCTCTATGTGCTTCTCGGTAAACTGCATTCTGCCGGCACTGCGAATCCGGAGCCTCAGCAAATCATACATCTAATGCGTGACTTTGTCCAGCGCTGCAATGTGGAACAGCTGCGCTTTGCGGTCTGCCCCTGTAAGTAGCATGCAACTGGGTAGTTGCCACAACAATACTCAACTCATCTATAAATTGTATTCCTTCCCATTCTCAATCTATCAAATTGCATTACTTCAATTCACAACTTATCTATAATTTGTATTCCTTTCAGTTTATGAGACTTGCCATTTGTTTACGGACTTTTTGGTACAGAAGCATCTTAGCATTTTGGGCATTAAGATATTGTCGCGTGCCATCGAGCAAATCAAACATTTGGACACACAGCTAACGCCCATCCATGCCGATCTCTGCCAACTCAGCCTCAAGGCCAAAAACTTTAATCTGGTGCTGCCGTATTTGGATACGGATATTACAGACATCTCCACCGTAGCTGCCGAATGCAAAAATCAGCAACAACAGCAGCCACAACATACGCTGGTACGGCATATCAAATGATTCTTTATTTTGAAACCTTTGTCTACATTTTTATACCCTTGCAGAAGGTAAACCCCCACTTTACGCATTTATAGAGACGTTTCTGACCTCATAAAGCATCATCAGATTCAAATAAGACATTTTGAGCTATCCTTACATACGTATGTTCTGTGTCAACTAGTCTGTCTTTTAAGCTATGTTGATGAAACTTTATTCAGATGCTTCTTATGGTGGCAGCATGTATGTATGTTGGAATCGGCCAGATTGGACCACTTTAACATAGCTGCCATAGGAAAAAATTAGTTGAAAAATTTGTTTTTGTACGAAAAAACTCTTTTGTTTCTCAAGCTATCTTAACCAAATTTATATATTCTGCGTTCCAGTATGTTCTTTGTCATACTAACTCAATTTTATCAAAATCGGACGACTGTATCTTCAAGTTGTACTAGGAACAATCGGACGATATTTAAGTTTTCACATGAACAACTCCTGCAAGGGTATATATATCTTCAGCAAGCCGTATATAACTCGTCTTTCTTGCTTATTGTGTATACCTCAAACCTGAATAATCCAAACTTTTGAACACATTAATAACTCTACCCATTTTTACTCTAATCAGGATGCCAACAACGATGCAAAGTACTTTTTGCTATATTATTACTATGGCGGCATGATCTATACGGCTGTTAAGAAGTATGAGCGTGCTTTGTATTTCTTTGAGGTATGCATTACGACACCTGCGATGGCCATGTCCCATATTATGCTAGAGGCATATAAAAAGTTTCTTATGGTTTCACTGATTGTCGAGGGCAAGGTAAGTTTTGCTTTTTAAACGAAACTAAATCAGAGCTGATATTATAATCTGTTATGCACAGATAGCGTATATACCAAAGAACGCACAAGTTATTGGGCGCTTTATGAAGCCATTGGCTAGTTATTATCATGATCTGGTCAATGTGTATGGAAACTCGTCGAGTGAGGAGCTGCGCATCATTATACTCAAATACAGTGAAGCATTTACGCGTGATAACAACATTGGCCTGGCCAAGCAGGTAAGCATTTTTTGTTAGTGTACTGCAAGTGAAGGGTACATAACGCTTCAATTGCGCAACATTCTCAATTTTGTGTTCTGAGTTTCGCAACAACAATCCTCAAATTTTAACAAAACTGAGAAAGGAAACATTTAAGTGAAAATCAATTCCGCAATATATCCAAAAATGAAAACCACAACAGACCTGTTGGTTCTTTTCGGCTATCGCTTTCTAAAACACAAGCTAATGAATAATATTTTATCATTTAGGTGGCAACATCTTTGTATAAACGTAATATTCAACGTCTGACGAAAACCTTTCTAACGCTCTCCCTGACCGATGTGGCCAGTCGTGTGCAGCTGCCCAGCGCCATTGAAGCAGAGCGTTATATCTTAAACATGGTTTGTTAAACCCAACTTACTTTAAAAAGCACTTAATAACTTGAAAGTTTTGTTTTAATAGATCAAATCAGGTGAAATATTTGCCAGCATTAATCAAAAGGATGGCATGGTGCTGTTCAAGGATGATCCCGAGCAATACAATCTGCCAGACATGTTCCTCAATGTGCAAACAAACATAACGCAGGTGCTCGATTTGGTTAAACAGATTAACAAAATGGAAGAGGAAATCATTTTGAATCCAATGGTAAGTATTTCAACATTCTCTTATTTTCTTTTAAAACATTTTTGTTTGATTTGCAGTATGTGAAAAAGGCTCTGGGCAGTCAGGATGAGGATTTGGCGTCACAGCATCCCAAGACTTATTCGAGGTAGAAACAAGTTTTCTTTAAATAGAAACCCAAATCAAATTTGTTAATGTAAACAATTTTAATTGACAGTGATCCAACGGATTGATGCATGTAGCTGCAGCAAAGCCGCAGGATGTGATGCAACATGAACAACCGAAACAAAACAAACAACAACAAAACTGCGCGCCTAATTGCAACATTTATAGATGAACATGCTATTTTAAATAAACTATGTATAAATTCACAAAAATGACTAAGCGCTCGTAATCAATGCGATCAATTATTGATTGCATGCCGAACATTCTCAACTTATGATAAGAGGGAGCCACCTTAATCGATCAGGCGATATTTATAATCGTACAAAAACACACACTCGCAGCGGGTGGTCATTATATTGCTTTGTACTTCAGTTAAAAAGAGAGAAACCCATAATTAAGAAAACTTTTTCAATATAATATATATATATTTTTATTTACAATATCAATGTCAGACACGACCCTAAGTGATATGGCTATGTCTATGGCTAAATTAAAAGTGACTAGACTAGTGACTGCTATATATTGATTTAATATATATATATATATATTTGTGGTATATAATAAGTACTAGTTTTATAGTTAAGTACAGACTAGACTAATTGCTATTATATGGTGTTTTTATGTACAAATGTTGCTGCTGCTGCTGCTTTGATCCACATCCAATAATAAAAAAGAGGCCTGGTTGCTTTCTGAGATTCTCTGCGAGCCAAAGCAGTTGTCGTCGTTGTCGTCTCCATCGCAGCTAACCGGTTTTCAGAGCATCCACTTCCAGCAATGTAGTCTTCATTGAGCTGCTGCTGCTTGACACGCCCACATCGAGAACGCCTTCTTTGCCCATGCTATTTAGATATAGCTTATGCACAACATTAAAGATTATAAAGCACACAATCAAGACAAGCAGCGACATAAAGACATATGCCAGCACCAGCGGTGTATCCGATATGGGATCCAACATTTTTGTTTGTTCAAAGATTATTTTCCAAATTGTATATTTTGTATAATTACTTGTTTTTGACAATTTCTTAAACGCAAAAGCAAAAGCAAACGAAAAACTTCACGTTGAGAGTGCGTCGAACTTAATTGAAATTGTAATGAAACGCGTATGTTAATTGTTGCCTGTTTATATATATATATATATATATATGTATATGTATATCTGATATATATTCGCGTATATATTTTTATAAAACGTGCGACAAGCTTTTCCGTACCGTGTGCATTGACACCTGTATGTTAACTGAGGCACACACAAAACCAGCTCTACAGCGAGAAACCGACTCGATTTTTTATAGAACTTTTGTTTTTTGTTTTTTTTTTTATTATATACTCACTCGCACGTTACGTATACGCCGCGTTGTGTGCCTCGCTCTTTGGCCAGTGTGATAAGCGCTTCGGCTTAAAACTCGACACAAAACTTAACTCAGCATTAGACTCGTTTTGATATTTCATTTAGTTTCGCTTTGGCAGAGTGTTTCATTAGCCAGGGTTAGGTTGAAGTTGCAACGCATCTGGCCCCACTTCGTGACACTAGACACAAATGAAGAATGCACTTGTCTTGAGAGTATGCTAGACCAGCAGATACTCTGTAGTTTTTAAGTACAGTTTGTTAAAGTTCTTTATCTTCTTTTGCGAACAATGTGAAAGTTAGTTGACTTTGTATATTCAGATAGATATACATAATATGTAGACTTTAACTGAAATATTAGACTAGCAGATATCCTATATATCCACTTTTCAAACTTCATGGTTTATTATCAAGAATTTATTTTATAAATATTATATTATAATACGTTTGTCTGTAATATCTGTACATATATACAATGTATCCATACAATGGATAAAGAAAAAAGACTAAGTACAGACCTGTTCCGGTTTTCACTTTCGACTTCATTTTGCGGAACTGAATTTTACGTTTATGTTCCAATATTCATGCCTTTACGCTAGTGAACTAAATCCTATTTCAAGTGCAAATTAATTTAATTCTAGTGAAAATCCAGGTGAATTCAAATAAAAAGACTTTTTTATAAAGTATATATTCCTGATAAGTTACATCTACAAAGTATATATTCCATATACGTAAACAAAAGTCAAGTTGTTACAAAGGCTCTTCATATCAAGAGCTATTTTATTAATAACTATAATATCAGCAGCTATAATATCAAAAGCTATTATATCCAAAGCTATAGACTATAACCTAAGAGTGTTAGCTTTAGTTCGTTTTGCTATAAATATTGTAAAACTATAGTACTACAAGAGGGAACATCTGATCCCTATATGATATATACATACATATATACTTGATAAGCAGCAATAGTCGATTTCTTAAAGACACCTTATATCTACAGCTGTAATATCAATGGACTATATAAAGCTATAAAAATAGCTATAAAATAGCTATATCAAGAGCTATAATGGCAAGACTATAACCTTGAAATTGTAAGTTTAATTCGACATTCTATGGTGTATGTGGGCATATTAATTTTGAAAAAAGGTAGAAAGAACAAGAAGAAGACATTTTGAACCCTAGAAAATAGCAAACTATACATATATGTTCTTGATAGCTAAAAATAGTCAAGTTGTTACTGAAACTATAATATCAAGAGCTATCAAGAGTATATTCTGAAGATAAGTAAAAATAGTTGAGTTGTCACAATAACGTTAAGGCTTAGGTAATCGTATACCCTATCAACATTGATATAGCTAGTTAAAGCTAAACAGACACTTTTAGAAAAACGCAGCTGTTATGGCAAATGAAGTATATGCCTTTTAAAAAAGATAATGCCTAATAATACCCATTCAAAACATTTCTATAAGGACAGGGTATAAAAATTATGAATTCCCCATTGAATACCAAAACACATGCACACATTCTCAGCCAATCAAGCGGGCAAATCAACATTGTCTTTCATTCTTTTTTGTTATATGTTTTTGTATGGTTGCTGTTTTATTAATTGAATAAATAGCGAGAAATAAAAATTGGAATAGCGTCAAGCAATTTGCGAGACTTGTATTGCGATAAAATTGGCGGGGGGGTGTTAGGGTGTTCTGATTCTGATTTTGGCAATCGCGTCAAGTGCTTCGTTATCTAAGCGACTGATAAAAAATAACCAAAAGCGCGTTTTATGAGCAGTCACCATGATAAGAAATATATTTCTGTCTGTATAAATTTGTGGCAAACAACTGAAGTAACCTTTGGGAGCACACGAACTTGAACACGTAAACCACCCCACCCCACCCCACCCCATACACATTAAATTGCGACCTTGGAACCAGTTTTAAAAAAATAATTTACTTAAGCAATGTTTTCTAGCATAGTTTTTCTCCAAACCACTTGGCATATGCATAACCTGTACAAAGAGCACAATAAAAAATATAAAAAGAAAACAAGTTCTACAAAATTTCAAGCCTGATTATAAATGCAAAAGCGAAACTCGCCCCCTTCACTTCTTCACTTCTCGCTCTCACTCTGCTTCTTTATGCTGCTCACTCTTTACAGTTAGTCTCCCTACTTCTCACTTTGTTCAGTTTCTCTCGCTGCTTCTTACTTTGTTCAACTTCTCTCTCTGTTCAACTGCTTTATCTGTTCAGTTTCTCTCTATGTTCTCTCTGCTTCTCATTCTGTTTAGTTTCTCTCTCTGTTCAGCTTCTCACTCTGCTAAGTTTCTCTCTCTCTGTTCAGCTTCTCTATCTGTTCTCTCTGCTTTTCATTCTGTTAAGTTTTTTATCTCTGTTTAGCTTTTCTCCTCTGTTCAGCTTCTCTCTTCTGTTCAGCTTCTCTTCTCTGTTCAGCTACTCTCTTCTGTTCACCTTATCTCTCTGTTCTCACTGTTCTCTCTGCTTTTCTCTGTCAACTTCTCTCTCTCTCTCTCTCTCTCTATGTTCAGTTTCTATTCCGGTAGGCGCTTTTTGCGATTGCAAGCAGCCGCACTGTCCGTGCAACGTGCCTCCATCACATCCTTGATAACATCATCTAAAACAAGCCGCATGCTGCTGCGCTCATTGCAACGTAGCAGCACCTTGAGTCGCGGTATCCTGGACATACGATCATAGTACTTCTGTATGCGCAAACTACCTGCGCCACGTGCCTCAAGAGCAGCACATTTATTCATAGTATTGTATTGGCAATCACACATGAAGCTGATGGCACGCTGGTTGAGCTTGGTAGAGATATCCAGTTCCACGCTAATCAGATAGCAGGGTTCTAGTGTGAGCGTAATGCGCACTGTGGGCCAGCCAAGGGTTAAGGCGATGGCTAGTAAAGTGTATCAGGGGCGTAGCCAAGGGGGGTGAGTCGTAAAAGCCCATACCTACTTTACAGTTAACAGGAAGTCGTTAAAACCAAGCACTACTTAAAAGTAAACAAAAAAACAGACGATCCCCTTTTATGAACCCCTAGCTACGCCCTTGATTTTTAGATTCCTGCTATGTAACACTTACCCACCGACGATTCGTAGATCTGCGAACGATTTGGTATCCAAATGGAGCGTGCACTCGACTGATTCCCAAACGGTTCGGAGCGATCCAGATCGCGTAACGCTATCGATGATTTGGAGCCGGGCGCCGCGGGCAGCGGTAGATTATCATAGATGGATATGTAGATCTTATGACTGACATAGGCCACAATGAAGAACAGTATGATGAGTATAAGCAGGAAAACAATGTATGTAAATAGTGTGGGTAACCAAATAATGGCGTCCAGCAACATTAGAACAGCAGGCTGCTACGATTTCTTGCTGTTATAATGCTCACTAATATATCAAAATAAATCGAGTACAAAAAAATATGCTGTCAAAGGCACCCGCCCCCACAAAACTAACGTTCACTTCTTCACTTTTTGTATTTGGTTTTTTTTTTTTGTTTTGCAACATCTATGTAAATGTATTTATTTTAAATTTTTTTGCTCATTTTGTTAGCTTTGTTTTTGTTTGTTTTTTTTTCGCCTTTTTTTTCAGTTTTTACTCTTTAAAGTACATAAGATTTTACATTGATAATATTTTTATTTATTTTAAATTGTATTCTTCGCATCTTCTTCTTCTTTTCTACTTCTTCTTTTTTCGCATTTACCTTCTTACACATGTCGGCTCTCAAAAGTTTTTGCCTTGGCTTAATGTACACAATGTTTTCATATCATTTAGCTTTTGTCGCTCTGCACTCGCTTTCGCTTTTACGCTCTCTCTCTCTCTTTGCGCTCTCTCTCTTACTCTCTTTGTTAGTTTAACCCGCCGGCGGGTGACACTGAACGCTCTGTGGGCGTGTGGGCGTGGCTTGCACGCCTCTAACAAAATAAACAAACAAATAGGCTCAACTTTGGCTGCACGTCTATATGCGTGTCTGTGTGTGTGTGTGTGTGTTGTTAATTGTAGCTTATCTGCAACTGTTATACACACACACACACACACAAGCAGACACAGCACGCGCAGTTGTCCAGCATTAGTTGAATTCAAATTTGTTTGTTTTTATAAAGTAATTTTACAAATTTGTTGTTGTTGTTTGTGTGTATGTGTGTGTTTGTGTGTGTGGCAGTTGTTAGAAAATGCCGCGTGTATAACAGAGTATAACAGTTTAAATGATTGCGTTTAACAGTTTTAAAATAAGCTGGCGTTTTTTTTTTTGGTTATTATATTGTTATAAACAAACACAATTTGCACAAAAAATTCACTTTTGTTGTTGTTTTTAATCAAATATTTTTTGTTGTTTTTTTAAGCTGACTTCATGTGCGAATTTTGGATTTTTAAAAATAATTTACTAAATATTAAACAATATATATATATATAATATGTGTGTATTTGTTGTTGCCCGCAATATTTGTTTTCAACACAAAACAAATTAAACAAACTAATTTAAACTAATTGTTGTTGTTGTTGTTTTTTTTTGTATAACACTTAACTCAGCATGCGTGTGTGTATGTGTGTGTGTTGTTTGTCTGTGTGGGTGTGTGATGTATTTTAAAGCTAACTTTACATATATATATTCATAAGTTTGCATTTGATTTGTTTTGTTGTAAAAAACATTCAGATCTCCAATGATTATTTAAATGAAATGTTTTCTTTTTTGGTTTTTTTGATTTTTGTTTTTTTACTGGCAGCATGTTCCATATACAAGATAAAGAAAGTCAATCTATCAATTCAGTTCAAGTAGATTAAAGTGTTTAATGAAATGCGTTTTTTTGTTTTTGTTTTTGGACAAGTTCTCAAAAGTTAGAAAAGTTAATTGGAAGGTTTGGTTTGCTTTGTTTTTTGTTTTGTTTTTTGTTTTTTTAAGTTTGGAACATGCCACAACTTTTACACCAAAGTAACACACACATAACTTTCAGCACAACATACAGAATTCATATAGGTAATTAACATATTTGTAAATCCCATTATAACACACTCTCTTCCATATTTATCATATTCATATTCCATATTGAGCTCAACTCAATCTATCCAACCATTTCATCAATCTATCCAAATGGGTCTCTCAGCTTTTTTTTTGTTGCAGTTTACACTTTTTTTAAGTTTTGTTAAGTTTTTTTTTTTTTTGTTTCTCATTGTTTGTTTGATTTTGCTTCTTGTTGTTGTTGTTGCTTTTGATATTGTTGTGAGCTGCGTTGTTGTTGTTGATTTGATTGTTGTTGCCAGCTTAGACAGACAATGAAACAAAACTGTTATACTGCGTGATGTTGCGCTTCAGAATGTCCGCACAGGGGCCCAGAACGCGTTCAAATCTGCAAGTATTCAACAAAATATTTTATTAGATTTAAATATTGAGCAAAGAGCTGCAAAAGTGTCGATAATTTCAATTGTAGCAGTATAAATTATCGCCAAATTATTCAAATTTCAGATTTTAATCAATTAAATGCTGGTTCTATAATATCGATAGAAGAAAAAACTTCGATAAGTCATATCAATGGCGGTTAAATAGTACCAGTTGTTGAAAGATCATCGATAAATCAAACTAAAGACGATTCGAGTGCTCTTAAATTGTAATATAATCTCGAGAAATCAATTCAATTCTGTTGTTTTAGTATAAATTGTTGGAAAAAACTTATATAAATCAATTAAATAGGAGAAAAAACCTCGATAGGTCATATGGATGTCGTTTAAACAGTATCAGTTGTCGAAAAATCATCAGATGGTATTGAGAGGGTAGAACAACGTCGAAAAATCAAATAAAAGACGGCTGATTGTCGAAAAATCATCGATAAGTCAAACTAAAGACTGTTCGATGGTATTAAAAGTGTAAAACAATATCGATAAATCGTATAAAAGCCAGTTTGATAGTATCGATTGTGTATAATCTCGATTAATCAAATCAACGCTGATTCGAAATATATATTTGTATTTACCTCGCTCTATCCAGCTTGACACACTTGAGCGGGCCACGAGCCACGACAGTTGCCGCACGTGGTCGATCCAAGAGCAGAGCAATCTCACCAAAGTAATCGCTGGAACCCAGGCGACCCACCTCAGCAGGCTCATCGCCCTGCTAGAAAGACAAATCGATTAGTGTTTGGTTTGGAATAGTAGACGTAAGAGTTAAAGGACTCACCTCAGAGCGTTGCTGGAGCACGACGGCACAACCCTCAAGGATGATGTAGAAATCATCGCCAGCCGCGCCCTGTTTGACAATGGTTTCGCCATCATCAAAAGAGCACGTCTCCAGTGAATCGGCAACGGTGAGTCGCTCCCATTTGTCCAGGCTCTCCAAAATAGAGACGCGCGACAGGAACTCCTCATACATCTTACGCTTGCGTATGGTTGAGCCCATCAGAATGCGTCTGTAGGAGTCACGATCAATGCCCCACAGCTTCACATCGCTCTTGGCCCGCACGGTGGCAGCACGTGGTGTGCCATAGATGAGCGCCAGTTCGCCAAAGCTGCCCCCCTCGCTGATGGTGGTGACCAGCTCAGAGTTGACGAAGACCTATCAAATTAAATATATATATTATATATCTCGGATTGATGCACACTTATTGGATACTCACGTCCACCTCACCCACATCGATGACGTAGAAATTGTCGCCCTCATCGCCCTGCTGTATTATATTCTCGCCGGCCGTATGATTAACGGGAAACATGGCATCGAATATATCGGAGCGTTCGCTTTCATCCAAATGAGCGAAGAGAACATTTTTGGCTATGGCCTTGGACAGGGCATTCATTGTCTTGTAATCCTTGGGTACAACTTTCTTAACATAGTTGGCGGCGTCCTCTTCGCTGACGGGTTCGGCGGAGATGCCGCCACGCCTACGTACGGGCGGTGCTGCTGTTTGTGGCATTGGACTGAGATCCTCGCAATCGTCTGGACTGATTACTTGTTTGCTGGCATCCAGTTTGACTTGTTCCTGAAATCAAAGAATTTGTTTCTATCAGTAAAACAGTTTTTCTAGCAGTATAACAGTTTTATGTGTATTCAAATTTAACACGAGTTTGCATAGCAGCAAGAAAATAATATTCTATAAAGTAAAGTATATTGTATAACAGTTTTGGACAACAGTATTCTTAAAATTCGACACAGTTTTGCACATCAGCAGCGTAACAGTTTTGTATAACAGTACAACAGTATTTGAGATTCTTAAATTCAATACAAATTGAAATTGTACTTTTATGTATAACAGTATTCATGAAAATCGACACAATTTTGAGGCGTAGCAGCGTAGTAGCTGTAGTACAGTATTTGAAATGCGTAAATTCGAAATTGGACACAACAGCAACGAGTTAGTGCATTTGCAGCAGTATATAACAGTTTGCATAACACTTAATTATGCATAAAAAATAAATCACAAAATTTGTTAAACACCATTCTTGCTGCAGACTACCGCTTCCTTCGAACTGTTTTCTCCAACTAAATGCAACATAAATCATTGGCATCAGAAACCAACAGGCCGCAGTCGTCTGGAAGGTGGCAAATAGCTATTATTATATGTGCAACAAGAGCTTTTCGCTGTCAACCCACGCGCAAACAACACTTCCCTTTGGTACGCCCAGCTGCAGCAGCAAGCAACAAATAAACTCCTGCAGGAGTCCTGCGTGGAATGTGCGTCACACACACAGTGGACGACGGCGTTTTGGACTTTGTTGTGCATATGTCAAAAGTCGCATAAAAAGCTTCTACTCAGCTTCCCTTTATCTATTTTGGGTAGCTCAAAGTTTATCAAGGTGTCGCACAAATAAAATAACAAAATACATTAAGCTTAATTTGCTCCCTTGACATTACAAAACGTCTGTAAAGTTATTTATTCTAGTACCGTAAACACAGCCCCCTATCATTTTGTTAACAAACTTTGGTTGTGACGTCAGGAATTATGCTTAGTTGCACATCTGGGCATTTTGAGCTCAACTTGTTGCAAGAGCTGCAGCTTCTGCTTTTAAATGCCACTTGAGTGTAACTTCTGCTGCTTTCAGGTGTTTAGAATTGCATAAGGACAACAGCTGAGCGATAATAACGTAATATCTTGGGTTTAATGTAATGCAGCATGATTACATAACATTATGTGATTTGATTGCATCAGAAAATTTGTAAGAAATATTTTATATTAGCTTTCTTCGCTTTGTAAAACGTATAAAAGTTGTGTATGACATATGTATTAAGATTGTAATTTTGTCTTTACAGCCTGAACAACTGTGTTGACTTGTGTAGAACACTATTTAAGCTTAAAATTGTGCAGGATAGTTGATTTTAATAGTATAACAGTCGTGCATTCCAGTAATGTTTAACATTTAACAGCCTAGTTTCATCACAGTTTACACAAACAAAACAGCTTTGTATAACAGTTATTTTAACATCCATTTTGACAACATATGCAATATTTGCAAGTAAAATTTCATTTGATAGCAAACCTTTACAATTGGGTAATAAGAAAACAGTATACCAGTTGCGTATAACAGTATAAAAGTTATGAATAGCTCTTTATTCGGTGTTAATAGCAGTTTGCACTTGAAGATAGTGAATTGGGGAATAATAAAGCAGTATAACAGTTGCGTATAACAGTATAAAAGTTATGAATAGCTCTTTAATCGGTGTTAATAGCAGTTAACACTCGAAAATACTGAATTGGAAAAAAAATAAGCAGTACAACGGTTGAGTATAGCAATAATTGTGCATAACTCTAAAATCACTGCTTATAGCAGTTTGCACTTGAATAAACTGAATTGGGGAATAATAAAGCAGTATAACAGTTGCGTATAACAGTATGACAGTTTTGTATAACTCTTAAATCACTGTTTATAGCAATTTACACTTGAAATTACAGCTTACACAGGCATGAATATCTTGTATAACAGTTTCAAATGCTACTAATCAGCTAGATATAATAACTGCTTATCATAACTACAAACCCTAAACAGTTTAGCTTATCAGCATATGCGATGTAAACCAATTCCTTAGAATCAGGCCACACACACCCACATTATGTACTCAATAAAAAGCGACTGAAGCCATTTGGCGGCCAATAAACAAACGGCAACAAAAATAACAAAATGGGCCAAAATGCATAAACTTTTATGAGGCAAACAAAAGCGCTTTAAACAACTCATAAAATACTCATCGCACTCGCCAAAATGCTCAATTCCAATTGTAGTATAAACAAAATAGCCACAAAAATGCAAAATCCAAAATAAAAATAAAAAAACAAAACTAAAGCAATTTGCAAGATGATCTTGGAATGCCGCTGATAAGGCAGCTGCCAATGACAGCAATGTTGTCTAACTAGTTGAGACTAAAATCAAAATCAAAAACTCTTCTGGGCCCGCTGCCAGGTGTCAAAACAGCCGCAGGCGCCGCCCCAAATCAAACAGCTGAATAAATCAATCAAAGCAAAGCGGCGCTGTGCGGCAACGGAACGCATACAAATGCCACAAAATGAAGCACATTAAACAGCAGCCGTAAAAGGCTGCACCCAACCGAGAGAAAAGCTGACAAGTCAAAGCCAACTGTTGACTCTACGCAACGCAAACACTTCCTCGCCCTCTTTCTCTCTTTCTCTTGTCAACACACACAAACTCCCACTCTTTCACTCTCTCTCTTTCTCTCTTGCTACTTCTCTTTGTTGACAGCTGCTAGAGCTGGCATAATCTATCGTTGCTTCTTACGATAAAATCGAGACTTTGTGATAGCTATAAACGATGTTACATGAAAATAATGTTTACTCCATCGATGTGTCCTTAGTTTTTACTCCCTGTTCCCATTAAAAATGGGAAAAAGGGAGTTATAAAGTACTGCAAGCTATATATATTGTTGACCAGCATCAACAGCCGAGACGAACTAGCCATGTCCGTCTGTCTGTCTGTCCGTCTGTCTGTATGTATGAATGCACAGATCTCAGAGACTATAAGAGCCAGAGACACCAAACGTGGCATGAAGGTTCCTGTATACCATACGCAGATCAAGTCTGTTTCAAATTTCGTATGCACCCCCAACAGTTTGACAGGCACTGCACAAGTTAAGTGCACTGCTTGTTTGTGTTGCCACTGAACTGCTTGAAATGCAAGTTGGGCGCAGGGAGTCTCGTAGTCGGGCACACACGACTAGAGCATTCTTACTTGTTTAAATAATAAAATAAAAATAAAAAAAAGAAAATAAAATGAAAAATTGTTGAAAAGGTTATTTGCTATTTGTAAATAAATTAAGCTCTTTTTAGTTTTGCGATAAATTTTCTAAAATTTTCATTCAATTATATTAAAAAAAAGGTGCATTTGTTTATTTGCAATTTATGGGTGGTATGTGTAAAAACTTTTCAATACCATAAGTTTTTCAACTCCACTGCCTTGCATGTAAATTGCAAATATATTGACGGCCATTTAACGTTGACCAGGCAAATGGAACTGACAGTAGGATTGGGTTAGAGACAGGGACAGGGACAGGCCAGGGCCATGGACAGAGACAGGCGGCCAGGGCCAGGGCCAGCAGCAGGGTTAGGGCCCAGTAGCCAGGGCAGAAAAAAAAAGCCAGGGCCTTCTGCGGGCGCATGTTGATTACACGGCAGATGACCGTGACCTTTACTTTATGCAGAAGCGGAGTCGGCGTCGGCGCCCAGGCAACAAACTGGCCACAATTCTAGTCACAGAGCCTTGGCCATGGCCCTGAAGCTCCACACACAGTTGCAAAACAAACAACTTTCCACCCTACTCCCACTCCATCTGCCTCTTCTTTTTCACTTCCCCTCTGTGTATATCTCTGTTTCTGAAATCTCATTTGTCGCAGCGCGATTTTTACGCTTTTGGCGACATTCCCTGCAACATATTAAACGGAAATCGATTTCGAATTGTAAATTGAGTTTACTGACGCAAACTGGATTGGAAATTTCGTAAGTGCAAATGTGTGTGTGTGTGTGTGTGTGTATTCGATGTGGGTGTGCTCTGTGTGTGTGTGTGTGAGTGTGTAATCTAGACAAACGTCTGACACTGAGAAAAGCTTATCAGAAATGTAATGTCATAATGAAAACATTAACGAGCTGAGGACAGTTGCCAGCTGATTAGTTGACATGACAGGCAACAGTTTTTGATAAATTGGCAGCTCTTCTTCTTTAAGAAACTTTAAACAAAATGCATGCTGCAAGCTACACTGCAAAAAACAATTGATAGAACGACAAATACAGATCAAATTTGAAAACCTAGTTGCTTGTTTGTTTGTTTTTAATCAGAGCTGGAAACTCTAAACAAAGCTAAGCTTAAACAAATTCTTGAATAACTTCTGAGTCTTCTAAACGATTCTTAGGAAAATTGCTCGATGTATAATTCTATACGATTATTAGGAATTTTTTTAAGTAAATAAATAGTAGGCTAAGCTCTGCGTGCTCTAAGTATGGTGGCTATATATATTTAAAGTTGTGGTTTTTAGTTGATTCTGTTAAATTGGAAGAAAAAAACAGAAAAAAATATGATATAATATAAGATTGATTGTAAAAAGTGATCGATTGAGTGGGTATGAAGAATGTGTAACGAATTTCTTAGCTCTTATGAAGAATATGTACTTATTTTATGGGCTTGCAAAAGACTTTTCCTGTTTATTATATACTCAACAGTATTAAAATCGATAATACTCAAAATAATCGATACCAATCCAATCAATTTTAAGCATTAATTAAGGATGCAAAAGTGTTTTACAGCTACTATGAAGAATATGTACCTATTTTATGAACTTGCAAAAGACTTTTCCTGTCTATTATATAGTCAATAGTAATAAAATCGATAACAATCAAAATAATCGATAGCAATTAAACCAATTGTAAGCACAAGGTAGTGATACAAAAGTTTACTCCAGCTCTTATGAAGAATATAAACCAGCTTTATAGGGTTGTAAATGTCTTCATTCGGCTATTATATTTTCAAAAGTAATCAAATCGATAACAAACAAAATAATCGATTTTAAGCAATCAAAAACTTTTCCCAGCTCTTTAAATACATTTGCACAACTAGATAATACAGTTTTAAAGCATTATAATGTTTAAAAGTTTTAAAAAGGCTATATAGTTATAAGCTTTATGCAACTAAACTAAGCAAATGAAGACTAAATTTAAAAAATGTAAACGCTTGGCTTGACATTTGGTAAAAGCACTTTTTAATTATAGCAAATAGTAAAATACTGATTTGTTTGTTTTCAGCACGTTTCGCTGTTTATTTGTTTTTCGCACCGTGTAAAATAAGTCAATGCCAAAATGCCATAAAAGAGCTGGTTTTATGAGGCGATAACAACAACAAGTGCGTGACTGTTGAGCTTTTCTCTGATGTTCAGAGCTATATATATAGTATATATCTTGGTAGTTCATAGCAGCATCCCGCCATAAAACGAGAAAACAAACAATCGTGAAAAATTGTTGCACATACTACACAAAAGTGCAAGGCAATAAAAATCGTGTGAATGATTGAATGAATGAATGAATGAGTGATTGAGTGAGTGGAGTGTATTGCATGAATGCTTATTCAATAAAGCATTATAAACTAAGAGACTAAAGCCAGCCTGAAATGATGCTAAACATTGCTTATAAAGTACGACAAACGCGCAAAGAGAATGCAAACCTTTGACATATTTTTGCTTTTGCTTTCAGCAGCTGTGTGTGTATTGGTGTGTATAGGTGTATTGGTGTGTATAGATGTGTGTCTTTGTGTAATTGCAACAAATGCTGTATATGGACACAAAACTAGAAATAACAACAACAAGCACAACAACAAATGAAAACGCGACGCAAACAACAAATAAATTACACTTTTTTTAATTTTGTTTTTTCGAGAACTTTAAGTTTTGTCTCTGTTCAAATGATTTCCACTAATGGAATTTGTAATTTTCACGTTTCATGTTTTTAAGATGGCACAACAAAAATGAGAGAGCAACAAAAAAAAAAACAACAACATATATTACGTATACGTAACGCACGACAACAACAACAAATAGCAATGACAAATCCAATGTCAAAGTTTTATAAAAATAAATATTTTCAAAAATGTTGTAGCTAGCAGAAAATAAAATTGTTCAACACAAATCGAACAAATATTTTTTTCAACTAACTCAAAATGTGCCAAAATTAAAATCAGCTTATTTAATACTAAGAAGATAAGCAGAGCTAACTTCGGATTGCCGAAGATACTATACAAACTAAAAGAAAAGTTTTTCGACTCAAAAAATCCGTTTTCCAATGATTGTTGCTATGACAGCTGTATGTTATAGTTGTCCGATTTTAATCAAATTTAAATAAACTATAAAAAAAAAACATATTAAAACTTGCATTTGCGGAGTTTGGCTGGGATATTTTGAAAAACAAGCAAGTTTTTTATACTACTAATGATTTTGCTACCGATCGTTCCTATGGCAGCTATAAGATATAGTGCT
This sequence comes from Hirtodrosophila cameraria, assembly GCA_949708635.1. Lineage (NCBI taxonomy): Eukaryota > Metazoa > Arthropoda > Insecta > Diptera > Drosophilidae > Hirtodrosophila > Hirtodrosophila cameraria. Next base: position 26,330,217 of record OX453091.1, on the reverse strand, counting down.
CCGATCTGGCCGATTCTGACATATGTACTGCTTTCAATCAAGCTTAGCATCTGTACCAAGTTTCATCAAAATAGTTTGAAGGTGAGTCCAGTTCACATAGTACAAAAAACAGATGGATCGATTTTATATACTTTTTAGTATATCGAAGTAGCCTTCTTCAATTAGCTGTCAAAATCAGAATATACTCCGCAAGACTATAATAATAAAAACTTCTCAGTCCGTATTTTAAGGATATTTCAATATTATATATACATGCATACATAAATATATGTATATTATATATATAATATATGATATGCGGGTACTCTTAAATACTATTCGCTCTGCTTTTGCTATTAAAAGAATTTATAGTAGCAGCTACATAGCAATTAATTGGCGCAAAATGAAATGAAATTATATAAAAATATCAAGCACTCTCTCTATATATATAAATACATATTTATATACATTTATATATATATATATATATATATATATGTTTCTATATTTGTATAACACGCGTGCGTCACTCAATTTTTGGTTGTTGTTGTTTTAATTAAGTTAATAATTTCATCAATTTTCCTTTTGATTTGATTGAATTAGTTCCTTTTTTTTTTGTTGTGCCATTTATAATTGTCTAATTAATCCAATTGCAGGAACACTATATATATCATTTTTTTGTGTGTAGTTGTGCGAGTGTGTGTGTATGTGTGTGTAGATTGTCTACCCGCTGTTTTTCCGTTTCTCGTTGCCCGCTTTTCAATTTGTCGGCGTTACTTTCGTGTTATTTACAAAACGGAGGCGCGACACAAACTGACAAAACTGAAAAACTAAAAACTGAATTCGAATTCGCTTTCAGCAGTCAACGACGGCGACGACGACGACTGCGGCCGCAGCAGCAGCAGCAGCGGATGTCGACGTCGTCGTCGGCTTCGTCTTTGCTCACTTTGTCGTACGTCTTCCAGTTGCCTCCCTCTCCGCTGCCACCTCCTCCTTTGACGCACTTGTGCATATGTGGGTGTGAGTAATACCGTTAGGCACCGCATATTGCATGTGTGTGTGTGAGAGAGAGAGAGAGAGAGAGAGAGAGAGAGAGAGAGCAACACCGCCTGCGGCTTGTGGTATCCGAGTACTACGAGACCTAGTACTAGGTAGCCAAGACATGGACGTAAACGTCGAGGTGGACGTCGACTCTGAGCAAAACTACTTAGTGTGGAGGCGTGCGGACTTATGCACTTAAAGAAACTAGTAGCTATTTAGTAAAGCTACAAAAATATCGATATGCGAGCTTATCGATTCTTTATCATATAAATATCGATATATTATTAATAATAAAATCCATAAACGTAAATACAAAGGTGAGCTGAGAGAATATCGATAATGAAGCTTGTCGGTAGTTTAACCAATAAATATCGATATATTTATAATAAAAAAAAATCGGTTTTAATCAATAGTTAGTGTGTGCTATCGATGGTGACTCTATTAACTTTGGCGTCTCTAAAATAATACACAAAAATTATCGGAATTTGCGCATAAGTCCCAGAAGAACATACAAGCCATATAATTACAATGGCAATCGCGCCTCTTTCCGTTTTTGAATACTATTCATTTAGAATCGTTTTCATTTCACTCACTCATTGTCCAAGCCATTTTCGAGTTTGATTAATACTTCTTTGAAAATGAATAATGTCAACGCATCAATCAAAAATCAATCAATATAAAAATTGTAGAATTTCGCGCAGTGTAGCTACAAATATTGCCCAGCGAAAATCTAAAAACAACACAACACAGAAATACACATGCTGAACAACTAAAAATGAGCAAAACATTAATAACGCAGCAGCAGTAAAAGCAACAACAACAACTACAAATGATGGCCACAAAGTGTAGCCAAGAAACTGCTTGCCACAGAGAGGGGATGAGGGAAGGAGGGAAGAGGGAAGAGGTGGTTTGGCTTTAGCTTTGGCCACTTCACAGTTTTTGTTTAGTTGCCGCAATGCAAAAGGAAAAAACAAAAAGAAGGTAACACAAATCAATTAGAGATATAGACAGAAAGAGGGGAGAAGGGGATTGAGGCCATATAGTTAGAGGTAGGGAAGAAGGGATTGAGCAGATTACGAAAGAGCGTAGAATTGTGGGCGATTTATTTGTCTAAGCTCAGCAACAATAAAAGACAATATAATTAGAGATAGACATGAGCAACAATCAAAATTTATAATTTTCGTATGGCCATAAAAAATGTACGTTTGCTTAATTTATATAAATATGCAAACATACATATATGTATCATACATATATACATATATATAGCTATTATAAATATAATTATGATTTTTACATTTTGTGATTTCTTCGTGCACCACGTGACGTATGCGCAATGTGAGAATTCGATTCGGAATGAGACGACTATGACAACATGCGATGAACTAAGGCTAAAGCGAAAGAAAGAGTGTATAAAAAAAAGAGAGATAGAGAGAGTGGGGCTGCAAATGTTTACAAGTGGATAATGTACGTGTGTTAAGTGTACTTAGGGTCCCCCAGTTATAGTCTTTATATAGTAAGAGACCTTGTCCACGTCGAGACCAACAAATCGTCAGGTGAGCTTAAAGTGGTTGTGGCCCAGGTCATGAAAAAGCGCAAAGAAAGCATGAAAAAGATAGAGGGAGAGAGAGCAAGCAATGGTGCTACGGCTCTTCTCGGCGATTCTCACAGTTGTGTCTTAAGCTAAATGACTTTTCTCAGCTGTTTTTTTTTTTTAATATATTTCAATCTCGTTCAGAGATTGAATTACAACTTCAATTTGTAAAGTTTTGAAGAAAAAAACTTACACTTACACAACTAAGAACTTTTTAAAGGTAATTTCGAATACTTCTCCTTCTAGTGTCTCAAAAACAAAATGTTTTAAGCCGAACTTTACATTATTATTCGATATTCAGAAAAGCCAATATTACCAATATCGAATATATTGATCGAAATCGAAAATAGGAATAGGCCTGATAATCTCTTCTGATTTTCGAATATCGATGGAAAATTCGGCTTAAAAACTTTTGAATTTGAGACAGTAGAAAGAGATGTATTTGAACTTATCTTTAACACGAAAGAACGATTGATATTTGGTTTGAACAAAAGAGCACACAATCAAAAACGTTTCGGAATAAAAAGTTCTTAAAAATGAAACCAGAACAGATACTGAGTATTACAAGATTGTCATTTTATGCCTGTATTCAGCATCGGCATCATATTTTTTTAATGCAAAATTAAATTATAATCTTGTCTTCCATTTGACAAATTCCACATATTTAATGTGGGTCACACAAAGTTCCTTCAAATTGCTTTTGGCCAGCAAAAGTTTTTATTTCTGGGCTCGAACGTTGAGTTACCTGTGCAGGCATCTGGGTAAGGATGCGGGGCGGGGTTAAAACATGAGCAACTTTTGCACAAAGTGCGGAAAAGCTTTTTGTCTGCTCGCGTCCTGTGGGTATTGTACAAGAATGTTTGCAGGTGAGTGTGTGTGTGTGTGTGCGCAGGTGTGTGTGTTGTGCGTACGTGTTTGTGTGTGAATGCGTTTTATAATCGAATTAATTAAAATTTTGCACACACTTCCTGTGGCAGCAATTTACCTTTCTACCGACCCCCCAACCAAACAGACTTGCGTTGCTTTTAGCTGGCACTTTAAATGCACTGAGCGAAAAACTTAAACAGTTAACAAAATATTTAACAGAAATTTCGGTTGCCGTTTAAAGCTTTCAACAAAATTCTTAAATTTTTGATATTATTACATTATTTTTCTGACAGTGTAAATTTAGTCAAACTGCCCGCATTCTGCACTTTCCATGCTTCTCCTGCTCCCCTTGCTTTGTTAAGCGAAATTTCCAATTCAGTGAACATTTTGTTGCCGGTTGCCTGACCCTGCCATGTTCCCCAAACCCCCCCTCCCCCACTTTTGGTGGCAGACCGTGTGGCGTGACATGCCCACACCTACATTTTTAGTTGCCCCCCAACTCCCCTTTACCAAAATCTGTGTGTGGCAGCTAAACAAAAGCAGTTTGTTGTTGTTGCTCCTTTTAGCGATGCTGATAAAATTATTCGGGCCAAATATGCCACACACAAGAGGAGACGCCACCATATCGATGCTTTTGGATTACTTTCTGGTTCCTGCCCCATTGTCAACTGGTCAGTTTGTGTCCTGCATAGTCGTCACTGTTGAGAGCCTTGTCATCTGCAGCTGACGTCAGAATTCTAAGCCACAAGATTAACAAAAAAGTTCAAGTATGAATTGACTAGAAGATACCCTATACTCCAGTCTAAACTAGGTTATATATACTTATCAATATATAGAAACAAAAACTATTCAAGCTGTTCACTTTAAGTTCCTGATTTCACTTTCTTTGATTTTCATTATTTTCGTTAAGAAAGTGAATTGAATCGTGTCTTCCCAAAATCTGCTTAGAAATGCATATGAGAAACATAGATCACAAAAGCTAAGCCGTTATTGAAAACTCGAATTTTTCAATCGATCATTATGAAATTTTAGGAAAACTTGTATAACATGCTAAATTCTACGAGTTTCAAATATCAAAACGATATCTTTAAAAGTTGAGCTGTTTTTTGTTTTTATAGATTTGCAGGAGAGCGGGCGGAAAGAAAATAAATGAAATTAAAACTCTTTTCCGTATAATAGAAAACATATAACATTTATAGTCTCAAAGAACGACAGGCAGGGTCATTAAATGCATATAAGGTCAGTATTTCCTTTAACATTTTTACAGTTACTCAACTCTAACCGTCACCAGTTAGTAAGAACCTAAACAGGACCTATAATCGAATTAGCAGGTACGCTTTATGTTAGTTTAGTTCCGCGCTTTTCAAACTCTGTTCCTTTGGGAGGAGGCACACACACACACACATTACGTATACGTTGTGTGGTGCACCATTGTTTTCAGTCTACATTGTTCTGGTTCTGATAGACGAGTTGGCTGCTCAGCTGTTGCGTCTCAAGGGCCTCCTTTCGCATATGCAAAAAGTTTCATTTATTGCCTAAATTATTCATGAACTTTGCTCCATCCTGGCGTTCTGCTCGTCCTTCTTGTCCACCTTTGTCCACTTGTCCGTTTGTCCGCCTTCATTTCCAAGTCGCAGGCTGTTGAGAATGGCGCTTATAAGCCGCTTAATGGATGGCCAAACAAAAGGTCGCCACATCCGCTGTACATACCAAAAACGAGGATACTCCTGCAGATTGCCCTATAACCTTCCAACTACATGCTAATGTGTGTATGTGTATTTGTGTGATTTGCATTATTTACATAAAAGTTGTACATTGATATCGGTTCTTTATAAACAGAAAAAACAAAACAAAACAAAACAAAAACCTGTCCAAAAAGCTGCCACTTTGTAATATTTAATGAAAAACGTTTATTTATGCATGCAAAAAGCAAGCGAAAAGGACAAAGGTAGCGTGTGAGAGAGAGAGAGAGAGAGAGAGATAGAGAGAGAGAGAGAAAAGGAAAAAAAGGTACACACTGACGACATTAACACATTTAAAAACAAAAATCGATTTCTCGTTTTTTTTTAAGCAGTACCTAAATCCTTAATTCTAAGTCGATCCTTAATTATTCAATTAGGCGCATAAAAAGCAGACATTTTAAGGATCTAGTTTATAAAAACAAAAGATTTTGTTGAAAAAACATATACATAGAGATTCATAGGAATTGAAGAAAATGTGTGGGAAGCACTAAACAAAACCACAAAGTTTTAAGTTTTCTTAAATATCCCCAATCTACGACTCTACTATCATGATATGAGGATGAAAAAACATTTTAATAGAACAAATTCTAAGTCGATCAAATTTTTAATAATAATAAGGATGAAAAAAGACAAAAGTTCTTGAGCAACAAATAAATACTCCAAACGATCAAAGAAATACTATGTTTATAACCAGATTAATTGCTTTACAAACATGAGATTAGGAAAAACACATTTTAATAACAAAAAGTTATAAAAGAATTTAAAAAAAAAATACATTTTTAAGAGTTTTTTTTTTAAGAAATTCTTTACTTAAAACTAACTCTTAACAATAATCCTATATCTAGCTTAACTATATCCTTTTTTTTTGAAAAAAACTCTTAACAATAATCCTATACTTAGCTTAACTGTATCCTTTTTTTTCAAAGCTACAAGTACAATTGAGGACTGTACCCACCATGATTCCTCTTTAGGCGCGCCGCTGTATTCACCAGGTGTTTCTGTTGTCCTTTTTGTAATCTCGTGTCAATAAAGCGGTCAAAAGCAATATAACAAGGACAATATTACGACTTGGATAACGTGACTATTTATTAGCCTCACTAATCACAGGGCCGGCAAAAATAAACAAGACGATGACAGCTGTCGCTGTTGCTGTGCCTTTTCTTGTTCCTTTTGTTGTTGATATTATTGTTAGCTATAACTGTAACTGGTTAGCGTTGCGTACCGTTAGTTTGACCATTAAATGCTCGATTTAACGATGGGAATAATGACAATTGTGAGGCGTGCCATAAAAACTGTAATCAATCAGCGACAGGCACGTAACGGGACAATGATAACTGTTAAGAACGTAACGGTACACGAACAGTGAGCGCTCAATTTGCGAATGGCGGCAGTTTCACAAATGTAACTGTAACTGGTACAGCTTAAGAAGTTGGAGAGAGAGAGAGAGTGAAGCGGCTTAAGACAGCGCACGCAGTTGGCAGCAGCGACGAAGGCAAACTGACTAACGGTAAACAACGACAGCAGCGATGAAGACAGCAGCGACGACGACAACGTCGACGACAGGATGACCTTCACCAACACGCACAACAGCGCCAAAGGGAAGTGGCCAAAAAAAGCAAAACTTTTCGCACACACACACACACACACACATACACATAAGCAATAAAGTTGTGACGCTGTCAGCAGTAGCAGCAACAGCAGCGGCGGTAGCAGCAGCAGCATCAGGCAGCGCAGCAGCAGCAACAACAACAAGCATAAGGGCGCCCGGCCAAAGCTCTGTGCAAAAACAAAACTCGCGCTTTGATTTCGCTTTGCGTTGCGTGCCGAGCGCCGAGAGTTGAGTTTTCGTTTTCCTTTTCCTTTTTATTTGGCTTTTCGTTTTCGTTTTCAAGTGCAAAATTGCCATAAACTTGCTAAAAAAGCTGCCCGCAAAGTCTGTGTGGGTGAGAGTATGAGAAATTGAGAGAGCGAAAAAGAGAGAGGTAGTGCAGGCACACACAGTCACACACACACACTTGCACTTATTACAGAACAGAGAAAGATAGAGACAGAGAGCAAGGTAAACATAACACGACAGTTGAGCTACTTTATTATGTCATGTCCGGTACATCAGCTAGGTTAGTAAAGATTTCACAAAACATCAAACAATCGATTATAAACAATTTTATTGATCAACAAGAAAACTGCTTTAATAGTTTGTTGTACGATTTTTTAAAGAAAATGTGAAAAAGAACAACATACAAATAATAAATATATTCATTTTTTAGTATAAATCAGTATTGTAGTTTCTTTTTGCATATGAAGCTGCAAAACAAGAATCCAACATAATAATTTCCCAAAAAAAATAAGGCATACACAAACCCGGGTTCGATTCACAGTCAAGAAAAGTCGTTACATGTTTGCAACGCATCATTTTCAAAGTTTAAAGTCAAACCCAGATGGAAGTGATCTCTTTTATGCACAAGATTGGTAAGAGTATTAAGTGTGCGACTTGTTAAAATATCAAATAAGCTTTTTTGTTTGTTTTTGCTTAGTCGCGTGCGACGCCATTTACAGCAGCTGCACACAAATCAAAGCTTTTGCTCTCGCAGTCGCTTTTGCTCTCGCAATCGCTTTTGCTCTCACACTCACTTTTGCCCTCACAATCACATTCAAACGCGCTCTCTGCGTGTGTGTGTGTGCATAAGCTTTAAGAGTGACCATATGTGTTTTGTTCTTATCGAACCAAACTGCAGGCTGTTGGGTCGCTGCGTGCGTTGAAACACCGCTTAAAATAACAAATAGGGTATATTGCAGAAGAACAGCAAGCACTTACGATATCCTCCTCCGGTATGGTGGTGCAGGAGGTGCGCATATGCCGCACACGATGCATGGCATCCAGGCTAAGACGATGCTCATGCTCATCCCGCAGCATGGCATCAAAGACAGCGATGCCGCCATCGATGCTGCTCTCACGCAATATGCGACCGCCACGGCCGCTGAAGGAGCCGCTGCCCTGTGGATGCTGCTGCTGATAGTTGACAGCGACGCCTACCTCCGAAAAGGAGCGTATACGCAATGCACCATTCTCATCGGTGGTTAAAGCAACCGACCTGAAGCGATCGATAACCGCATCCTGTATGCTATTCACGCTCAGCTGATTGCCCATGGTGGCAGCAACAGCGGCAGCGGCCGGTTAGATTAAAGCACCAACTAATTGCCACACGCGAGAGCAACAAATAAACAAAACAACAACAACAGTTGCAGCAGCAGCGGCAGAGTTAAAGCAGCCGCTATTTAAAGGCGCGCTTCTGCACACCGCCAGGATGTTTATCAAACTGAAGCCAGCTTGGACATTCAACAGGCAAAGCAGCGCAGCCACAAAAAGGGTGACGAAGCGCGAATGTGACAGTTAGAGCGAGAGCGCACGAGGCAGCGAGGGAGACAGCGTGTGTAAAACCGTGACAGAAGTTTGTGTGTGTGTGTGTGTGGGGGGGAGGGCAACAGCAGCAGGACAGGTGCTGCAACAACTGCAGCCATAGCAAAAACTTTGATTGCAGCATCGGCAGCCATTTCCATGAAATTTGTTGCAAGCTTTTCAAGCTCAACAAACGCCTGCTGCAACACAAACAAACAAGCACACACACACACACACACCAGTTGCAACCCACAGCTGTATTGTCCAGCTGCCGTTATATATATTTACATATGTGTGTGTACATGTAAAGCTGTTTATTTGTGTTTGTGTGTGAAATATACAAGAACCCATTGAAGCGTTTTTTTTTGTTTTTGTTTTTCAAGCTGACCCCCAAAAATAGCCCCAAAGAGTGTTTGTTTATTGATTTGCATATGGTTTGACAGTCTCAAAGGACAACTCTATGCTTCGTTACCAGGGCTGCACAATAAGAGTTCATTTTCAGTAGTTCCTTCACCATCAAAAGAACTAATCGTTTCTTTGGTATCTTTCCGGATAAAAGAACTAATCATTTCTTTAGTTCCTATGCGGATAAAATAACTAATCGATTCTTTAGTTTCTTCCCAACTAATCGTTCGTTTAGTTATTTTGCGGCTAAAGAACTAATGGTTTCTTTAGTTCTTTTCCGGACAAAAGCAAACTAGTCGTTTCTTTAGTTACTTTCCGGGAAAGCGAATTAATCGAACCTTTAGTTCCTTTCCTAATAAAACACAAATCGGTCTTTTATTTATAAAATAACTAATCTTTCTTTTGGTGCCTTTTCGTATCGTTTCGAATCGTTTCTTCAGTTGCTTTCCATTTAAAATAACTAATCGTTCCTTTAGTTCCTTTCCGTATAAAAGAACTAATCGTTCATTACCGGGAAAAATAACTAATCGTTGCTTAAATTCCTTTCCGGATAACCATATATTAATCAAAGATATATTTCAATATATAATTCGAAGACACGCTCAAGCGAACTAGTTCAGATCGAAAAGTCCAAATTCTACAGCTAATTAAGGCTTATATTTGATTCTACGAGTAAATTCAAATTTCAAATTTGTACATTTAATTGAAAATTTAATCTGAACTAGTTCAAAATGCGTTCAAACATTAGGAAGTGTTAGGATCCCAAATTCGATACGGTTTTTAGACTTCGAACACTCATAACTTTATCAAAACTGAAACGAACTGAACGATTTTTATGCGGAATGTGTTTTTGATCATGATTTGTCACTTAGATTGATGTTGCATTCAAATTTTATTAATATCTTAAAATTTTTTTTTTCTGTGTATGTGTACGGGAAAATTTATAAAATTTAATGGTTGGGGGAGAGATCTTGACACATTGTCTGCCTATGGTATACACCAACATAGGTTGCTCTAGCTTCAAAACTGTGAAAAAAAACTGCGTTCATGCAGACAGACGGACGGACACACGGACACTTCACAAACTCAATTTACTGTTTTTAAAAAAATAAAGTAAAAAGAGTATAAAAATTTGTTTCTAAATGAATAAAACATTGAACCACGAAGAATGAAGAAAGAAACAATATATTTATTCGTGCTTTTCTGATTGGATTATAAAACACAGGAGGATGGCTTCGCGACGCCGTTTACCACGAGCATAGCCAGGGCGAGGGACGTTAAAATTATATTAAGTTACCAAAATTCCACTCCAAACGAAAGTAGAATCTTTAATCCAATAACCATTGTTTCAACTTAATTTGACAGTTAAATATAACTTCAACTAATAAAAAAAAAAATAATGTGCTGTCAACCAGTTAACGTGACATTAGCTTTTTAAATTTAAAATCAAGCTTCACAAGTGAGAAAAAAAGAAAAGCCATCACCCATCATTGGAATTTTTTATAAAAAAAATCTTAAACTTAATTTTCTTATAATTATTTACATATTTTGGTAATTTTTTATCTTTTGATTAAATTTAAATAAAATTTGTAATATTTAACTAAAAATGAAACAATTATAGTTACTTTTACAGGCCGTGATTATATTTATACTCTTTTTTTAATTTTTTTTAAAAAAAAAAAAAGAAAAAAGAGTATATTGGGTTTGTGAAATGTCCGTCTTTCCGTCCGTCTGTATGAACGCAAGTTTTTTCCACAGTTTTGAAGCTAGAGCAACCAAACTTGGTATACATGTTGGTATATACCATAGGCAGACAAAGTGTCAAGATCTCCCCCCCACCACCACCCCTTCCCCCACAAACCGCAAAAACCTATATCTTCTGCAGTTTTGCAGCTAGAGTCACCAAATTTGGCATTAAGACTACTGATGACATCCTCGACCGATCTGTAAAAAAAAAAAAAACTGCCACGCCCACTACCGCCCCTGCAAATGAGCAAAATCTGTATCTCCTACACCCTTATATCTAGAAACCCCAAATTTTGCAGTATGAATACTTTTGAACTCATCGATAGTTTGGAGAAAAAAAAATTTGACACGCCCACCCCCGCGCCAGTAAACGAGCGATCATTTTGCCAAGCATCCGTCTCGATCTGCTTTGGGCGTTTGCAGCGTTCTGCACTTGGTAGAAAGAATTTAATAGTTCGAAGCATATATATATAAGTAGTCTTTAAAAGAATTTAATTTAATATACGTACAGAAAACAGAGTATATCGCAGTCGGGTGAGCCCCACTGCAACGTTCTTACTTGTTTCTAATTGGAATTAGGAATAATCGATAAACGAACTAATCGATAATTTGTCGATTTATTTACATGTTTAGTATTAAGGCTTATTTCGAATGTTTTTGAAAAACTTACTCGCTCGAGTTTCTGAAAATAGTTGCGCAGGAATTGTACGGGATTCTCGGGCCGACAGACGCACAGCTGAACGATGCAGTCTTTGAGGACACGTTGGATGCCATGCGTGTGGATGTAATGTTCGCATTCTCGCATACTTTGCTCCTCCAACGTTTTGGCCATCATATAAGAAGACATGTGTGGTAGTTGAAACGTTGCGTCTGTGTGTGTGAATGTGTTTTGTGTCTGTGTGAGTTGAAGGCAAAACGTTTGCGTTGGCGTCGCTGCTGGCGTCGCAGTTGGAGCAGCAGCAGATTGCGTATGTGACGACGACGTTGTTGTTGCTGGCCTTTTCTTTCAATGATACGCAATTATGTTTGCATGTGTATGTGTGGGTTTGTGTGTTTGTTTTACTGTGTGTGGGTTTGTGTGTTTGTTTTACTGCTTGTATGTGTTTGTGTGTTTGTTTTACTGTTTTTTGTATGTGTGTTTGTGTGTTTACTACTAAACTACAGTGCAACAAAAATCAAGTAAAATGAAACTTATTAAAACAGGGGCGTCAAGTGCACCACCGCGAGCAGTACTTGTGTATATACATATGCATGTATTTGAATAGCGCTCTTTCTCTTTTTTTCCGTTTGCCTTTTTTTTTTTGCTTTTGCGTTTTGCTTTCTGCTTTTGGCACACACACGCTCTGTTTTCACTTTTGCAAATCACTTCGTTCGTTTATTGTTGCTGCTTTTGTTGCGGCTGTTAATTGTTTGTTTTGACTTTTGCTGCTGCATTCAGGAACACAATTTTTCGTTTTTGTTTTCTTCGTTTATCAAAAATACTGTTTGCTGTTTTTTTTTTTTTAGCTTAAAAACTTAACTACAATTTTTCACGCACGTAAAAAGACACTGCTGTTGTTGTTTTTTTCTTGAATATAGTGATGGACGACCAGTGTGGCCGTCTGTTGTGCTGAAAAATACTGATATCGATATGCAGCGGCAACAAAAATACCAAAGCTCGTTGCTATCGATAGGCAGCGTCAACAAAATACTAAAATTTGTTATTATCGATAGGCAGCGGCAATAAAATACTAAAGCCCGTTGGCATATCGTCTATCAATAATTATCGGCTTACAAACGGTGCAACGGGAACGGTGCGACTGCTTTTTTGAATGAAATGTTTGTTTATGCTTAACTTAAAACAGTTTAAAACAGTAGCTATGTGTTTGATGCAAGCAATCAGCAACTGTTTGTGCCAACAATCAATGGTAAGTCGTTCTGTCTCGCTATCTTTGCTGCTTTTATAAAAAATATTTGCTTATTGCGCGCTCTTCAAAATTGGTTTATTGATTTTTCCGTTTCCCATAGCTAAAATGCTGCACACGGAATCATTGCCCAATCATCAAGGCATTTACACGCCATTAAGTCAGGCAATGACCGATTCCGAGTCGGATGAAGAGATTGAGATACACAACGCCAGCAAGCATCGACAGCAGCAGCAGCAACAGAAACAATTGCAGGTACAGCAGCAGCAATCGCAGCAACAATCGCAGCAACAAACCCAGCTACAGCAACAGTCGCAACTGCAGCTGCAACAGTCGCAGCAACAGTCACAATTGCAGTTGCAGCAACAATCGCAGCTACAGCAGCAGCAACCGTCGCAATTGCAACTGCAACAACAGCGTTTTCGCAGCCGCATACCACCAAATACATTAGCATTAAAGTCGCCACACACGCGACCAACAGCAACACGCATTGTTGCTGGCGCGCAGCTGAAGCAGCAGCAACAACAGCAGCAGCAGCAGCAATATAAGCTAAACAGCAACATGCAAAACACATTCCGTTCGGTTATGCTCAGCGATCTGGGCGTCAGCAACAACACCAACAATAGCAGCAACAACAGCAACATGGGTGTTGAGTTCTCCAACTTTAATGGTGATTACGATGCAAGCGCCGATAATGTTGCCATCTTGGGCAACCAAACCGAACAGGCCAAGAATCTGCCCATGTCCACAATGCGGGGCTCTTGTTTTATAGCCTCATTGCTGCTGTGTCTGTTTGCTGTTGTTGGCTTTGTTTGGCTAATACCCTGCGGCAATGCGGATGGCACCGGCGCCTGTCCAGCGCCCGTGGATCGCCTGAAGACGCACAACTGGCTTAATAATTATACCAAAATAGAGCTAAGAGGTGGCGTTAATGTGGTGTCTGGTCTGCGCGCCTGGGAAAATAATTTAATATTTTTATATCGCGGCGATGTGTTCTTTCCCTCAGAATTCAGACCGAGCAATCATAAGCGTAATGGCATTATATCGCTGATAGGCAATTCGGGTGCAGTGTCCTGGTACGATGAGACGGTGGATGAACCGGTGGCCATTGATTGCTCGCTTTTAGATGTGGACAGCAATGGCAAGCCGGATTGCTTGGTCTTTGATGAGTATGGCGAACTGGGTGCCATTAATTCAGCCAGTGGACAGTGGTACTGGCGTTTTACGGATCACTCTGCTCATAAGCTGGATGCCTATGATTTTCCGCTTATACTGCCGGATTTGGATGGCGATGGTGTGCTGGATATATTGCATATATCTAGTTATATGCTGGAACATCGCACCAAGACGCTGTTGCAACAACCTGGAGCTAGTGCCGCAGAGCTTGCCGCACGCAATGTGCTGCGTTTGTTGTCGGGTCGCCAGGGTCTGCCCATTGGCGATGGCTTTCGTGTGCACGACTGCCAGCAACTATCCCGGCTGCAGCTGGAGGCTGTGGAGCATGGCACTAGCAGCATTAGCTACAGTTGCTGGCGCAACAATACAGAACAACAACGCTCCAAATCGCTAGCAGAGCTCTATGCTTTGATTACAAATAAATCTATTGTTGGACAACGTTTGTCTCCATCCGCAAAGATCGCACAGCATCGTCGTCATGGTCAGCGTCGTCATATGGATGCACAGCGTAATGTTTATACGCTAAGCGGGCGAGATTTGCTTGTAGAGAATCGTGGCAAGTGTCCCGATTGCAATGTTACTTTTGTGCTGAGTGAAACACGGGATGGCAAGCGTCAAACGTTGCGCAATTTCACCAATAGCGGCATGTATGGCATGGTTCCTGCACAGTGGTACTTTAAGAATACCAAATCCAAGATGTCTGGCTTTGTCATCAAGTTCTGGAAGTGGCATGGCTCGGTTAAGCAACAGCAGCAGCAGCAGCAACAACAGCACAGCAGCGGCAACAACAGCGTGGACAAGAGCTACAATTATACAAATAGCAGCTCCAAGCAATTAAATGCCATTAGAGAAAAGGATAAGAACAAGGACAAGTCATATACTAAGAAAAAAACACAACAACCGCAGCAACAACGACTTAAGCGTGAGCAGCAGCAACAACATCTAGAGCGCGAGCAGCAACATCTAAAACGCGAACGCTTTAAACGTGAACAGCAGCAGCAGAGAAGTGTGCAGCAGCAACATTTTAAACGCGAGCAGCAGCAACATTTAAAAACTGAGCAGCACCAGCAGCAACATCTACATCGCGATCAGCAGCAACACCTAAAAAGTGAGCAGCAGCAACTTCTAAAACACGAGCAGCGACAACATTTAAAACGCGAGCAGCAGCAACAGCATCTAACAAGTGAGCAGCAGCAGCAGCAACATCTAAAACGCAAGCAGCATCAACATCTAAAAACTGAGCAGCAGCGTCAGCATCTAAAAACTGAGCAGCAGCAACACTTTACAAGTGAGCAGCAGCAACATCTTAAACGCGAGCACCGACAACATCTAAAAACTGAGCAGCAGAAACATTTTCAAATTGAGCAGCAACCACACCTTCAAAGCGAACAGCAACAACACTCAAAAAGTTTGCAGCAACAACAACATTTGCAACGCGACCAGCAGCAACACCTTCAAAGTTCGCAGCAATCACGCTTCAAACGTGCACATCAGCAATTTTTACATGATTTTCCCGCGCACACCGATGAATTTGATGAATTTGAGCACATAATGCCCATAGTAAAACGTGAAGCATTCACTGTGCACGCCAAGAATCAAAGCAAATCAAGCAACAACAATGCGCAAACGCAGCAGCAGCTAACGAAAAATTATAAAATGCAAATGATAACAGAAACAGTTATATTGGTATTATTTATAGGCGCCGATACGCGCATTGAAAACACCTCCCAGAGCAACATTGTGCAATTCTGTCGCAATGAACGCAATGATGAAGAGATTGTCTGTCAGCCGGATTTAACCAATCAGGAGAACTCCATGCTTATAGCGGATCTGGATCAGGATGGCTCACAGGAGTTGGTCTCCTATATGTCCACCTTTGTGCAATCGAATGTGGATGATCCGGAAAGTGATTGGAAACTGGTCAGCTATGTGCGTTTGCTGCGTCTGCAATCGGAGCTACCAGCTTACTATGATGAGGAGAAACGCAACTAGGCTAGGGCAGGGGGACTGCAGAATGCGAAATGCGGAATGCGGAACACGAAATGGTAGCCACCTTGGAACGTGCATTTAAAAATTATAAACACTGCGGCGTATGCGTATCATCAACAACACCCAGTTTACCCAGTACAGTACTTAGTAGTTAAATTGCTAGTTGCATCTATTACAATTAACACTTGACACTTAACAATTACGATTGTATATTACAAAATAATAATAATAGTATCCTTTTCTAGACTCCCAAATAAACGATATAATAACTATTGCATCTTTTGTTAATATACTTTAAAGCAGGCAAAGAAAATAAGTGTAGGAAGAAAATTTGCCACGGAAGGCTGAAATACACCATAAAATTTGACTAATAAAATATACATCATAAAAAAAAGATAAGTAATTCTTAGGCCTGTTCCGTTTTCCACTTTCATAAAATGCGAAATTGATTTACCCTTAATGGGCGAAAAAAATTATGCAGGCCTGTTTCGTTTTGCCAATGTGATTTTCGCTTAAATGTTCACATTTTCACTTTTAATAAGATTTTGAGGATTGAATTCACTTTCATTTGATCTAGGATTGAACTAACTGACATTGACATATAATTCAATTCACAAGATGATTAAAGGATCCGCAAAATGTTGCCAAAAGTGAAAATATATATTATCAAGAAATTTTGTTAAATTAAACTCAAGATATAACTTTTATTTCGGATTTAGATGAAAGAACTTTATAAAAAGAGCTACTTCTGATTTTTTAAATAAAACTCAAGTAAAAAAAGGTCCATTTCTGATTATTTTTAAATAAAACTCAAGAAATAACTTATTTCTGATAAAAAAAAAAAAATGGAGGAAATAAGAATAATTCCTGATTTGTATAAAAGAAATAACAAAATAATTCTTGTTAATAAAAAATTTAAAAAGAAATCAAATTATAATTCGTATTATTGATTTGTATAATAAAAATTCAAAAATAAATACTGAAATTGTTATCGTTAAATTTGCTGCTGCTTAAAGAATTAATATAAATTGATCCTGTCATATTAGAGCAAAGTTATATACAGATTTAAAAGATCTCCAGCGAACTTCAGTGCTGATCACCGTAAAGAAAAGACAAACATGTTTAAACGACTTAAAAAGTTAATCATTTTTGCATTTATTTAAAAAAAAAGAACCATCTACCACCAATTGTGGTAGCTACAAAACAGCCCTAACAACTCCCCCCGTTTTCCCCCCCAGACCTCACCTAGATGTCCACACGTTTGTAGTAGGCGGTCAGAAAGCTATTCGATGACCATTGCTCGTTTATCATTTTGAACTCTTTATCCAGACGTTGCAGTAAGCTCACACCGTCCAAGTAATCTAACTTCTTGAGTGTGTGATAATGCTGCAAATGGTTTTAAAATAAAGTATATTAAGTAAGAAAAGCGAGCAGTGTATAATATATTTATGCGTAAACTGACCTCGGCTGTGGTGCTGGAAATGTGTTTGGCAACCACAAGAGCTTCATCGTTGACACTGCGCGCCTTGCAACACTTGTCAATAAGGCAGTTTGGTGGCACAGCCAGATCCGTTGCCTGGAGTCGCTCGCCCAGCAAAAATAGACGTGAGTGCTAAAAAGAGAATGAAAAACGTTTGATTAGAGCGCTTAGTTTAACTGCGTTGTATCATTATAACTTACGACTTGACTGGAGACCTTCGGATGTTTGTTCCAAAATGCATAACCCTCCGGCGTCTGTCCCATTTTTGCGTAGGTTGTCTCAAAGGAGCTATCGTCAGCGGCAACGACATAGTCGAAGAGCGGCAATTGCATAACGCCCAGATTCTTTAGGCTGCCCACAATGCCAGCCACCAAAGGCTTGTGGAATGTAGCCAAAGTGCGCAGATATGATCTGGTTAAACAAATTAAATAAACAAGTTAAAATATGCGTTTTTAAAACTTAAAAGGTCTTTTTCGGTTTTTAGTTTAAACAAGAATTTGCGGTATTATTTCACTTTGATTTTATATCCGGACAAAATTAATTTTAGGATACTTGGATTGGGAATCAATTCACTATTAAAACCATTGAGTGTTTCCATTCTAATAAGATATTGCGGAACTAATTCACTTTGATTTTGAGTTAGAATTGAAATAGCTTGTTAGGAATCTTGGATTAGGATTCGTGGACTACGATTAAAGAATTTAAGAAAGTATATTTTTCTTAAATGTTCCCGTTTTCACTTTTAACAAGTTTTTGTGAAATTAAATCACTTGTACTTGAGTTCAGAATGACTTAACTTTTTTTTAGAACCCACTGTTCAAGCAATTAAATTTAATTTTATGGAAGTGAGTGTACAGCAAAAGTTTTCATTTTCACTTTTAACAAGATTTATCGAAATAAATTCACTTTGATTTTAAGTTCGATTCGACTAAATTTGAGAATGTGAACGAACTCAACGGAAATAATGAGTCTCAATACTTAGGCAAACATAGTTTTAGTTACCGCATAACTTGGGTGATATTAAAAACCGGCATTGTCCTCAAAATAATGCCAACTCACTTGATGGCCAAAGCCATTTGTGTAGCGCTATTCTTGCGCTTCTCCGGCGTGCCACCAACTAGCTCCTGTCCCACAATGCCCTGACAAAACTGTGATCCCTGCACGGAAAGCAAGACTGTATTGCAATCATTGCTTTTGTCCAGCTTGTTGAGCATTTCGGTGAGTTTCTGCAGCAGCTGCAGTTTGTATGTATGCCCAATTTTGCCTTGATGCAAATTGATAACCAGATGTGCAACCTTTTCCAGTTTATGCAGCGTGACGAGTTCCGCTTTAGGCTTTGGCTCCTTATGCGCCACGACACCGCGTTTCATATCATGCGCTAGTGTTTGCTGCGGCGCTGCAGCATCATCGCTTCTTTGGTTGGATTTCGTTTCTGGTTTCAAGAACTTGAACGAGGGATCAGTGCTGCCTGTGGGCACATCTGTTGCATCGGTGTCCGACAGATTGGCTACTGCAGCGGGCTTTGTGTCCAGCGAGTCCGGCCGACTAGCAGAGGCATTGCTCGAGTAGGAACTATTGGAACGACGACGCATTATCATGGATTCCTCGCTGGCACGCTGCTTGTAAACATAATCCCACGCAGCGGAGGGTCGTGCATTTTTAGACTTGGTAAAAACAGCGTCTACATCTGTTGTTGCTGCTCCTCCTGCGCGCTTGCTGGCCTTTGGACTATCCTTTTTGGTCGTTGTAGCAGTCACCTCTGCGACGTCAATCGCTGCTGTTTTTAAGACCTGAAAAGCATTTTGATTGATTATTTGTAACAGACTACCTTGTAATATGACTTACTCGTCCGCTTAAGGTTAGCGAACGCTTTCGCATGCACGGCTTGTTGGCTAACTCGCCGCCGCTGAGCTCGCGCTGTTCCCGCTCCACAGCTTGCATCATATTGGCGGCACCCTCGTCACCCATTAGCTTATCAATTTCCGTTATTTTCTTCTTTTTGGCAGCAGCTGCACCATTTGGCAGCACACTCGGCGTCTGAGCGCGACGCTTGGGCGGCGATACGGCACGGCTTTCCAATAGCTTTGATGGCGTTGCGGCACGCTTGGCTGCCGCTTTGAGTGGCGGCTCCTTGGGCGTCATTGGACGCGCTTTTTTTGGCACTGTTTCCAGGTTGTTTGCTTTTGTTGCAGCTGTTGCTGCGATGGTTTTTGCAACTGTTGTTCCTGCTGCTGTTGTTGCAGTTGCTGCTGCCGCTGCTGCTGCTGCTGTTGTTGCTGCTGCTGTTGTTGTTTTCGCGATCTTTGTGCTGGCATATTGCGCAAAAGATTTTTGTGTTTCAGGCACATCGGGATCCCAAATAATCTTGCGTTTAATTATGCGCGTACGCTTGAAACCTGCTAAATATAATTATTTACTTTTGGCAAACATTTTTGAAACAGTATCGAAGTTTATTAGAACACATATGCTCTCTTGGTATATTAAAAAGTAAAAAAAAGTACCGTACAAAAACTTAAATAGCAAGGGATTGCTCCTGTGATAGCTGTAAGATATAAACGCCCGATCTTAATCGTATCACGACGTCATGCTTGGAGCATACTAAGATTTGAAATGGTTAACATCGTGCTACAACAAGAAGCAGCTGTACCTAGTTTCATCAACATAGCTTCAATGCGAGTTGAGTTCACATAGAATAGTTAGATAGATGGATAGTCAGAAATGGCTAGCTTGACTCTGTCTGTTGATGCGGAACAAGAATATTTATAATTTATTGGATCGGATATGAATCTGAATCTCTCTTGGATTTGATCTTTCTTGCACCTGATCTTGAATCTGATATCTCTTGGATGTGATCTCTCTTGGATCTGATCTCTCCTGGATCCGATCTCTATTGGATCTGATCTCTATTATACCTGATCTCTCCTGGATCTGATCTCTCTTGAATCTTTTATTTCTAATCTAATCTTTCTTATATCTAATCATTCTTGTATCCAATCTTTCTCTACTCTAATTGATGCTTACCTGTAGGTTCCACATTGCTGCTAGTCTGCTCCAAGGCTGGCTTTAGCTTATCAACTGTTTGTTGTTTCTGGGTGATGGATTTCAGCACAACCTTTACGCTGCCAATGTATTGGTTGGATTCGGTTGGAGTAGATTTCTTGACAGTGGATCTTTTTGTGGCAGTTAAGGCACTGGAATTGGAAACTGAATTATCGCTGGCGCTGTCGTACTCGTTCCAATCATCGTTGAGTGTATTGATAATGTCCAGCGGCGGCGACTGCTGCGGCGACGGCTGTTGCGACTTCTGCGGCGACTGCTGCGGCGACTGTTTAGGAACGGGCGTATCCCGGCGACGTGCCTTCTGTGCCGTTAGATCGGCCATTTGCTCGAGGGCGACGGCACGTGCTTGCTCCGGCGATAGCTTTGCTTTGCCCAGCGATGTGGCATACTTGGCACCTGTTTTGGAGAGGGATGGAGGCGCCAATGGACGATGACTGAGAGCGCTTGCAAGATTGTTGTCGCTGGTATCGTCAATTTCCATAATCTCATATTGCCCCTCGCCCTCAATGGTTACGCCCACATTGTCAAGCTCGGCCAGCGCCAGTTCAATGCTGGACTTTGGTTCAAGTGTTTCAGCAGATTGCTCTTTTTTCAGCTCCCGTTTGAGCTCCTTTTTTTGCTCCTTTTTCTGCTCCTTTTTCAGCTCCAGTTTCAGCTCCTTTTTCAACTCCTGTTGGAGCTCCTTTTTCAGCTCCTGTTGCAGCTCGCCTTTCTGCTGCTTTTTTTGTTCCTTTTTCAACTCCAGTTCTCGTTCCTGTTTCTGCTCCTGTTTCAGCTCCTGTTTCAGCTCCAGTTCCCCCTCCAGTTCGCGCTCCTGTACCTGGTCCTTCTTCAGTTCCTTTTTTTGAACCCGCTCCCTTTTCTGTTCCCGCTCCTTTTCTTGCACCTGTTCCCGCTCTTTTTCTTGCACCTGTTCCCGCTCCTTATCCACTTCCTGCTCCTGATCGGTGCCCTTTAACAGCGCTATTAGATCCAGCTCCTCCAACGGCGTTTGCGTTGTAGGCTCCTCTTTGAGCTCTTGGCTTTTGATTGGTGTGCAATGTCTTGATCCCTGCGCCATCTCATCTCCAAGCTGTGCATCATTGCAGCCGCTGCCGCTGCCATTCGCCGCTGAGCTGCCGCTGCCCGCATGCAGCTGATCTGCCTCTACTCCTATTTGATTGCACTCGGTTTGTATATTATGCATTTTAGCTATTTCCTGCTCCAATGAACTCAACTCATCCAGTTTGTCCATTTTGTATGTGGCTTCCACGCTATTCGAGATTTTCTTTTGCTCAGCGCCCGCTTTTTCTGCTTCTGTTGCTGCTTCTTCTTCTACTTCAGCTATGCTGTTGATTTCCGTTCGGTGCATTGCTGGCAGTTCCAATTTGTTGTCTGCTACTTCGGCCATTTTTCAACTGCCTATCGACAATATTTAATTAAAAAAAAATTCACACAAAAATTATAAATTCCTATGCACTTCGGGCAAATCTATTTTTTTCATGCACTTTCTGCAACAGCGGCCATTTTATAGTGATGAGCATTAGACATTTGATATCGCATGTAGTTTGCTAAATAGTGTGACCAGATTCGATTAATCTACAGTACATGTTTGTTGCATCGCATTAAATATCGTATAGCAACTATCGCTTTCCGTTTGCTGGTAGATCAACATCTATCGATTGCTACGTTTATACGCACGAACTCAATTGCAATTTGAAAATACACCTATTTTATAGAGCAATTCAATTCACAAATTTAATCGCAGAGAGATTTGCAACAAAATTGAAATATTAACAGTCAATGGAGCATTTCACAAAACTATATTGGAATAAGAACTCCAATCAATCCGAGACTTTTGAATACCTCTTAGTTTTTGATTTTAATTTGCTTTTTAATTTTAGTCTTTATACACAATCAGCGATTTCGCACAAAATCATAAGAACTAGTTCGATTAATTAATTTTATTGTTTTATAATTTGTTTGTTGAATTCAAAATTCAAATGAAAACGGATTGAGTGAAAAACAAATTAAAAACGTTTACTGCTCGCCCTTAATACATATCGCGATAGTTGCTTACAACATCGATAGTTGCAGCGACAACTGAACTATCGATATCGAGAAGTATCGAATTGCTGCCCCCTACACCACACCGATGAATACTTGATAGAAAAGAGAAGAAAAAGTCTCATCTGTAGCAGGATAAACGCTGATAAGAGGGGAATATTTGTTTATTTTCACGCAAGTTAAATAAAAATTGGGCATATAAAGAACGTTAAGCATTAAGTTAAAAGCAAAACATACAAATAAAACAAAAACAAACAAACGTTCGGTCGCCTGGCAGCAGCGACAACAACTAAAAACCGAAGCAAAAAAAAACAAATATACACAAAAATCGTGGCCGAAAGGACAAACGACAGGATGTGGGACTCGTCAATGTTTCTGAGCACATTGACGCCAAAGTTTTATGTGGCGCTCACAGGCACGTCCAGCTTAATCTCTGGATTAATATTAATATTCGAATGGTGGTATTTTCGCAAATACGGCACCTCATTTATTGGTACGCGTTTTTTCCTGTCAAGAGATTTTTATTTTTGTTAAATTTTGTTGAATTTGCAGAACAAGTATCCATCAATCATATTAGCCCCTGGATTAATGGCAATGATGCACAATCGGATAATGGCAGCGCCAGCAGCAGCAGCAGCGGCTCCAGTAGCAGCAGCAATGCTGGCGGCAACGCGGGCAATGGTGGGGGAGGGGGTGGTGGTGCGGGTACCACAGGCAATAGCACTGGCACACCCGAATGCAAAGTCTGGCGCAATCCCTTGAATCTCTTTCGTGGCGCCGAATATCAACGCTTCTTTTGGGCCACCAGCAAGGAACCTTTAACGTATTACGATATGAATCTAAGCGCACAGGATCATCAGACATTCTTCACCTGCGAGGGCGATGCACGCAAGGAGGAGTATGAAATCATGCAGACAGCGTGGCGTGAACGTAATCCCATGCAACGCATTAAATCCGCACACAATGCGCTGGAAATCAATGCGGAATGTGCACCCGCATATATACTGCTGGCGGAAGAGGAGGCTATGACCATTTTGGAGGCTGAGAAGATACTTAAAACGGCGTTGAAAGTAGCCGAAATCAATTATCGCAAGTCCCAAGCCACACAGCATCAAGGTGCCATCGCCGATGGCGTGCACAGGCGGGATACGAATGTGCTCATCTACATTAAACGTCGTCTGGCCATGTGCGCCAGGAAGCTGGGTAAACTTAAGGAGGCGGCAAAGATGTTTCGGGATCTAACCAAGGAGATACCTTCCATCATGAGCGTGCTGAACATACATGAGAATCTCATTGAGACGCTGCTCGAGATGCAGGCGTATGCCGATTGCCATGCCATATTGGCCAAATATGATGATATATCGCTGCCCAAATCGGCCACAATTTGTTATACAGCTGCGTTGCTGAAGGCACGCGCTGTCGCTGATAAATTTTCACCGGATATAGCCTCCAAACGTGGCTTGAGTCCGGCTGAAATGAGCGCCGTGGAGGCTATACATCGTGCTGTGGAATTTAATCCGCATGTGCCCAAATATTTGCTGGAAACAAAGCCATTGATTTTACCGCCCGAGCATATACTTAAACGTGGCGATTCCGAGGCGCTGGCCTATGCATTCTTTCATTTGAAGCACTGGAAACAGGTGGAGGGTGCATTGAATTTGCTGCATTGCACCTGGGAGGGCACATTCCGTATGCTGCCATATCCATTGGAGCGTGGCCATCTCTTCTATCCATATCCCACATGCACCGAGTGCGCCGATCGCGAACTCCTGCCGGCCTTTCATGAGGTCTCCGTCTATCCAAAAAAGGAACTACCCTTCTTTATACTCTTCACGGCGGGATTGTGCTCATTTACCGCCCTGCTCGCATTGCTAACGCATCAGTATCCGGAGCCGATGGGTCTGCTGGCACAGACAGTACTTACCTGGATTGTCTACCCGATCCAGTTGCTCAAGGAGCGCATTGAGGCATTCTGGCCGTGTAATCTGCTCCAGCAATTGTCACGTGTCTAAGTTAAGCTATATCTGAGAAAAAGAAGCCAACGCACACAATATATGCACACCACTACACACACACATACACACACACACACACACTATCTCATATTTACAGATTCTTCATCAACTTTCATCAGGCATCAGGATGGATTTAAACGCAACGCATCCAAAATGATAACCAATCCAAAACTTACAAGAAAACAAACAAGCATACATATACATACTTATATAAATACATATATAGCATATATCTATATATATAAATATATATATATACATATATATTTTGGATCTTTGTCTGTGTTTCGTGAAAATAATAAAACAAAAGCAAGTATAAACGCATTCTGACATCAGAATACGTATACCCAGCTCAATAATACCTAAAAACTATATAGTATTTCAATATTGTTTAAATCACAACTTTGTTCCTATAGCTATAGTGGCTATATCTATGTCCGATAATTACTTTTGTGTTTTTGCATGTGTGTTTTTAAGTGTTTAGCTTGGCGCTCATATATTTTTTAAGTTTTCTATTAATATATATAGTTTTACAAAATACAGAAATAATCATTTTTAATATTTATTTAAACATTATTTTGTGTTGATTTTTTTAAACTTATTTATTAGATTTGACTGTTTAACAGTCCTTCACAGACGTCACATTTTTGGAGAGCGCTTGGATTTGGATTTAGTTTCAAAAAAATGTCTTTTACAGTCTTTAAAATGTTGTCAGTTTTGGTTTCTAACTGTTCTAAAGTATCATGACGGTAATTCTTCAATACCTCTATGCCAATATTATATAGAACCGTTTCCGATGATATGGCAAACTTTAGCCATTTAGTTAGATCTTTTCTGATCTTATCCATGAACAAATTCAATAATTCAAGTATATATTCCAACATATATGGCTTCAACTGATCCGAAAAGGAAAGTAAGACTGTTTTAAAACTTTCTGGATTTCCAACGTTTTCAGATATATTGTCACCAAACTTCTCGAGTATTTCTTCAATTTTTCCATACGCAGTTTGCCCGTTGTCCAACATTTCCACAACTTTTTCTACAGTTTTGTTCGTTTTATCCTGCGTCACCAGAGTTCCAGTAAAGCCTTTGCCCCTTCTGGAACCAACTTCAGCAGTATGCTTTTCCGGTATCGGCTGCTTCACCTGACCAAGTATATCGGGTCCAGCATTATGCTGTACGCTGGCACGCAAATCAGCTCCTTTAGTTATAACCTGCTCGTTTAACATAATACCCTCTCCGTGAGAGGCAAAGGCAGGACGTATTCCTTTCTGGTTTAGTTGCTTGTTGATCTTATAGAGATCATTAAACTGCTGCCGGGAAGGTATCTCATTCACATGACGTATTATATCAACTTTACCCTGCGTGGGACCCCTGGCACGAATTGTCTCCTTGGTCAGTTTATCGAACATGCGCCTGCAAAGTGAATATAATAGGTATTTATTTTGGAATCCGCAATCGATTTTAATGCAAAATCAATCTAAAGCTTAAAATATGACCAAAATGCCTTTCTGCATTGAAATCGGTGCAGTTTTGACAAAGTTATGCGAGTCCTGCTTTGAATGTTTCAATCCATGATACAATGATCTAATCTAAGTTAGTTTTATCATGGTTTTAACCCCACAAATAGGAAATCGTAACAGCTAATTCCGATATAAACTAGCATTTCTCAGCGTGCGATGCTAGGCACTGCAAAAATCATATTCGCTTCACCCATACAGCCTTGACTAAATTCCCACCCAGAAAGGGTGAATTTTCCTGAAATTTGGTATGCAGTCATTAATGAATTTATATATTGATCCATGAAACTACTGTAACATTTTCAGCTTTCTAGCTCTTATGGTTTGGGCCCTGCGTTTGGTTGCCAACAATTGTTTAATAGAAGAAATATAGATATATAGCTTACCTCTGTCGAACGCTCAGAGTCTCACGATAGCTGCCTATCTTGCTATTACTCGTCTCGTTTACAATAGTCGATGCCAGCTTGAAGTTATAAACACTGTGCGTGAAGAGGACCAGCGAAGCGGATAGCTGCATTACGTCCATGGCAGATATGTCATCTTCATCATTAGCTTTCTGCAAACACATTAAATGTTATCTAGGAATCGAAACCATTAATACCAATTAACTAACCATAATCAAATCAAATACGCCGTTGACCAAACCACCGCCAGATAAAACCATTGAAGTGATATTCATGCTATTCACAGTCAATTGGGTGGCCTGGGAAGATTATCAAGTTAGCTCAGATTTAAACTAGGCATGTCCAGGTTCACACTTACGGTGCCCACTTTGTAGCCTGCGTTGGTGACTTCGGACATGACGCTCGTTGCACCCGCCGCACCAATTCCCACAGCGCCACCAATAAATCCAAGCCAATGATTGCGCGCCGCAGGATCATCTAAAGTGTTGGACTGCTCATGCTGATTGCGATCAACTAGCTTACAAAGGGAACGGACCGATGAATAACCCACACTTATCATGCCCACAGCAGCAGCTACAGCAAGCACAGGTGCTGCCACAGTTACAGCAGGTAGTAGCGCAGCAATGGTTACGCCCGCTGCTCCCAATCCACCAATTGCTGAGCTCGTGTCCAATACGCTGAGCGTTACGCCCGGCAACGATCCCTGTGGCGTTACGCATGTTACCAGCTGTACTTTCCCTTTAGCACTGAGATTGTAAACGCCTCGACGAGGTGCTACCATAATACCAGCTGGCAGCTCATTATTATTCAAGTAGGATCTCCAGTTCTGATAAACTCGCCCGTTCGCATCCACATAGATCATACAGCAATTTGAACTATCGTTTCCACTGACCGTTGCTATACACAAACAGAAAGTTAGAAATATGTTATTGGTGGAACTTTGACAAGATTTCTGTTCTGTTCTTACGCAGGCAACGGCGTGCACGAAAAACTGGATGACAGGACCAGGATTTTGAGTGCTCCGCATAATCCTCATCCAATGTTCCAGTTGCAACTAGCACGTAAAAGATTGATGTCAGCGACTGTTGATTCGTGTATTTACCTGCAAGATTATAAAATTAAACAGCTAATAAAGCTCCAGTATAAAGCACCGGAGCTTTGAAAATTAGATTTCCGGAATACTGGTATGCAGTCACTGTTGAATTTTTCGATAGATCTTTGAAAATGAATTTGAACCTATTGGGATGATAAAAACAGGTTGCATACAATAGTTTTCAGCTAATTTTTCACATTTTCCGACAGAATATTTGCAAAATCAATTCTAAGTGCGCAATTTCAGCATAAGACAAAATTACTGTACACATTTTAGCCTTTTAGCTCGTATGGCTTGAGCCCTGTATTGATTGCCAAACTCTTTTACATACATATATATATATATATAGATGAGTACAGGGTACCTTGAAGTCAACTTAACCATAGTCTACTTACGCTGTGCCCAAACGCTGTTGAACAAAGTTTCACGAACTCTTTCATTCGCACCTCGCATAAGCTCATTAATTTTAGTTCTCAATATGTGAGCTTGATTATTTGATAAGCTTGATAAGTAGAAATGTATATATCACAATGCATTATTATCACAGTTGAATGCACAATACATACAGGTCCCATATTGTATAGTCACTATATCCGAGCGATTCGGCAAATGATTGCTGCACTTCCCGTATGCTACGCGACATTTGGAAAGGTTGATAAAGGTCTTTCTCCTCGAACTGGTTGGGTGCAAATGAGTTATAGTTTTTGCTTTCGATCGCGTCAGCTACTAACATTATCAACTGTATAACTCTTATCTAGCTTTTAAGTTTACCTGCAATCGTATCACAATATTATCAAACATTCATTTTAATAAAGCATATATATATATATCACTAGTATATCATCATAAATAGGCAATTACTCAATTTTAAATCAGATTATCTGCTGTCTTCAGAAAATGCATGAAATAGTTTTACATGTGCTTTGTCAGGTGCACATTTATTGAATATATGATAAAATATATATATAATACAAAATACAGAAATTTACTTGCTTAAACCTTACTCTTTGTTGACCAATTATTGTCTTTGTGCATATATGTTGGTAATTATCAAAAGTATTTTATTAGTTGTGCGCTCTTTATAGGTTACAAATGTTATAGTAACCATCACAGACATTACACTTTGTAAGCAGTTCCGGATAACAATTTGGATTTAGTGACAAAAAGTAATCCCTCACAGCGTTTAAAATTTGGATTGTGCTCTCAGATATCTGCATAAGAGTATAGCCACGATAGTTATCCAAAATTTGTTTACCCAATCTATATAGCACCGATTCGGAGGTAATATAAAACTGTAGCACCGTTTCTAATTCATCCCACATGGTATCCATAAATGTTTGAGTCATATTAAGTACATAGCTTAGCACATCATCGTTCATATTATCCGCCAAGGAAAGTAGCGCATTTTCAAAACTTTCAGCATTAATGATATGCTCAAATATAGATGATCCATAGTTCTTGAGTACTAAAAGCACACCATTAATCATAATGCTGCTGCAACGCAGTGCATCAACACCCAAAGCATAATTGTTATTCTTGGCATCCGTCGATTCTAGCGATGTTGGATTTGGTCCAATTAGCCGAGTTGTTCCAGCGAAACCACGTCCATTGATGCCACCCACTGCACCCTTATAGCTCTCCGGAATTGGTTGCGTCACCTGGCCAAGTATATCGGGTCCAAGATTATGCTGTACGCTGGCACGTAATTCCGCACCGTTGGTAACAACCTGTTCGTTCAGCACAATGCTGGAGCCTTCGGCAGCAAAAGTGGGACGTATTCCTTTCTGGTTTAGTTGCTTGTTGATCTTATAGAGATCATTAAACTCCTGCCGTGACGGCATCTCGTTCACATTACGTATAACATCAATTTTACCTTTCGTTGCGCCCCTTGTACGAATTGTCTCCTTCGTTAACTTATCAAACATTCGTCTGCAAAGTTCATACTTAATATATATTATATTACATAATCACACTTATGATAGCTTACCGCTGTCGATTGCTCATAGTCTCACGAAAACTTCCTATCTTGGCATTACTCGTCTCGCTGATAATAGTCGAGGCCAACTTAAAGTTGTACACACTGTGCGTGAAGAGCACCAAGGAGGCGGATAGCTGCAGTGCATCCATGGCAGAAATATCGTCCCCATCATTGTATTTCTGTAAGCATATTAAACATTAGCTGGCAATGATTCAGTTAGATATAGATATATACCCTTGCAAAACATTTTTCCATACAAAAACTTTATTTTCGTTTGATTGTTACTATGGAAGCTATTAGATATAGTCGCCCGGTTTTGATAAAATTTGGTCAGCATGACAAAACCATACTTAAACTCTGAATACGTAAGATTGGTTGAGATAGTTTGAGAAACAAAGAAGTTTTTCATACAAAAGTCAGCTATATGATATAGTTTTCCGATACGACCGGTTCTGACATATATACATCCTACTCTAATAAGAAGCAGCTGTATCAAATTTCATCAACAACACTTCATGAAAAGACTAGACTGGAACATGTATATAGATGGATCGTTAAAAATTGTTAGTTGGCTCGGCTATTGATGCTGATCAAGAGAGAGCTACTCATTTTGTTACAAAATTAAAGCACCACCAGCAAGAGTATAATATACAAAATGCCTTCCAATTTACTCACCAGAACCAATTCGATGACGCCGTTGGCCAATCCACTGCCAGATATCATAATGGAGGAGATATTCATGCCATTGACAGTCAGTTGAGTGATCTGAAAACGTAGTCAAGTTAGTTTAAAGTTGAACTACGCCAAGTCAATTGCGTCTCTTACAGCGCCCACTTCCCGACCAGCATTTGTGGCAACCGTCAATGCTTTTGTTGCACCCGCCGCACCAAGGCCCACTGCGCCAGCCAGTACGCCAATCCAATGATTGCGTGCAGTACGATTGGTCACATTGATCGACTGCTCGTGCTGACTGCGATCAACTAGCTGTGCGCCAGAACGTGCCGTTGCATAGCCAGCGGAGGCAAGACCCACAATACCAGCGGCAGCCATAACGGGTGCAGCAACAGGCAGTGTGAGGAATGCAGCAACGGGCACACAAGCAGCGGCAAATCCACCAATTGCTCCTGTCATGTCCAGCATACCAAGCATCTTGCGGTGTGGCGTGCCCGCTGGTGTCATCCATGATTCCAGCTGAACGTCGCCTCTAGCACACAGATTGTAAACGCCTCTGCGTGGCGCCACCATTATGCCAGCGGGCAGCTCATTTTCAGCCACGTAAGAGTTCCAGTTCTGATAAACCCGTCCGTTCTCGTCTATAAAGATCATGCAACAATCGGAGCTGTTGTTGCGCCTCTCTGCATTATTTCTATTGTCATTGGCTGCAGCCGACCTTATACAACGACGTGCACGAAAAACGGGATGACAGGACCAGGATTTGGAATCCTGTGCAATGTTGTGATCCGTTTCTTCGGTGGCAACCAATACATAGAAGATTGTTGTGAGCGACTGACGATTGGTATATTTACCTGCAAGAGAAATATAATTAAAGCTTTGACATATATATACAAAAATGAAAGAAAAGTAATCTTCGGTCTACCGAAAAGTTGTTGCACAAAAGTTTTTCATATGAAAAATAAATTTTTCACTGATAGTTATTATGGCTAGTAGTCCGATTTTAATGAAACTTGTTCTGCATGAAAAAAAAAAGACACTAAATTGTGTACTAGCGAGTTTGGTTGAAATATGCATAAGCAAAACAAGTTTTTCATAGCAAAACTAATTTTTCAACCGATTCTTCCTATGGCAGCTATATGATACAGTTATCCGATACGGCCGACTCCGACATATATAGATCCTGCCATAGTATGTATCATCTGTATCAAATTTCATTAACACAGCTTCAAGGACAGACTAGTTCACATAGAATAGTCATATGTATGGATAGGCCAAAATGGCTAGTTCGACTCGTCTGTTGATGCGTATTAGGAATATGTATACTTTAAGGGGTCGGAGACATCATTTGGACAACATTATAATTATACGATTAAAAAAGAATCCAACTTACGCTGATCCCAAACGCTATTGAACAATATCTCGCGAATTGTTTCATTTGCAGCACATTGTTTCTTTACTTTCTTTTCAGCTGCTTCCTTTTCCGCTTTCTGTTCAGCGGATAACGTGCTAGTTGCTTCGTCTTCAGCAACTTCCGGATCACGTATAAGCGCTTTGAGTTTCTCTTTCAATATGTGCGCTTGTTCATCAGATAAGCTTGATAATGAAGATATGGATTGATTGTATAATGTGACAAAGCGTACAGTCAACTCTACTGCGCAGTTATACTTACAGGTCCCAGATTATTCTATCACCAAAGCCAAGCGATTCGGCAAAAGATTGCTGTACTTCACGTATGCTGCGTGCCACGTTTTGCTGCTCCCCTTCACCATTATTGCTAGCTTCTGCCATTGTTCTTTTGCTTATTGATGTTGTATTTTTCCGTTCTGCTGCTGTACTGCAAATGAAATGGATTGCGAATTTGTGGGAAATACACTTCTTATAGTTGCGATCGCGTCATTTGTTAGCGACAACACACGAGCGAAACGTGTTTGATCGATAGTTTGCAGCGTAGCTTTTCGATAATAGTTGAAGTTGCGCAAAGAGAGCAAGATAACAATTGAAGTAATCGAGAGCACACTTATCGATAATTTAAGTTTTAAATTAGCCGTTGTATTTGATAATTCTTTTAATTGCCAAAAATTCAAAACTATTAGATAAAAAGTTCAGCTTAGGTAACAATTCTGAAATAATATCTAAAATTTATAAAATTACTAAAATATATATATATTCGAATTCAATTGTTTAAAGTTGCCAAAAAAAAAAGTTTAAAAATAAAATATTGTTCTAGAAGTTCGAAAACTTTGCTCTCTCTTCAAAGCGATGTTTTTAAATGTTCCATTGAAATTGCATTTTTGTAGTTTTTAATACCATTGTCAATAGAAATGATGGAAATTGCTAGACTTTTGTACATACAAAATTTTAAATTTATATGATACTGTTCCCTTTTCCGATTCCGATCAAAAAATTCGATATAGAAATTCTTAGCTATTCTGAATTATGCAGCACATGAAATAAAAAGTATTCAAAATGATCGGAAAAAGGTTATAACATATTCTATTTCTTAGGAAAACAGATTGACAAAATTGAAAATAAATCAGAACGAAAAGTGTTCGAAAATGGAAATAGCCCGTTTAAAAGACTTGTGAAAACCACAAAAATGTGAATTAATTTTCCAAAGTTTGCCTCACGTATAAACACAGGCTTATAGTTTATATATATGTATGTAAATAAATGCATACAGCATTCTTATTCTTACAAATACATATAAACAAAAACAAAAAAAAAACTCTTTCAGACCGGTTTCTCGCAGCAAAATGATGCTGCTGATTTTGGTTTTTGGCTTTCTTTGATTAGGTGACGTTGAACTTTGGCAAGCCGCATTGGGCAGCCCCCACACTGTCTGTGTGTTCCCCTTGATGATTCAGTTTATATATATATATAACATATACATATTGTATGTATATCCCATTTTGTATTTTCACATAGAAATGCAACAAGGCAAACACGCAAACGACTTTTACTTTTTTTCTTTATATAATACATTCAATTCTGCGATATCATTTGTGACATATTTAACTATATAGACTTTTATACTAAAGGCTAGTAGCATTTCTATTGACTCTTGCATTTTTAACATGCTAAGTTGCGTGCTAAAAAACATTTGGAAAAAAGTTTTGCGAGTAAGCTTTTTTTTCAGAGAAAACATGGAGAGCATGAACTGGACATTGAATAACCAGTACTGCGCTAGTGAGCAAGTGAGAGAGAGAGAGAGAGTAAGAGAAAACGAGAGAGCATTAATCGGCAGTCAGTTCAAAAACAGAATCTTGCTATAAGATTCAGTTCTGACAGTTCAGTTCTGTGGCCAATAGCGTGCTAAGCGGTTGTTAAAAGCGCACGAGTTTTTGTTGCAAATTAAAAAAAAAAAAAGCAAAAAATATTATCAAGTGTCTTCTCAAAGATACAACGGATAAAAACAAACAAAGCATTTCATTATTAATATTATTAGTTTGCCCTCGCCAAACGTAACCTACTCATTAAAATTCTTGGCATTTTCAATTAAAGTCATTTATTAATTGTAAAATGAGCGAACAGCAGCATATAGCACTTCAAATGGATAAGCTGGCAGATGAGAAAACGGCAGCAACAAATCAAGTAAGTTTCTGCCAACTTTACATTTACATACAATTTACATACTTACGAAACTTTAAACATTACGGAAGCCTAAACAAAGCGTTGAGCGGGAAAAACTCATTAAAATATATTTGTTTATACTACTAAAAAAACGTCTATCAAATTTTAGTATACACAAACTGATATAGTTATAAATCTGTACATATGTTTGTATAGCCTTTAGTTGATAATTGCCACAGTAAACATTGTTTAGCTTTTATGAAAGAAAAAAAATCCCAGATTACTCATAGTCTGGATCAAATCATTAAATGTTGGGCTTTTTCACAACTCAAATTTACACTGCATATACATAAGTTTATGCAATTATATATGTAAAATGGATTAATCAGTAGACATGACGGAAGCTGTGATGCATAATATTAAGTTTTGCATTTTGATTAGACTGCTTTTGTAAACAAAGAAAATATATTTTACTACATTTTTATACTTTACTCTTTCCTTGTTTTACAGTGTTATCAGGCCTGTTCCGGCTTCCACTTTCGGCAACATTTTGCGGAGTTGAAATTTCACTTAAGGTTCAAAATTGCCTTATTGTTCAAGTGAATTGAATCTTATCTCAATGTCAGTTTGCTAAATCCTTGCTCAAATGAAAGTGAATTCAAACTGCAAAATCTTATCTCTATCGTAAAAATGCGAACATTTAAGGGAAAATAACTTTCGCAATAACTTAACGAAAGTGGAAACAAGAACAGGACTTTTAATATGATCTTAGAACGAAATTTTAAATATTTCATATATTTTTTTTAAATTATTTGAAACTTTATTCCCAAATAACCCTCAAAAATATCTTTAACACCGAAAAACGAGTTCGTTTTCAAAAATTCAAAATTGAAAAACTCTTTTAAATCTTTTTCTAAAAAGTTTTAATCAAATTTAAATCTTTTTCTACGAAATTTCACATATTTTAATCAAAATTAAATTCAAAAATAGATTTAATTCAAATGATTTTTTATTATTTATAGGGTAATCATAATGCGGCGGTTGATGACATCGATGGACGTAATGTTCGCATACCACGAGCTGGTTGGTATACATATTAAATATTCATTTAATCACTCGTAACTCAACTTATTCATTCAATTTATGTGCTTTGTACTTTTAATTAAATGTATCTAAACAAACCTACAACTGCCTATATACAACATCATCTTCTATATCTATCAACAAACAACTTGTGTAAGATATATATAACTTTTTTTTGTGGACCAACTTGTAGTAACTTTTATCATATTTCTTGTATAGTACCCGAACTGGATGATGATGATAATGACGAACGACCTTATGCGAATGGCAATAATGCTGGTGTGGATGATGGCCTTTTAGGTGATGCTGATGATACTGGAAATACGAACATTATGCCTCAGATGCCCAATGGACGTGGTGGACGTCGTCCCAGCTATATGTTTCCCGGCTATAGTGGTCCGGAATTTGTTAACATTAATGGCGTAGAGACGCCTATACCAGATGTAAATGCCTATCAGCATAAAAAGACGCTGGCACAGGGCATGATGGACTTGGCGTTGCTTTCGGCAAATGCAAATCAGCTGCGTTATGTGCTGGAGACCAATACACAGCATCCATACTTTTATCCCAGCTTGATATTTATAACGCTAAGCATTATATTCCAGGTATGTGTCACATTTGCATATTGCCAAATTTTGCATTTATTTATGAGGGGTGTGTCTCATTTACACAGATTGCAGTCGGCGTTGGACTTATATGGAATGGACGGTATAACATTAAGAACGAACAGGAGATCTGTCGTGCGAACAAAATTAATAATTATACAGTCATTGGCATTTTCATTGTAACTGTTGTCAATGTATTAATATCAGCATTTGGCGTTGCCGAGCGTGCGCCCGTAACTACAACGTAATAGCGTCTTTGCGTTTCAAAAATATTATAAAAATTACATATATATTTTTAGAAAAATACTCACGATTTTACAAAATTCATTCGAGCTCATTTTCTTATGTTATATTTATGTTAAAATGCTATTGTGATAAATAAATCGAAATTTCATCAATTTGTATTGCGTTTGAATATTTGTGTTGGCGCGTAAAAACAAAACATCGCAATTTATCGATAGCACGACTTAAGCGAAACTGGTTTCTGGGAACACTTTTGATGACAGCACAACAAGCCCTTTAAAGCTGAGCTATGGTTTTGTGTGGCAATAAAGAACTTAACTTCAGCAACATTTATTCGAATCTTTTTGTATGTATGTAATAATGCTATTGTGATAAATAACTCGAAAGTTGATTAAATTGCGTTTGAATTCAAACTGATCGATAATTTGATTTAGGCAACAAGCCATGAGAACAGTTTCGATGACAGTACGACAGCCTAGTAACCATTCTAGTTATCGATAAATGTCTTATTGGTATTTAATTGTAATAGAGTACGGTCACTCTCTCTTCTCGATCAACCAGAAGCTTCGTCAAGAAATCGCATACCATTTTTAAATTTTATTTGAATTCATTGTGGCTGGAAACTGAAAAATTGCAAATTGAAAAATATCGATAAGACGTTGTATAGGAGTCTATACACCTCACAAATAGTCCGTACTAAGCTGTGTTTGATGAGAACAGATGAATTTGAGAACAACAGATAAAGCCAGTGGTTGAGAGCATGAACTGGAGATTGTATAACCAGTACTTCGCTAGTCAGCAATAAAGAGATAGAGAGATTGAGAGAGAGAGAGGGTGAGAAAACAAGAGAGCATTAATCGTCAGTCAGTTGAAAAACAGAATCTTGCTATAAGATTCAGTTCTGGCAGTTCTGACAGTTCAGTTCTTTGGCCATTAGCGTGTTGAGCGGCTGTCAAACGCGCACAAATTTTTGTTTCAAATTTACAAAAATACAAATAAAAATTTCCAAGTATCTTCTACAAGATACAACCGATAAAAACAAGCAAAGAATTTCATTTTATTTATCCAGTCTACATTTATTTAATCGACATTAAATAAAATGTCAACTAATAGAAAACGAATGAATTTATCAATAAAAATAAAATTGAAAATTAAAATAAAAATTAAGAAAATTATTATTTTGCCCACGCGAAACGCAGCGTTAAAAATTCTTAGCATTTTCAAATAAATTCACTTATTAATTGTAAAATGAGTTAGCTACAGCAGATAACACTTCAAATGGATAAGCTGGCTGATGATAAATCGGCAGCAACAAATCAAGTAAGTTTTTCCTCACTTCATACATACATATGTACATACAAACTTTAAAGATTACCGAAACTAAACAAAGCGTTCAACGGGAAAAACTCTGTTTAGAATATAATTGCCAAAGCAAACACATTGTTTTAAGTGCCGTTTAACTTTGGGAAAATAACTGTCAAACAATGTAAAAAAATCCCATTACTGATAGACTTGATCAAATCTTTACATATTTTTCTTAGTTTCGTATGTTTTAATGGCGGGTAGGGACAACTATTCCATGCCTGAGAAAAGTTTTGACGTCAGCACAGCAAGCGCTTTAAAGCTGAGCTTCAATTTTCTGTGGCAATACAGAAACTTGATTGGGAAAACACTCGCAACTTTACGAAAATTTCGAATCTCTTTTTGTGATAAATAAATCGAAAACTCTTCAATGAACATTGAGTTTGAATTTGAATGTTGGCGCGTAAAAATTGCGCATTGAAACTTATCGATAATTTGATTTAAGCAATCAAGTTTTGGGAACACTTTCGATCACAAAATTATAGCCGAAAGTTGATTTTTTCTTTTGTAGCGCAAAAAGAAAACTCCAAGAAAACATTTAACAAATTTTTGGTGGAATTCATTGTAGCAGACGATGTCAAAACCCGCGTACAAAGTTGCCGATATCGGTCTAGCTGAATGGGGACGCAAGGCGATCATCATTGCCGAGAATGAGATGCCCGGCCTGATGGCGTGCCGCAAGAAGTACGGCCCATCGAAGATCCTTAAGGGCGCACGCATCACCGGCTGCCTTCACATGACTGTCCAGACGGCGGTGCTTATTGAGACGCTCGTCGAACTGGGCGCTCAGGTGCAATGGTCTAGCTGCAATATTTTCAGCACACAGGATAATGCGGCAGCAGCAATTGCGGCCACCGGAGTGCCAGTGTATGCATGGAAGGGTGAAACCGATGAGGAATATTTGTGGTGCATTGAACAGACATTGGTATTTCCGGATGGCCAGCCTTTGAACATGATATTGGATGATGGTGGTGATCTGACCAATCTGGTGCATGAACGTTTCCCCAGTTGTCTTAAGGGTATCAAGGGTGTCAGTGAGGAGACAACAACGGGCGTACACAATCTATACAAAATGTTCAAGGAAGGTCGCCTCGGCGTGCCAGCTATCAATGTTAACGATTCCGTGACAAAGGTAACCACATATAGCATTCCACAGCATTGCCTAGCCTTATTTATCTAATCTTCTAATCTCATAGAGCAAGTTTGACAACTTGTATGGCTGCCGGGAGTCACTGATTGATGGCATTAAGCGTGCCACGGATGTGATGATTGCTGGCAAGGTATGCTGCGTGGCTGGCTATGGTGATGTGGGCAAGGGCTGCGCCCAGGCGTTAAAGGGCTTCGGCGGTCGTGTCATCATTACCGAAGTGGATCCAATTAATGCGCTGCAGGCGGCTATGGAAGGGTATGAGGTAACCACCATGGAGGAGGCCAGCAAGGAGGCATCCATCTATGTGACAGCCACCGGTTGTCGTGACATCATTACACCGAAGCATCTGCTCCAAATGCCCGATGATTCGATTGTTTGCAACATTGGCCACTTTGATTGCGAGATCGATGTTGACTGGCTGAACAAAAATGCCAAGGAGAAGGTGAATGTGAAGCCACAGGTAGATCGCTATACAATGGCCAATGGACGACACATCATTCTGCTCGCCGAGGGACGTCTGGTTAATTTGGGCTGTGCTCACGGTCATCCCAGTTTTGTTATGTCCAATTCGTTCACCAACCAGGTGCTCGCCCAGATTGAGCTCTGGACAAAGTCTTCCCAATATGCAATCGGTGTTCATGTACTGCCCAAGCTGCTCGACGAGGAGGTAGCCAGCCTGCACTTGGAAAAGCTTAACGTTAAGCTCACCAAGCTGACGGACACACAGGCCGAATATTTGGGTGTACCAAAGACGGGTCCTTTCAAGCCCGATCATTACAGATACTAAATACAAATATTTATTCCTATACAATATTGTTTTTGCATTTATCATAAACTCCAATAAAGACCAAGCGCACTTTTGAAGTTCAACTAGAAAGAAAGAATGCTGTATAGCCTGTAAGAATGTTATAAAGTAGGTATGCCAAGTTGGTAGAACTCTGAGCTGACCGTGTACGGACTGAAACCTCTAACTAATACTTTGTCTATCATGCTGGCCAAGCGACATTGAAATGATTTTTTAGTTAGTTCTGCAAATTTAACAGAAATTTTATTATTTTTCAAAAATTGCGGGCTTTTAACTGAGAAATGTAAAGCCTCTGTTAGAAAAATGTTAAAAGCAACAACAAAATCGCGGCAGAAAATTCCAGGAATTTTGCAATTTTTTCGAACATTAGATGCAGTTCGATTCGAAATAGCATAAAATGGCATGTGAGTTTAAAAATATGTTCTAGAGGGCCGCTAGTTTAGTGGCAAATAAGCAAAAGCCGTTCACAAACAGCAAAATTAAAGCGTAAAAAAGGGCGATTTTAAGTCTTTAGACAAAAATCAAAATTAGATCATGAAATTTCCTATTCATACATTATTCATTTTATTTCAAGATCCACCCCCATAGCCATAAAATTCCGCAAAATAGATAACAATTATCGGCTGATTAAAAAAATAGCTGTTTTCTGTCGAAAAACGTGAAACCGCTGAAAAAAAATGCCAAGCAAAAAGCTTTGGGAACAGTTTTGAAGACAGCACTTTGTTTGTTTTGACAGCTGTGCGCAGCTTTTTGCTTGACAGCCCTGCGCAGCTGTTTGCTTGACAGCCCTGCGCAGCTGTTTGCTTGACAGCCCTGTACATCTGCTTGTTTGTCAGCCCTGGCTGTTGATTTTAAAGCAAAATTATTATTTCATCCGCGCTCTGCTGAAATTAAGTTAATTTTTAGTCAAATTAAATAAATAATATGGCTAAAATACTAAAAGCGGTAAGTGCTTAGCTGTTTAAAGCTACTGGCATGTTGTTGTTGTGCGTTCTTGGCGCGCTGCATGCAATTGTTATTGTTATGTCATCGGCTGGCACTTAGAAAAATGTTGTTAACGTTGCTTTCCATTTCCTACCCCACAGTCCACAGGCTTGACCGGCATGGCCGTGGCCACCAATCCACACCACACACTCTGCGCGCTCTATGGCAAGATTCTGCGTGCCGTTGCCAAAATGCCGCAGGAATCGAACTATCGCAAATACACCGAGCAGCTGGTCAAGCAGCGTGCGGAGGCTGTGGCAGTTGTAAGTGCTATGCTGATCCTAAGAACTATACTATTATTAAAGCTGCTTTTGTTTATATAGAACAAGGATATAGCTGCGCTGGAAAAGTCTGTCGGTTGCGGTCAGGTGGAAGAGCTGATTGTGCAGGCTGAAAATGAGTTAACACTGGCACGCAAAATGTTGGGTTGGAAGCCTTGGGAGAAACTGGTGCAGCCAGCGCCTGCCAAGCAATGGGATTGGCCACCAGCACAAATTCTGGAACCCAAGGTCTAGAAAGGGGCTTTTCCCGTTCCTCTAAACACACATTGAATTCTAATTAAAAATGTTAAAAGTAGCCCGCAATTAAAACTAAGGCCAAAATCAGTTCGTAGTTTGTTATTGTTCCCAGCAAACAATTTTTGGAGTAATCAGAAAAGTGTTTCTTAAAGAGTCGCAATTCAGAAGGTTTTCGGAGAGTTTCTTGTAATTGCTCTGAATTTTTAATGTTTTCGCAACGATTCTAACTTTGAATACAAACAATAAAATAAGTTGACTTTTGGGTCAAATAGGTCAAAAAATTGATTGGGAAAACCCAGCAAAACCCAATCAGACCAAAAATAATAAAAAGAGAAAAGTTAGTAAAAATTAGTTGGCAAAAATTGTTAATTAGGATTAATAAGTTTCGGAGTCGCACTTTAGAGCTCACAACCAAGACTCCTTCGGATATAAAGGATACCCATAATTGGGAATCAATTTCGTAGTCGTACTTTAGGAAATTAAAAAATAAGACTAAAAGATATAAAACCTAAGAAAAGAGAAACCCTTGATTGTGAATCTTTGAAGAGCTTATTATACGAGCAAAAAACTTAGAAACACGAATCCCAAAATATTTTTTAAAGCTTCTAATTGTTTGCTGGGTTGTGTCATCGGCTGTGCTGATAAGACGCATCCATCAAACCGTATCAATAGATGTGTGTTTACTCAGTATAATCTTGTCATGCAAGCGCTTAACAACCTACTGCTGCTGTTGCTCATCGTGGGCATTGGCTGCTCAGCTGCCGCACCGCGACAACGTCGTCAAATCGATCTGACACTGTCCGCGGATCATGATGACAAGGCCGATGAAACGGAGCTGGCATTGGAGGCCATAGCGGGTCTGTGGAGCAGTGCGGATAGTCGTACAAAAGTGGATGGCTCGGCGAAGGTTGTGCATCGAGCAAGTGGAATGCAAACGGGTAACACAAGCTACCAAGCGCGCGTCCATCTGCATCATGATTATAAAACAAACAAACCGTATCAATCATAATCCTAATCCTTAATGCCCAAGGTACGATGCAGGACTGGCGTTTGGGTGTGCGTGTCGTATTCAGTTAAATGGAAAGGAAGAGAAGAAACTGCTCTAATTGAATATGGCTAGTTTGCGTGCGCAAATGATGATGATGATGATGAACCATAATCTGCAATCTACAAGCAACTCCCATTTGTCGTTAATGATAACCTTTTGACCTTTTGTGCGTTTCATTTTGTAAATGTAGACACGTAAATATTAAATTTGTCTATGCAAAATTCTTAAAAACATTGCTTTAATTTTCTACACTTGCAGAGGGTATTATAAATTTCACAAGATGTCTTTTAACCCATTAATAATATATATTCTTGACCAGCATCAAAAGGCGTCTCCAACTAGCCATTTCTGGCTGCCCATCTATCTATCTGCTCTATGTAAACTAGTCTCTCTTTGAAGTTATATTGTTACGGATGGTTTTTGTTATGGCAGGATATATACTTATATCATAAAAAACACCTCTACGCGAGGTTAAAGTCTAGTGACGATGCACAGAACTTTTCGTATACAATTTTGTGACGAAGTATTTTCTGATTTCCATTTTTGTTCAAAATTGAGCAAAACAATTTCAATCCTGAACTGTATTTTGATTTCTTAGGAATACTGTTGACACAGGCTGCTGGAATAAGGTTTACTCCAGAGGTCGCCAAACTTAGCTCGATAGTTTCGACAGTCATCATTTCAAATGATATTTATATATTATATTTTATATAGTTAGTCAAATTTGAACAAAATCGAGCGACTAGATCTTATAGCTGCGCTCGAAAATTAAGAATTTATATATACAATAACACTTCTTTATAAAAATAGACAGGTGAATATAGAATTAGTCTATGCAAGGTACTTGCTTTCGTTTTTTTTTTATTATTTTTGTTCTACGCACCGCAACTCAACACAACTAAATGCTTAAAAATTACAACAACAATATGAGTAGACATTGAATAAATATATAAGTACAGAAGTAAGATTTGCATTAAGTATTAAATGCCATTAGTTAAGTAATATTAAATATAAAATATCATTGCACCCGTATTGATATTTGTTTTGGACCTTTCTTCAGTTGAACTTGACACCGGCGGCCTCCATTTTATTGAGCTCCGCAGCGACAAAGTCACGGA
The DNA here is from genome assembly GCA_949708635.1 of Hirtodrosophila cameraria. Lineage (NCBI taxonomy): Eukaryota > Metazoa > Arthropoda > Insecta > Diptera > Drosophilidae > Hirtodrosophila > Hirtodrosophila cameraria. The sequence goes on along the minus strand of OX453091.1, from coordinate 26,287,620 downwards.
ACTCTTCGTAGGCCACGTCCATGTCCAGATTATTGATAATTTTATGGAAATTACCCGGCGAAAGGCCATAGGCAATCTCCACTTCGGCAGCATTTAAGCGTTTGCGTAATGTCTCCTCCGTTTCGGTGCCACGTTTACGCAGTCGTCGCTCCAGTTCATCGATTGTGGGTGGATTATTAAAGATCAGTATGGGATTGAGATCGGTTTTCTTAATCTGTTCGACGCCCTTCTGCTCAATGTCTAATATACAGACGCGTCCCTGGCTCTGTATATCGCGCACGGCCTCCTTGCTGGTCCCATACATATTGCCCGTAAACTCGGCCGTCTCAATGAACTCATCATTGGCTATGGCCTGCTCCATATCGCTTCGGCTGACAAAATAGTAGTGTACACCATCCTGTTCGCCTTCACGTGGTCGTCGTGTTGTATGCGATACGCTGAAGCCAAATTTGTCTGGGAATTCAGCAAATAGACGTTTAAGCAACGTGCTCTTGCCAGAGCCAGAGGGGCCGCAGAGTACGAGGGGACGGGGACCTAGACCAGCTTGCGCCATGACTGCTGCTGCCGTACTGCTGCTGCTGAAAGCGCGATTGACAATGAACAGAAAGCTTATCATGTTGATTGTTGTTGTATTTGTGGCTGAAAGCTAGCGCTAGTTTGGCTAAATTAACCCGTCGAATGAAGAAAATGCAGAAAAGCTGCCTAAAACTAGAAAGAAAATTTTAACACGCACGGCGTGTAGCAGTGTGACCGAATTGACCGAATAATGCGCAAAGCAGCTGGACAAGTAGATTCCAGAGTTTTCTTAACAGCAAATTCAAAAATTGCGCGGCCTTCACAGTTTACTATTGCAAAAAATGGTTAAGCGCAACAACCAGAGGTAATTTATAAGCAGCATAGTAAAAAGCGCTCAAAAAATCTGTTTTTTGGTCTTCGAAATTGCAGTAAAGATGCGAATTCATGCCATTTTAGCTTTACAGTCACTTAACAGCGGTTGGCTGCGTTTGTTGACCAACTTTAAATGATGTTTTCTTTATTAATTCTCCAATAAAGTCAAGCGCTGTCACCCGCAAGGACGTTACCTTATTTTTCTGAATTTTCTGAGTCAAAAACTGAGTTATCAGATCGCTATTTACGCCACAGTTCTATAAATTATAAAGAATTACCTTTTAATGTTCAGTACTTTATTTTTCGTAGCATGCAGCTTTTGACTGTCTAGCTAACTACTATTTATAGCTGATTGCTATGCACAAGCGCTGCTCAAATGTGGCTGTGGCTTAGAAACTTGCTGAAAGCGCAGCCAGCTTCACGTCTTCTACTATTCCCAGCCGTTTCTTTTGCGGCGCTTCGCTTGTTCGTAGCAGCTAAAATTACAAATATTAAATTGTTAACAAATATTGTGCGTTAATAGCTAATATCGCGTAGTGTTTGTCTTCTTCAGTCGCTGTGTAACAGAGAAAGTGCTAAGACATTCCACTCAAATGCAAAGCAGCGAAAATTACGCCATTAACCGTTACATTAAAGGTGCTCCTCTTTGATTCTCTATCTACCGCTTCGTGAATTGTGCATAACGGTTCTACGAAACAACCGTTACCATCTTATGTAAGGCTTAACGTAAAAAGTTCAAATGAAATTCGTCAGCAATATTGGGTAAGTCTTAAAAAAACCAATTAAATAATTTTATCTGTTAAAGTTTCAAAATGAGTTTGAAGCCTGAGTTTTCCCAACCATTTTCCGGCAACTGTTTTCCAAACAACAATTCCAATTCATGTTATCGATATCTAATTGAATTAAAAAATACACCAGTTTTTGGTTTAAAAACGCTTTATATGCATATTTCTTATACTGTTTTTTTTTTTTTGTTTGTTTATATTTAGCATAGAATTTCAAACACATACACACATACACTGAAACTAACGCTGTGAATGCTGCTGTTGTTTTTTTGTTTTTGTTTTTCGTATTTTTGTATAGTTATCGGCTGTTAATATTTTGAATTCGAATTACAATGCATTTTAAACTTAGTTTGCTAAAAATAATTATGGATTTCTTTTCACTTTACGTTTTTGTTTCTTTTTTTTTTAATATTTTTAATCACAATTTGATTTGCCCAAAATGAATTTGGTTTGTGTTCCGAATGATTCGCCTGAATGTTACCTATCTCTTTCTTTCGCTCTCTCGCTCTGTGTTCCTAATCCTGTTCCTTTTCCTGTTCCCGTTACGTATCTGTCGACAAAAACTATCTCGTCCATAACTAATTTTCGAAATATATACTTATAATCATGCATATATAATCTTGGGAGTTTACTACAAAATACGCTAAATTTGTTCAGTCAATATTACGTGTGCTTTTTTCTCAAAATCTTTTGAAATCTTAAGTTTTATCGCAAAGGCAATGGAAACTTTCGGATACCCTTTCTGCTTGGTAATTAATTATGTTGATTTTCTTTTCTTTATATGTATATACAATATAATAACTTATTTCGATGTTCGATGCATATGGGAGCTGTGTTTTATGGTTTCTGTTTAACGATTAATGATCAACTAAATAACAGTACTATCGTGTTGAAAGGGACGGGGTTAGAGTTGGATGTAACAATATAAATTGTGTCTAGAGAATCATTGTAGAAATTATATATGGTTTATAGCAGGAACCGTAATGATTACAGGTTTTATTATAATGATTCTTTTTGTAATCTTAACATATTACTCCAAACAAAAAGGATTCACTTTTAACTCAAAACTAAGCAGGCCTGTTCCGGCTTTCACTTTCAGCTTTCAACCTTTTGCGGAATTGTAATTCCTTTGTGAATTCCAGTGAATTGAATCCAAACTTAATTAAGTTAAGTCAATTCTTAAACAAATGAAAGTGGATTCAATTCGCAATATATTACTGAAAGTGGAAACCAGAACTGGCCTAGTTGTTTTTGAGTTATTTTTTTGTAATAAAATCATTATTTTTGATTAATTTATTCAAAAGTTAACCATTTTTCTTGAGTAAAACATTAAAACTCAAGAAAGATAAAAATTATAAATCATCCTTAAAGGATGAAATTGTTGAAAAATGTTGTGTTTTTTTTTCGTTTAAAAATAACAAAAATAATAATCGTTATTTACGGTTCCTGCTTTTTTTTAATAGCCTGTCAAAAGATTAATTTCAAATTAAAAGTATTGTGCAATTTATTAAGAGCCCTAAAAATTTGTTTACAACTAAAACTAAGAATATATTGTTTTTTGTTTTTTTTTTTTTTTTAAATTGATTACAAAATAGTTTGTTTTACATATAATTATAATATGTAAGCTACAAAATCAAATCAAACCCCCAAAGAACTCAGTTTCAGAGGGGAGGGGAACGGGTTTGTTCTTTTGTTTTGTTTTTAAAAATGGGGCTATCTCCTTAAAGGCTATTATTATTATTATTCATATATAATATAATATAATATAATATAATATATAATATTCAATTACTATAGGAGCTTAAAAATTTGCATTCATTTATCGTTTGTTTGTTTTTTTTTTGTTGTTGTTGTTTTTCTTTTCATTTTTGTTGTGAATTGCTATTGCTAATTATTAATTAATTAATTAATTGCTGTTGCTTGTTTGTTTGTTGTAAAAATGAGAAACACGACAATTATTAACGAAAAAACGACTAACAATTAAAATTACGTTTATGATGCGTTTTTGTTTTGTTGCTGTTTGTTGTTTTTGTTTTTTCTTTGTGTTTAATTAATAATTATGTATAATTAATTATGTATAATTATTGTTTACAAATAGAATAATCATTTTACGTTTTACAATTATGTTTTTGCTTGCGTAAATTATAAAATTAACTAATCAATTAATTAAATCATAAAGTTATGTTAGTTGTTGTAGTTGTTGTTACTCTTGCTGTTGTTTTTGTTTGTTGCTTCTATTGTTGTTTGTTGTTTGTTGTTTGTTGCTATTGTTGCAATTGTTGCTTAGGCCTTCCAGTTATTCTGGCGACTACCGCTTGGTCCGCTCGGCTGCTGTGGCGGTATCATCTCGAGCAGATATTGACGCTGCAGCTCTGCCGCCCGCTGAATGTCTGCCAAGCTGGTTGCATTGTTTGAGCTCTTTGCTGAACTCGAAGCGGAGCTGCTTTTCTTATTGTTGTTAAAGGCTGCAAAGAAGCAGAACAAAGTAATTGATTAATAAACAATACATCATTAAGGGTAAGTCGCTTAATTTTTACAGATGTTAGCAAAATTGTCATCATTTCTTTAATCTTAAAATTCAACTTTTACATTCAGACCTGTTCTTGTTTCTGATTCTGATCAAAACATTCGAAATCGAAATTACTAACTGTTCTGCATTCCGAATATATAACAAATTTAGCTTCTTCAATAATAAATAAGTTGTACTTGAAATAATCTTTGAAAATAAAAAACGAATTATATTTCATTCGGAAACAGAAACACAATACCGAAAACGATATGGAATGAAAATTTCGGGCACATGAAACCAAGTTTGTTAGCGATTTATATATATTCAGAATCAGAACTGTTCCGGCTTCCACTTTTGGCAACGTTTGGCGGAATTGAAATTTCTTTAAAGCTTCAAAAATACCTTATTGATAATTTAAGTGAAGCGCGTCTTATTTTAATTCTAATTTGCCATTTAATACTTCATCAAATAAGCGCGAATTCATTCAATTCGCTCTACTGTGCAAACAACTACAACTTTTACAGTTTGTGGCGTGCTGTTAACAACACTGGCATGTTACTTGTTGCGTTTAACAGCTCATGTTAATGACAATTTAACATTTGTGCTGTTAACTATAGACTTTAAAATAGAAGAAAGCTCACCTGCAACTTGGGCCGCCTGCGCCATGGCCATTTGGTAGGTGTAGAGAAGTGGAGCAAACTGCATCATATGCTGCGGATTTCCGCCCAGACCCTGACCGAGTGCTGTGTGAATAGAAAAAACGAGAGTTAATAACAGTTGATAGTTAACAGCTGTAGTCAACAGAAAGTTAACAGTAATAAAGACTCACCTCTAAATAGCTGCTGCTGAAAGGCCTGCATAGCGGCAGCTGTGGCCGCTGGTGAGGCGCTGCCCATAGCGGCAGCTTGATTATTGGCTGCCGTTGTGGTGGCGCCACCAAAGTTGCCCAGGCCACCCAAAGCGGCCAGATTGCCCAGCTGGCTGAGATTGCCCAGATTGGCCAAATTGTTCATATTGAGACCGCCCATGCCGCCCAAAGCGCTGAGATGCGCAGCCGCAGCCAGCGTTGCGGCAGAGTATTTGTCATAGCTTTGAGCCTGTTGTTGTTGTTGCTGCTGTTGTTGCTGCTGCTGCTGCTGTTGTTGTTGTTGCTGCTGTTGTTGTTGCTGCTGTTGTTGTTGTTGCTGTTCGCGCTGCTGTTCCCGCTGCTGTTGCTGCTGCTGCTGATGATGATGATGATCGCGTTCGGCGCGCGAGGCACGCGCCTGAGATGATGTTGGCTCGTTATGATGATGCGCTGTGGCAGGCACGGGTCCCGGACTGAGTATGCCCGCCTGCTGTGCCGCAATGGCCGCTGCTGCGGCTGTGGCAGCAGCGCGCGATGAACGCGACGTGCTGCTGCTGGGCGGCGGTGTGGCATGACTTTGCTGTTGTTGCTGTTGTTGTGCTGTATTTGGCGGTGGCGGCGTTGGACGCGGCGCTGGCGTTGGTGTGTGGCATTTGGTCGGTATAACGGTAACGGATGACGGCAAGTTCACCAATGCCGCTGCCGCTGATGCATGCGTCGCTTGCAGCTGCTCACGCTGCTCCCGCTCTCGTTCCCTTTCCCGCTCACGTTCACGCTGCAGCGCCTGCTGATGCGTGGATGAGCTCATGGACACATTGGAGGCGGTTAGCGAAACGCTGTTGACATTCACATTGTTTGATGAGGCAGCATGCGCTTCCACGGGCGATGGACTGCTTTGGCTGGCCAGTCGCTGCTCGATCTCCTGCTCCTGCTGCAGCGCCTTGACGAACGCCTGCTTCAGTCGATTGGTGTGCTCCGCTTTGAGCGCCTTCTTCACATTCGAGGTGACGCACTGCTCGCAAATGACCTTGGCTTCTTTGTTGGCTGTGTGTAGAGCAGTTGAAATATTGTTAGTTCGTTTTTAAATCATGTACATGGTTTTTGGCTGTTCACTATTACTGGATTAACTGATGAAAAATATGAAACAAAAATATCATCAGGCCTGTTATGTTTTCCACTTTATATAAGATATTGTGAAAGTGAAATTCTCTCAATTGTTCCCATCCTCACTTTTGACAACACTTTGAGGATTGAATTCACTTGCAGAGCCCTTTTTTTTAGTGTAGTTGGCAACGCGAGTTAAGCAAATTAATTAGTTAAGCTGTTAAAAAACGCCTTAATCAATACATTTTGTTCAAATTTGCAAAGATTAAGATTTCATTTCATTAATTCGTTAACTCAACCATGCGACAACTCTTTTTTAAGTGTAATTGGCAACGCGAACTAAACAAATTAAACAGTTAACTGATAAAAACTATATTATTAAATCTCTGATGGCGCTTTTTCTTATTTACTTAAAAATCCTTTTTACAAAATTCCAAATAACTATTTATATAAACAATTGTCAACTCTATTAAGTGCAGTTGGCAACGCGAATTAAGCCCATTAAACAGTTTAAAATCTTACAAACACTTGGTTAAAAGTTGCAACCGTTGGCACTTTCTTTCAAAAACCTTTAAGCAGATAATCCGTTAAGCTGAATAGTCGTGAGCAGCCCTAAGGATAACTTACTCTGTTTCTCCCACTTCCACACGGGCGTAAAGTCTATCTTGCACTGAGCACAGCGGAAGGGCGCTGCAACAGCATTGGCCTTCTTATTGACGGTTAAATAATCGACAACCGTCTCCAAGCCAAGCAGATAGACAAAGTCCGTATTGCTGGGATTTGGAATAAAGTGCATCTCTGGTGGTGGCGGCTTTGGTGGCGGTATCTAACAAAGTAATTAAGTAATTAAGGAATTGAAATATATTTTTCAAAATATTTAAGCTTACCTGTAGCAAAGTCTTTTCCAGCTGCTTGCGCAACGCCATTTTAGCAGCCGCCTGACGCTGTGCGGGCGTTTGTGCATCCTCACGTGGCTGAGCGCGTTCATTCTGTTAATTGATTAAAAGATATAGATCCAAATCTATATATATTTGATAGATTTAGCATATTTACCTTCAACTCGTTGAGCTGATTCTGTTGCGAGTGCTGCAGCGGCGGCGCCGGCGTTATGGAAACAGAATTGCTAATGGTTCCAGGTACCTTCGAATTATCCGAAATATTAGGCTGCATGTTTGGCAATATTTATATTTTTGGTTTTTGGTTTTCGAAAGGTTTTGTTTTTTTTTTGTTTCGCAATAAGTATATAGAGAACAAATTAGAAATGCTTTTTAAGTACTTTTTTGTTATTGACAAAATTGTTTACGCTATATTTTTTTGGTTTACTGCTGAATTAAATGATATATGAAACTAATTTTAAATTATGTGCTAAATGGCTGTCGCAGCCAACTCGAACTTTTTTTTTTCTTTTATTAAAAATACATATATTCGAGCAGGCCGTTTTGACAGGTGTTTGTGCGTGTGTGCAGTGTTGCAAAACGTGTGTGTGTACAGTGTTGCAAAACGTATATTTGTGTGATTTGAGCTATCGATTTGCTGTTTGTTAAATCGACAACTCTAATGCTGTTAGTGTTGGTAAGCGTGAGTTTCTTTGTGCAAAATAATTTTGGCTAGTGTTGAGCGGTTGCTTTTCGACTCGTTACAGCTAACAGTTACTTAGACGATGAAGTTGAATTAATGAGTTTCCTACGTTATGTTCTTATTCGTTTGGAAAAGGAGTAGAGCTTGACTGCTTCGCTTCTCTGTCCTACAAGCGTGAATTTAACTAAAATAAACTTCATGGTAGAACTTCATCCAGCTTTAGATCGCATTTAGACGATGTTTCTCACATGATGTTTCTTCGTTAAGTTGTTATTTGTTAGAAAGCGGTGTAGAGGGGTTATCTACCCCGCTTTATCTCTGTCCTACAAGCGTGAACTTAACGAAAAAACACTTCATGATGAAACTTCATCGCATAACTCTTCTCTAAGTTTGCATTTAGATGATGGTATAAGGTCGCTTGTAGGGATAAGGTAAAGCGGAGCAGGCTCCATATTTTTGTGTATTTTTCCAGAAAATATTTTGATTGGATTGTATTTCCAAAAACAAACGAATGAACGGGCAATTTCACCTTACTACCAGCGCGAATCTGTGCATAATAAGTACGTATACATTCATTTGCTTTTCCTCTTTACTTTTTAAAAGCGAATTAAGTTTATACTAATAATAGTTTTGTGACATTTTTAGGGGTTGCTACTTTGATTAAAACATTTTCACATTTCAATATATTCGCTACAAAAACTCAATTCACATCTTTAATAGAAGCGAGAACATATCGTCTAAATACGATCAAAGAAAACTCATGAATTAAACTTCATCGTCTAAATGAGAACTTAGTAATTATATTATTATTATTGAAATATTATAAATCGTTGAAAGTACCCGCTCAAAACTAGGCTGTGCATAATAAATATTCAAACACAAATTAAACCATATTTTTGAAAACAAAACCAAAAAAAGTGTTGCTGTTTTTGTAGTGTTGTGTTTTATGGTGTGTCAAGTGCAAGGATATTAATTAATTATTAATGAGATTTCAATTGATAAGATAATATGGTGAAAAAACTCGGCGCTTACGGCAACGATTACATTACAATAACTCACATTGCGTGCTTTCAGGCTGGAAGGCGGCGCCGACGTTGGCGTTATGGTCACCGACGGCGTTATCGTGAGATTCGGCAAATTGGTACGCGGCGGCAGAACGCTCGACCTATGCGAACTGTTTGTGGCAGGCGTTATAGTCGTACCGGAGGCAAGCGTCGCACCCGCTGCCAGCGATGATCTGGGTGGCGGGAGTAACGAGTGGTTGTTGTTGTTGTTATTGTTGCTATTGTTATTGTTGCTGCTGCTGTTCATGCTCATGTTCATGCTCATGTTCATGTTCATGCTCATGTTCATGCTGCCGCCGCGCTGCGAGCCCGAGGATAATGCTGCTGCCGCCGCGGCCACAGCTGCTGCTGTCGCTGCCGAAGAGCTCATATTGCGACTGTTTGTTGCGCTGTGGAGGGATGACATGCAATTAATAACAATGTTAACAAGTTATCGATACTATCGATATATTAAAAATTTAACTTTTAATAGAACTGAAAGGCTATCGATCTTACTTTCAATATTAATAAAATAGTAGCTATGTTATGTTAATACAGTTATAATGGAAACCTTTAAGAGAAAATGACTTTATCAATAGGTTGTTCGAAGTAACAACTGGCACTTTCAAAAGTATCGATGGTTAAAAACCGATGTGAAAGATATCTATATATAACAATGATTTGTTTTACTAATACATCAAAGTATGCTTTTCATAATATCACAACAAGCGGCGAAAATCCAAGGATAGTTTTAATAGTTTAAAAAAAGTCTGATAGACTTCAAAAACTAGTAATCGATACTATCGAGAGTTGGATTATTAGTGAAATAAATGATCATTATCATTCATAATAACAGCAAGAGATTTAAATTACAACCTGTTACAGTCTAATAGACGATTCTACAGTCTGATGGATAGAATCCATGGATTAAAATCTTTATGAAAATATAGAAAAATATTGATTGATTTTCAACTTTAATACCGTTAAAAGCATGAAACTATCAGTTTTATTAGAATTAAAATACTTTCAATACTCATGGAGAGTCGCCGAAGACCTAGTTATCGATAACATCGATATAACAACTCTTACTGCTTCGATTTACACTTGCGACAAGATTTTGCGGAATTCAATAATAATAATAAATACAATTTTCACTATTTAAGTGGAGCTAGTGAATTGAAATATATATCAATATAATGTGAATTCTGGTCCTACATTAGAGGCATAAGAATTTAAACCGAAAAAGTGAATTGAATTGTATATCAAAGGAAAGTGAATTCTTAACTAGAGCAAAGACATGTGAATTCAAACCGAAAAATCTGTTCAAAAGTGAAACTGCAAACATTAAGTGTGAATTAACCACAGCAAAACCTTGTCAAAAGTGAAAACCGGAAAAGGTCTGAATTGTTAGTTAAAATATCAATTCAAATCAATCAATAATATCGATAACATGAAACTATTGTGATTTTCGGAACACTCACCTTATGCTAACGGCGGCCGCACTGCCACCCAAACTGCTCCGCCCCTTGCTGTGAGCGGGCAACGGCATCGCCGACGTGGGCGTCACGCTGAGCGACCCTTTGGCGGTAAGGGCGCTGGGTATCGCTGAGAGCGGATTGTTGGGCGATACGCTGGTGGGCGTGACAACCAGATTCTCCTTCATCACCTGCTGCGATTGTTTCAGTTTTTTGAGTAGCATCAATTTGGTCTCCTCATTGCGCAGATCCTGCCGCAATTTGCGCAAACTCTTCTCACGCTCCTTGAGCTCTGCATGGGATAGCTCCTTGATGGGCACATAGGGCGGCATCTCCTCGTCATCCGTTTCCGAGTCAATGTTGCCATTCTGCTGACGTCCATTTGTGCGTGCCGGCAGCAGGACAATATCGGGCGCTTCGGCATAGGACTTTGGTTCGGTGCGTGGACGCAGGACGCGACGTTGTACTTTATTTTCGTCCTGGCCGCCGCCAATGCCGATGACGCTACCAAGAACGCTGCCACTTAATGAGGCATCATTGGCAGGACTGCTGCTGTTGCTGTTGATGTTTGTGCTGCTGGTGTTGTTGTTGTTGTTGTTGCTGTTTGTTATGGTGCTGGTGTTGCTGCTGCCAATGGTGCCATTGCCACTGCCATTACCTGTGGCTGAAGCTGACGCAGCGGCTGCGGCTGTGGCAGTTGCACTGGCAGAGACTGATGCGTTGGCTGTGGATGTTGCATTGGCATTGGCTGTGCTTGGCGCCGGTGCTGGCGTTATGGTCAATCCTGTATTGTTGGCGGTTAGCGCCCGCAGATCACGATTGCTCAACGCCGTTGTTGGCGTTATGGTCAGCGCCGGATCACGGCCAGAACTCAGACTCAAGTCGACCACATCGTCGACCTCCATTTTGGCCATTTTCGCGCGTCGCGTCGTCGTGATTTTGTATCTTGAGTTAACTGCAAATGGCAGAGAGAAAGGGAAAATTGCTTAGTTTTCTTTCTAATTCAAATTAGGGTTATGTATGTGTGTGTGTGTGGGCAATAAAGGCTACAGTGTACGCTCATTATAATGCACAACAAATTTAAATATGTCTTGTATATTAAAATTTACTTTTGACAATTCTAATGAACATATTTTTCATTATCTTTAGTTTCTCTCAATTTTTATTACCATTACAGTTTGCATTTCCAACTGCGCAAGGTTTTTATCGAAAGTGCAATTGTTTCGTGTTCTACAAACCGCAAAACGTAAAAGATGTCAAACGTTTCGAATTTGGAAAAGTAAGTGAACATTTTTAAAATTTAAATTTGCTTTTGACTAATGTTCATTAATCCATACAGATTTCATTTCCAACTCGCAAGTGAAATTGATTCGTGTTCTAGGCGCCGCAAAAAGAAAAGGATTTCAAACGTTTTGAAAAGTAAGTGAGAATATTTCAAAATACATATGCATTATAAAATTTATAACATAAACGTTAGTTAATTTGGACTGTTCTCATATCCAACAATTTTCTGTTTCCATTCTTAAATTAAATATAGTTAGTTCTTATTCTCTAAAGATAAAACCGACAACTTTTTACTTCATTGTCTCAAACGCGAAACTGTTTAAACAGAATTTTCCTTTCATGTTCGGAATTCAGAACACCTAATAATTCTGATTTTAAATGTTTTAAACGGATTACCGAAATGAAGACAGGCCTGAATATATTATTCCACTTTTCTCGCTATCTTTAACGAGCGTTTACTGTATTTTAGTGGCATAATGTTTGACTGTGCTGCTGTTAAGTTAAGGGTTGCTCCAGTTATTTTTCTTTTCCTCCTTGTTTTTTTTTTTGTCAGTCACTTGGCACAAACGGAAATCAGACCTATATCTAACCCTTATTGGTTTAACGGTTTTGTTTTTGGTATCAGAGTTAGGCTTTTTTCACGCTTTTCGAGACAGCGTGCTACCTTCTTTTTCGTGTAAGAAGAATATATACATAATAAAGATATCCTGATTTCAAATTCACTTAAGGCGACGACCTTGTTGAGCCAACTGATAGTCTGATAGTCTCGAGCAGCCGTTGGCTTGTGGCGACAAAAGGAAAGCTGCACTAAATCAAAAGCCAGCCAGATTTCATTGTAGATACATAAATACATACACAGAGATATGTGTGTGTGTGTGTGTTAGTGTGTATGCTAGAAGCGCCACAGAACAATTGCTGACAATTTCACTTTTTTCCCGTCAATTTTTTACTTTTATTAAGGATGTAACAAAAGTCGCTATTTTCGATATTTTAATGAAATATGTATATCACGTTTGATATACATAAGTAAAATCCTCCATATTAATATTGTCCTCGACATATCGAATATTCAATATGATATTGTTTTTGATATATCGTCCTACATATCAATATCGTATTCAATTTATCAAATATTCATGTTTTTAATATTAATTTTATGTTGATTTTAATTTTTAAGTAGAGTTAGACTTGCACTTTTTGCAAAAAAAAACTTGAATTCTTTAAATAATAACTTCCGTTTATTATTTTTTTTAAAATTACAAGTTTCATACAATATATAGTAGCCTTTTTTTTTATGAAAATTCAATTTATCGATATTTTGTTGAAGACATCGATATCAGTTCGTTTTAATTATGTCAAGTTTCGACTATGTTAATAAAACTTGGCCTTTTTTTTGGCTCTTTTTCGGCTTTAGCTTTTTTTGTGTACTTTTGCATAAGCTGGCAGCTCTGAGCACAGCATTTCGGCATGAAACTGGCGTCTGCTTCTTCTTCTACAAGCAAGTCACGTTTTCGTTTTATCAAATTTTCGCATGCAAAGCGTAGCGGGCAACAACGAGCAAAATTTACATGAGAACAAAGTGGCCAGCGGGTTGGTGTTGGGAGGGGGTTGCTTTAAAGTAGAGAGGACATGCAAATCGGTAAATGCTTAGTAGCCAAGCAGAACTAGCAAAAACTCAACACACACACACACACACACACACACAAACAGACAGACATACACTTGCGCAGCCACAAGACACGTGAGAGCGAGAGGTGAATAAACTTTTCAACGACTGCATATGTATGCAATGTATATATGTGTGTTTTGCAACAACAACAACAAGAAAAACATTGCACCTGCTTGTCACATATAAGCAAACCAATAAAAACTTATTTCAACGAGCAACAAACAACAAAAACCATAACAGTCCAATTAAAATGAAATAAATGCAACACAAACAAAAGCTGCAGCGCTTTTTTACAACAGGGTGGCAACGCTTTTGAGCTAAGCTTAAGACGACCTCAAGCAAAAGTGCCGCATAAAGAAGAAATGAAAAAAAAAGCAAAGCAAACCAAATATATTTTAACATAATCATCAAAACGCGAGCAGAACTACATTTTGTATTCATGTGTGTTTATGTGTGTGTGTGTGATGTGTATGTTATTGTTTGGCCAACAACGTACCCAATGTGCTATAAATTTAACTAGCTTTGAAAGTTGACTGCCGCACACAGCACACATACATACACACACACATACACATGGCAAACGCGCTTACTCGTTCGCTTTTTGCCCCCAAAGCAGCTGTCGGCAATGACTCGTTACTTTCCACACTTGTGTCGTCATCAGATTGCCGCTTGAGAGCGAATTGCCGGCTTGCACAGTGGAACCAATGCGTCACAAAGTATGCAACAGGCTTGTGCAATAAATAATATAAGTATTTTATTTTATGGCTCAGTTTACTTGTGATATAAGTTGTAAAAATGCAAAAAAAAAGCCATTGCTGACAAAAGATAAGAATAGCTATGATATAAAAAAAATAATAGCTATGATATCAAAAGAATAGCTATGATATAAAATAAATGTAATTGTTAGTTTTTTTGTTTAATTTTATGTTCTAAATTTTATCGAGAGTCGTTTATTGAAGTTTATAACAATTGCGTATATATTAAAAACAAGCAAAAAAAAACCGCTTTATACACCTATCCTTTAATTTTGTAATTTCCGCGCAGTCGAGCATTAAAAAAACCTATTTTGGCGGGGAAAAAAGCTACATTGGCATCACTGACTGCAGCATGCTTATTTATAAGCAACAACAATTCATTTCGTTCAGCTTGTGCTATTTAATAGACTTTTTATGCGTGCTGCCCCACTGTGCACATTGTGAGCGTGAGAATTATATATGTATGCGTGTGTTTAATGCTTGTTGTCCGCATTTTGTTGCTTATTAAAAAAAAAAAAACAAATTCAAACATTTTAACTTTTTTATAGATGCTTTGAATAATGTTAAAATGCAAAAAAAAATAAAAACACGATGCCGGCATTTTTATGTGTGTGTGTGTGTTGGACTCACTTTCCCTGCTGTTTTTGCCTCGTTGCCTCCCCCGCTCCACTCTGTGAAAAAAAGTTGTATATCGATTTGTTAGCGTTGGCGTCGACGTCGCTGGCTTTTGCTGGCATTTTTGTATGGCTATAATTGTGTTTAATAGCGTGCTAAATGTGTTTCAATTAGCGCTTGAAGCTTATGCTATGTTTGTGTGTATGCATGTCAATGAGTGCAACACACACACACACACATACACACATATGCTCATATGTATGTATGTCAGCAAGTTCAAGTTTAGAGCCAACGGTCGTTGGCACCTGCCTAAAAGAGAGCACCGTACAAGCAAATGTCACAACAGAGGAAGAAAGGCAGGGGAGGGGGGATAGAGATAACTAAGCAGGCGATAAGCGATGGCCAACGAAGAGGTCAGCCTTGACTTCCAGCCCAAGTCGGTTGGGAACGTCAAGTACTATTAGAGTCATCTCAAGCGATAATAGCGATAGCAACAACAACTAACGAGCAATGACGGCAACGACACACACAAACGCAAAAAAAAAAAAGCAGCAAAGAAATAAGGTTAAATCAAAAGTACAGTTGTGTACATAGCGCAGCGAGCAGCACCAACAACAACACAAACAAAAGCGAAGAGCAACCAACAAGCAAAATGTGTTTGAGTGCGGCTGCGGTGAGTAGCAGCAGCAGCAGCAGCAGCAGCCGCAGCCGCAGCCGACGTAGAAGAGAGAGAGAGCAAGACAGCAGAGAGAGCGCGCGTCGCACACACACGCGAGCCCAAAGCCAAAGCCAAAACGGCAACTGGCAGATAGAGAGGAGAGTGGCGGGCAGACTGCGGCGGCAGTTGGCGACCGAGTTGGGAGTAAAGTTTTGATGGGCGGGGGAGTAGGTAGAGTGGGGGGGAGGGGGTTTGCAAACTGAAAACTGTCTGGCCACCCCATACACACAGACAGCCACCCACACCAACACCCATGCAACACCTTAACTACGCCCAGTCGTTAACCAAACCACCCCCTCCCCTAGGATTAACCTATCGATTTGCATATTTCTAGATAAATGACCCCCTCACCAAAATCTTAAACCAAACTCAAGACTCAACTGTTATCTGCCAATTGTCGGTGTAGCATATTACACTGCACAAAAGAACACATTTAATTCGTTATTGAAAGTTTGCATTTTTAATTTGTCTTCCTTTTTTAACAGCGCATTGTTTTAACAGTAGCATGTAATTAGTATGTTAGTCGAATTTATGTGTGACCAACTATTTTTATATAAGAAATAACAAAGAGTTCCATAATATCAAATAGTCGACGAACATTGCAATTGCCTTCATTTTGTGATATGCGCAAAATAATTCAATTCATTTCAATAAAATCAAGGAAAAAAAATTATCAAAACAAGTCGCAGCTTCGCACACACAACAAAACAGACAAGCATACAAAATATACATACATACGTATGTACATAAATAGGTACATGCATACATACATACATACATATATACTTGTATAAGAAATGCGCATATCTTATGGCCTGCCATTGTATGTACATAAGCAACAGCAACAACAACAACAACAACAGCCAAACGGAGCGGAAGAGAGGAGCAAAGCGGTGGGCTGCTGCTGCTGCTGCTGAGAGCGCGTGCGAGTAAGCGAGAGCGGCCGACTTGTACATGGGCCCATTGTACATATGTATTAACTCACCATCACCAATGTCGTACCCATGGTGGGTTGGGGGTAGGGATTCAGTTTTTGGGGTTGGGCTCAATAGTGGGTGGGGGGTGGGTGGTTGGGTTGCTTGTCAAGTGGGCGGCTGCAAAATGCACTGGCGCATAAATCTAAGCTGCGCCTTTCGACTGTTGAAATTTATTAGTGACGTCAGCAGCAGCAGCAGCAGCGTTGACTACAACTATTAGCAGCGAGCCACAAACAACAAAAGCAACAAAAGCGAGACGCAATTTGAACGCAGTGGCAACTCCTTGACTAATTTATAGCGCAAGAATTAAGAGTCATAATTGACAATAAGCTTTAGCTCATTTGCATACACATACATATGTATTTATGTATGCATGTATGTATGTATTTATTTATGTATGCGTGCTTTACATGCCACAAAAGTGTTAAGTCATACTAATCCATTAATATGGCAACTCTTATCTACTTACATATGTATGTATGCATACATATGTATCAAGTTGTGAGTTAATACAAAATCTCACCACCTAAATGTATGTATGTCCATATGTAAGTAATTATGTCGCTTGCTTATTTATAGCACCGATAAGGATAGGCTTTGACAAAAACTGCAACACTTAATATAAAACAACAAATTTGTTATGGGAGTATAAATACATTTCTAGTAAAAATGGGTTACGTACAACAATAACAACAACAACAACAACAACAAAAACTTAACACAAATTAATTGCGCGCACTACAAACGAAAAAAGTCGTCGCTGCGCTGCCGCTGTCTCTGCCGCTGCCTCTGTTACTGGCCGTAGTCGTTGGCCTCTGTTGCTGCGCTGCCTCGCTGCCAACAACTATAAATGTGTGTGTAAATATGTACAGACGTGTGTTGTTGCTGTTATTGTTGTATGTACGGATTTGCTGCTTATCGCTGGACATATTTGCACTGTCTTTTATGGCAAGCGCTGAGTAATTGGCAAGTGGCTTTTGTTTGGGGAGCAGCAGTTAAAAAATGGGGGGGTGTTAGAAGAGGGGTGGAATGTGGGAAGACTGGAATTGGGTCTGGGCCGAGAAACTTAACAGCTGTTTTGGCAGGTGGTTCTTCAAGCTATGTAGAGTCTGACCAATTGGCCAACTAAACAAATATGTATATATGTATGTACATACGTATGTATATGCGTATGTATGTATGTACATCAAAACAGGAGTAATAGCTTTCAAACTGGTTTTTAATTGTTGTTTTATTGCAAATTTGCACTCTCTTTTGTATAAAAAGAATCTCGAAACAAATAAAAGCATATTGATGTTGATAAATTAACTAAATGCTGATTATTTATAAATAGTATATATAGTTTAAATGTCATCAAAACGCAAAGATCAAGCAATAAAGCTGTCATATTTTTTTTATTTGTATACTGTTTATTAGAGTTGTGCCGTTTCGTTCAGTTTAAGTTCTGCAGTTAAATTGTATTTCACTTTATTGCTGTATATAAACTGATATTTAACTTTGATAACATTAAGCTCATATTGTCGTTTAAACAAAAGACTTTTTGTTGTTCATATTAGCTAAACTATTTCATGAACGAATCAATAAATGAACGACTGAACGAATCAATAAATGAACCATCAAATTGAACTAGAAATCACAGCTCTATTGCTTATGAACATACATACATATGTATTTGCTTATATACACAGTGTGTATTACACACATACATATAAATATATGTATATGTACATGACTACAATAAATAGTGTTAATGGGAAAGGAACATTGCAAATTTGAAAATGAGAAACAATTGGAATTTGAAACATCATGCCAATGACGGCCAAATTTCACAATTTTACAATAACAATTTCCATATTTGCTTAATACACACACACACACACACACACACATAGACACAAAAAAGCGCAGCTCAGTTGCTTACAAAGCTTTTGTCGTTGTCTTTTGCCGTTTGCTCTTGTTATTGTTGTTGCATGTATATAAGCCAGTACGATATATGCACATACATATATTTTTCACTCACACTCACACGCTCTCCTCTCATGGGTTCAACTTTGGTACATAGACTGCGCTGCGCTGCGCTGTGCTGCGCTCGGTCGCTGCTTTTGTCTATCCAACCGTGCGTCTTGCTCTGTGTATGTGTGAATATTTGTTTGTATGTGTTGCTGCCTGCCTGCCAGTCTGCTACGCTAGTTGTGCCACAACAGCAACAACAAACATTAAATAAATAAGTAAAAATACAAAAATACGCAACAACAAACATTGGAAAAGTACAATCGGCAAGGCAACAATCTATTTATTGCGCCTACTAATGCATGCCTTTGTGTGTGTGTGTGTATGCATTTTTTATGCACTTGCTGTTTTTTTTTTTTATTGCCACATATGAGTGTAAACTTTTGTTAACGGTTTTTTCAGTTTTCCAAAGTTGCAAAAAGCAAAAAAAATCCACTTAATCAAGCAAATTACCAACGCGTCGCAGTCGACGTCGATGCTATGCTTTGGCTATTTTTAGGCTTTGCGCTTTACCTTTCAGTTTTTTTATTGTTGGCAAAACATCAAAAAGATAAAAAAAAAAAAAACACAAATTGAAAATGAGATGATCTGCTCGCACACGCTGTCGCTGCTGCCGCTGCCAGCGCTGTTCGCTCTGTTAAGAATAACCCCAAAAGTAACACGTAAAAGGTAAGCAGCGACGCAGCAGCGCTGTTAACGTTAACGTCGCTTGCCTTGCCCTGACACAGCGGCGTCCGCCCAACAAAAAAAAAAAAACAGAAAGCAAAAGAATAACAAAACCAGTTAGCCGATACTCACACATACACAGGGTGAAATACATACAAACACTCGCAACACACATTATAATTATACTGCGGCACGATAAGTGCCAAAAAAAATATAAATTCTAAGAAAATAGAAATCAAAATTTCATTCAGTTCTAAGTTGATAAATTTCAATTTCATTTGTTAATTAAATTGCATTCACATAGCTACTTATACATACATACATACAGACGCATTTGTGCATTAGCAGAAGTTTTTGCTTATTTAAATAACAGCTGAGCATTTCACACTGCAGTGCATGTCAAACTGCAGTGCATGTCACACTGCAGTGCATGTCAAACTGCAGTGCATTGACAGTTGGACACAGTTTAAAAGACACTGCTTTAGCCTTGAAAACTCTAAAAGCGGACACATACATACATACTATTAAAGTTTCTATGTTTGCATGTGTGTATGTGCACCTGTAAAAAATAACTTAGCACGCGTTTTTTCACTGCTTAATGCATGCTCACAACGCTTAAACGTACTTTTGTACGTATGTATGTATGCATTCATGCATAGATACATAGTTATATACATACATACATACATACTATATGTATTTGGCGTATAAAAATAAATGACGGCAAAAAGAGAAAACATTTTTTCTAGCGCTTTTGCTGATAAGCGACAGCACTTACAAACAAATGTACATACTTATGTATATATTGACATACATACATTTGTACATAAGTATGTACATATGTGCAATTGTTCGCACAGCTGCTTTTTAAAGCTGTGCTGCCATGGGCGTAGCCACCTCTGCTCCCACCACCCCTTCGCATACTAAAATTGTAAATCAAATGCAATAAAGTATATTTCGATGTTGTGACTTAAACTGGATATATTGCATCCAACTCCCACCCCCTCCTCCGTTCCTGACTGCGCCCATGTGTGCTGGTGCTGCTGTTGATGGGCTCACAAATGAATCACATTTCAAGAGCATTTACGACTATTAGTTCTTTATTATGTTTATAAGTGTGTATAAGTATGTGCATGTATGTATTGTGATATTATTTGTATTAAAAAATGCTAAGCAAATGTAATATTTAACGGTAATTATAAACCTACATACATACAAACATAAATTGATGGTCTGCTGCAACGATTTCTACGGCTGTACGAAAGAAGAAGAGCAGGAAAAAAATTGCCAACTACTACATACTAATTTATTGTACGGTGTTTGTTTTTTGTTTTGTTTTATGCGCTGTTCTTATTTTGCACTTAATGACGTGTAACCAACGCGCGCGTGTTTACATTCGTCTGCGTTTCAATCTATGTATGGATGTGTGTGTGTGTGTGTGTGTGTGTGAGAGTCTGTATGTACACGTCTGCGTGTGTGAAGCGTGTTGCTGTGTGCGAGCGAGATGCCAAAGTAAACAGGTAAAAAAGAAGAAAAAAAAATGTTAAGCCAAAAAGAAAACAACAACAAAAAAGCAGCTTTGCCACTTTTTTTTATATTTTTTTGTTGCTTGCTGCTGCCGTTGTTGTCGGAAGAAGAAGAAGATCGCGTATTGAGTAAATTGACATTGCCGTTTGTTGTTGCTGTCGTCTTAATCATGATAATCATAATTAGCCAGCGACCATGAAAATTGAACAAAACATACACACACAAAAAAACAAAAAAAAAAAAAACAAAAGATCAATTCAAAAATAATGTAAAGTGCAGCATTTGCTTAATTTGCAGTTTTTGCTTATATACTTTCAAATGTACATAGGTATGTATGTATATATAAAATGCCACACACATGCAGAAACACACACATATGTATGTATGTATGTATATAATGCATACTTGTGAATGTATTGGTGTTGGGGCCTGCCATTGACTGTTGTCTGCCTTCTTGCGCATTCTTTGGCTGTCGACCGAACCGCGAAGCGGTTATATAAGTACATACAAACATATATACATACATGCATACATAGATGAGGATGACAGAACAAGGAAGTAACGAGAGCAACAGCAACAACAACTGCATGCCAATATTGCCACTTGAAACTTGTCTACGCTGCAAGAAAAAGTGTGGCAACGCTGTGCAGCTTGTGGCTGGCCGCACAAAGGTAAAAGTTAAAAGGTAAAAAGGTTTAAAGGGTTTAGTTTTTTAGCGAGATGAGCTGTGCATAACAAAAAAAAAGTAAAACCAAATGAGAAAATTTTCAAAAGCAACAGCAGCCAAAACAACAACAACAACAGCAACTCATTTAAACGGTCAATTGCCTCAAGCTAAAAAAAAAGACAGATAAACGTACGAATAGAAGAGAGCAAGCAAAAGAGAGTAAATTAAAAAGAAAAAAAAACTAAATGAAATTGAGCAGCGTTCGCTGCTGCTGCGCTGCTGCCACATTGACTTTGACTAAACGACTGCAGCAGCAGCAAATGCCAAAAAAAAAACAAATATTTGGTGTAAAAATTTAATTTCTTGCTTCAAATGAGCGCAACACACGCACAAATACACACACACACAGACGCACACACACACATAGGCACATATGTTGAATAAAAATATTGAATTGAGCATAAAAATGGGCAATCAAGAAAAAGTTTAACACAGCCACACTGAAAAATCAAGCAACGTGCATAAATTAGCCAACAGTTGAGTGAAAGAGAGAGACAGAGAGAGGGAGAGAGCGACGAAAAGAATAAGGGGCCAGCGCTGTAGTAGGAGTGAGTAGCAAAGTTATAACTTTATAGCTATGCATGTGTGCTTATATGTGTGTGTGTGTGTGTGTGTACATATGGGCAATTAAAACAACATAAAATATATATGTATCACTACATCAACAATAATAAAAAACAAAAAGAGCAACAAATAAGCACAAAACGACGACATGAGCTAAATGCAATGCGAGCATAAACAATCAAAATAGGCAGCCAAAGTGGCAACGCTGCCGCCTGGCTGCTTGTTGTTGTTATTTGTGTTACTTTTTTGACAGCTGTGGGGATTGCGTCGCTGTTGCTGCCGACGTCGACGCCTACGCTTCACCCCGCGTCCGAGCGCTAGGCAGCAAAAGCTTCTACAAGTTTAGAAGCAGCGAAAAAAGGGCAACCGAAACTTTTATTATAAGTAGGTACATAATACGGGCATACTTGTATGTGTGTGTGTATGTTTTGTATCTATGTATGTAAGTATGTTTGTATATGTAGCTAATTGAGAAAACTTTAAACTTGGCTTTAAAGCGATAGCTTTGTCGTCCTTTTAGTACATTCGACTTGGGAGCTGCCTCCCACAGGACTACACACACACACACACTAATACATATATAGATACATGCACGTTTGTATTTATGCATGTTTGTGTGTGTGTGTGTGTGTGTATTTGGCTGTGTGCAGTTGCCCGGTGTTGGGTAACCTTTTTTCTATGTGCTTGTGTTTATATACTCTGTTCCCAAGGGAATAATAAAAAAGTATATTGGGTTTATAGCTGAAGCTAACAAATTTGAGCTTTGACCGCCCCCGCCAATAAAAAAACATCTACATATCTCTCTCATATTTGTCTTAACTTGATATAATCACTTCTTAAAGCTTCTTAAAGGCTTAACCCAAATATGTTGCCCACATATCCTTCAATCCAAATCAGAACAGCGTATATAGCAGTCGGTAACTTGCGACTACAACGTTCTCATTTGTTTTTTTCTTCGTTTTTTTTTTTGTGCCTCTGCCCTAACAAAAATGTGTATCTAGAAATATTTTATGCAGGCAACTCTTCAACAGGAGGGGGAAGAAGCAAGTACGTCAATAGCAGGGGCAGCTTGTACTTGTGTATGTGTGTATGTGTTGGGGGAGGCAGTCTTCCACCTGCTTGCATTTGTGTATGTATATGTGTATACATACATACCTACATATATACATATATAATAGGCGGTGTCAAGACACATGTCCACATAATTGCCAAACGCGCAAAATCGAAGCCAAGTCCCAAATACACACACACAAACACACGGCACACACAAACACACACACACACAAACACACATACATATACAAAGCCATCAGCGCTCTCGTAGCCTAGTCACTCAGCTAACCCTACACACAACCTCCCAACCCCAATCCCAACCCCTATTCCATTGCCATCTCCACAACACCCACAGTCACCCCTCCTACTTTCAATTGAAAGCATACAGCTGCAGGTACAGTTGCGTTTGCAATTCATAGTTGCTGTTGGAGTAGTTAGTCGCAGCTATTTCATAATTAATATAACAGCTTCTATCGAATATTTGAATTTTGATATTCCACTCCCCCAACCCCCCCTTTCACCCATTTGCAAGTGGCGCTAATTGTCCCTGGTGTTGCAGTCTCATTAAAATTTCGTAATATTAATGGCCCACTGTGCCCACCCGGAACTGTGGCTAAAACTAATTTCCTGTTGCAGGTTAACCCGACAACAACCCGGCTTGTCCCTGTCCCATATACAGTGCACGACCGTTATGACAGATGGAAACTCTTTCTTTATTTTTTAACTAGAATACAGTTTTTAATGTTTGCTTTTTGAAACATTTTTATAAATTTTAAGGTTTAAAATTTGTTTGCAAATTTTAAAGTACATGTTGCTGAAGTTAGCCAACAAATGTTGACCACATTGTTCATGGAATATAAAACCGGGAAAAAGTTCGAAACAACCTTGCAACTGGCGTGTTTGGAAACGAACAACTTTTTTCGGAGCGACATGAATTAAAATCGATTTTGGGTATGTATGTAGAGAAATATTTCTATTCCTAAGCAGATAAAATACGACTTAGTGACCATAAAATCAATGCTAGAATTCTATAAGAAAAGTCCTTTAAGGACTAAAATGAACATTTGCATTGAAAACTGTAGTTGAAATCGAATGATGCGAGACATTCGACAGTTTTCAAGCTGTATGATGAAATACAGGTAGCACCTCGAACCATTTAGGGGTTAACTATGCATATATATATATATATATGTATATCTGAAACATGCATACAAATATATAAATATATATATATATATATATATAGTACATATGTCGTTTTACCGAAACTGCAATAGCCAAATTCGGATTGTGTGCATTACAATTTGAAATTTGCATTTTGGTGTGGATTTTGTTGTAGTAGTTGTTGTGTTTTGCTGTTCTTGTTGTTGTTGTTACGTTTCTAAGCCAACCATAGACCATGCAGTCCCAACTATACAAACAACCCCAATAGAGAAAGTTGGGTGCAGGCTTTTGGGCCCCTGATCCGGGTACAGGCATAGTCCAGTCCATCCAAGCGTTATGACCGCCCACGGGTCGTAGTTCACACACACACACACATACACATAGCATACGCACATGCACACACACTTAGATACAATGGCTAAAATACGAGCAGTGGCATATCAACGTATAGATTACGCAACTATTGCACACACACTAAATGTGGCCAGGCTAAATGGGGAAAGCTGACTTCTGGCAGCCTCCCTATGCTACCCCCCTCCCACTCGTTCTATGCTATACGCCTTTGCCAGCCTTCTATACTCTCCACTCGCGACACATTTGTGCCACTCCAAAAAGCAAAAAGGGACGACGACCACCGACCAAACGACAGATCCGACCAACACTCGCCCTCCTCTCTTCACTTCCCCCTTACATACACACGGAGCAACAAAATCCACTCAAGCACACAGCGACAGCAACCCCCAAGCCCACCCACCTGCAACGCTGTCCGCGTCGCAGTCGCCGTAGGCCTCTGTCGGATGCTGCCTCCAATCCTCCCTTACCTACCACCCCCCCCCCCTCCCCTGCGACTGCCGCTGCTGCAGCTGCTTCGTTTTCGGCACCGACGAGAGTCCCGGATATTATATGCATACTTGAACTATGCGAGGAAGGAAGCGCAGGCCGCAGTGCTACTCCCTCTTTCCACCCCTACACCCCCCCCCCCCCCCTACCCTACTACATTTTGCTGTTTTGTATATGTATCTCTATCTGTATCCGCTTTTGCATGCGAATGCGTATGTATGTATATGTATATATCTGTGTGTGTGTGTGTGTGTTTTATGTACACATGTACACAGCTGTACCCTGGACACGCTGTGCGCGTGTGTGTGTGTGTGTGTGTTTTGGGGCACTTTACAGCCACAGCGGCAGCCTGCCACCCACAAACAGCCACCCATATTCACAGTACAACAATGCAAAACGTCTGCATTTCAACTAACCCCAACCCTACCCCCCGCCGCTGCCGCAACAAACAACAACAGCTATAGCTAAAGCTACCACCCCCGTTAGCAACAACACCCCCCTTTGTTTAGTTGTTTCGCAGCCGAAAAACTTTCCAATACATATAAACGCGGTGTAGACAAGGCTCTATCAAATGAACTGCAAACTACTTGAAAGTTAAACTAAACTATTTTGGCTTGAAAATCAATAAATGAATTTCAGTTTTAACAGTTAGTTTTGCTTCTACACTTTTAGACACATTTACATATTTGGTTTTATCATATACAAAACCGAAATTAAAGTCTTTTAATCGATTTTTTCACTTGCCGCGTTCACCAAACACGCGACAGCAGCCACCCACTCTCCACCCACTTGCAACACCCAAGCAGCCCTTACCACCCAGGCTAGCATGCCAACTCATTTGCACTAACAGCGTGTTTGCTAGCTCTCTTTCTCGCTTCGCCTTGCCAGTGTTAACCGAAGCAAAACACACACACACACACAAGCACAGAAAACAAAAAGCCATTAAAACAACAGCAAAGGCGCAGCCAGCAGAGACAGGGTCGTTTGGTGGGGCAAGGCAAAAAAACAAAAAGAAGTTGTGAGTTTGCTAAAGTCAAGCATAAATTTAGCGCTTGGCAGCACTGCTGCTCTTGTTGTTGTTGTTCTTGTTGTAGTTGTTAAAGCTCAAACTGACCCTTTGCAACACTGCGCTGTCATCTTTCTTGCTCTCTCCTTCATTTTTATTGCCTGAGTATCGATCGCTGGCAATCGATCCGCGTTTGACACTTGTTATCGATATCCGCATTTGACACTTGCTATCGATAGCTGCATTGGCGCCGTCGTTTGTCAAGTCGAGAGGAAGTCTAAGCAAAGCGCACACACAAACAAACATACTCATGTATATGGGAGAGAGCAGCTTCTAAATCTCTCGCTCTCTTTTTTATGGCGCTCGCAATCGAAATCAGTTTTAATGGATCGCAATGATTGTTTTTTGTGCTTTGCGGCTGCTGCGCTGCTGCTGGCAGTCGGCTTGCCTTTTGTTTTAGTTGTCAACAATGTTTAGCTTAGGCTAAGCTACAAATACATATGTAGCTATGCATGTATATATGTTTGTAAAACAACGAAGCAAACGCTACATGCAACTATTGAAGCATGAACATGCAATTTATGTACAGAAACACACACACACACACACATACATTCTCACACACCGCACAACATACACATAAACATCAAAACTATGAAATACAACAACAGCACTAAGCGACTGTACTTTTGATATAAAATCCACTCGGCACACACACATGCCTGTCTGTGTGTATACATATACATATGTACATATATACACTAAAATCACCAGCCCCAACCCACCCCAACCAACCGCCACCCACCCGAAGCTAGCTACTCTCTGTTTAGTTTTAGTTGCGCTTTAAACTGCATTTGCTTGTTGTTGTTGTTGTTGCTCTTGTTGTAAGCCTCTGCACATAGAGAGTTTGTCTGTATAGGTATGTATGTATATGTATGTGTGTGTGCTTGTTATCGCATGTATGTATGTATGCACTGGCGTACGCAAGATTTGTATTTGGGGGCAGGAGGTTTCTTTTTAAATATTTCGTTTCTTTACTTAGTTTTTGTCAAGTTTGAATTCTAGATACAATCGATTAATTCATATCAATGACCTACCAACAACCTTTCAAAAAAGAGAAGCCTCTGAATTACTATATTTTATAAAAATCATTTGATAAAGTTATCCAACTGTCTAAACTTTAGACTCTAAAGTTAGATGCTACAATTTTTACGAAACAGCTTAATCACATGCTAATAACTTCTTCAATCAAGGACTCCTTCAAAATGTTGTAGAAAACCGACATTTTGTTATGCTTTTAAATCCAACTTTTATAATATTGTTAAGTTAAATCTTAGTGACAGAGAGGGGTAACTTTTAAAATTACAAAACAGGTAAATGTATGTTTAGAGCAGCGTTTGAGTCTTAAGCAATTGTGTTCGACTGCGATGACGTCAGCGGTAGCAGCCATCGTAGTAGGAAGCAGCACCGGGCTTGCAGGGGGAGGTGACCAAGGATAATTTTGATTTTTGTGAAAATTAGGACGCATTAATGTCCTAAAAGTCAATTTTTCGTCAGTTTAATTTAAAATTAAATTTACACAATTACATTAATGGAGTACATGTTATTTATATTAAATATGGAGTAAAAGTTATATAACATTTAAATTATATTAAATATTTAGCTAAATTCGTAAATCTGTATAAAAAAAATGTGCCTTCAGTTTAATATTTAGGGGTGGGAGTTTGGAACCCCTGCCGCGTACGCCACTGTGCATGATTGCATGCATTTCATTTCAACAATTCGGTTTACACTTGCAGCCAACGAAATAGAAAACAAATGCATTGTGAAGATTGGCAGCTCGACATGGAGCTGTTGCCAGGAATCAGCAATAGTTTACAACAGCAACTCCAACTTCAAAAAAGAGCTGCATAACCTAAATAGAAAAAACCATAAATAGCAAAATCCTTGCCTGCAGACGGACAGTGTCAAGGTGGACAGGTGTGTATGTGTCTATGTCTATGTGTCTATGTGTGTGTGTGACGATAAACAGGTGCGCAGCGGCTTCGTGTGCTCCACTTGCACAAACAAAAACGACGAAAATTTTGACTGCTGCCCCCGCCCCAATAACCAATACTAGCACACACACACACACACACATATACAAGCGAGCGATACCGATACCGATACACACAACGAAACGACTAGAAAATGCGGGTCTGGGTCGTCATCGAGACGAGACGAGACGAGACGGCGAGAATGCAAGCACATAAAGAACGCCAAAATAAGTTTAAAACTAACGACAGCCCGGTGCGTGCATGTTTCTGTTTCTGTTTCTGTTCTTGTTCCGTTTCTGTGTGTGAGCAGTTGAGCATATTAAGTGGCAAGTGCGCGAGAGCGAGCAAGTTGTGTTGATGTGTATGTGCACTTGCATATATGTAAGTGTGTGTGTGTGTGTGCGTATTTTGGAGCATGCAACTTTTCGTGCTTTTGGCAAAATGCGTTCGTTGGGGCTCTGTGTTCTCGGCCTGCGTAAGCCGCACAAGAGAGCGGCAAAGCGATAGTGTGTGATAGAGCAAGAGTGAGCAGGCGGGGAGGGGGAGTTAAGGTAAGGCAGCAGCAGCAGAGAGTGAGGCTGGACGAACAAGTGCATGCGTACGTATGTATGTGTATGTGTGTGTGTGTGTGCTAGTGTGCGTGTGTGAGTGAAGGGTCACTTACGCAAAAGTGTAAAACGCAATGCATTCAACTAATTATCGCTGTTCTTTTTAACATGCCATAAGATTTTTGCCAAATTGTGTATATACATATGCATGAGTGTGAGTGTAGGTGTGTGTGAGTGTGTGGGTGTGCAGGTGTGTACGCAAAGAAAGTTCATTAACACAATTAAATATGCAAAAGCCTCATTCATAATGACGCCAATACACGCAATCCAACTTTAAAATACCCTACAAACACACACACACACACACATACACACAACGAGAGATATGGCAACCACAAATGTGTATATAGATAACGGCAACCCCGTCGCCAAACATAAAAACGTAGCCAAGCGACAAACTGAAAAAAAAAAAAAGGAAACAAAAAAGACAGAAAAAAAAAAGTAGTAGCTGATAATAAAAGCGCCTAAGCATGGCGTCACTGAGACGACGCCGACGACGCTGCTGCCGCACGCCTAACAACAAGACGCCTGCCCTACCGGGGAAAAAAAAACACAACAACATCACGTTAAAAGCTGTAAAAATTGTCAATATAGAAAAAAAGAGACGAAAAAAAAAAACGTCTACGCTAACAACAGCTTGCAAAATAATGTGCGCGAGTGTCGAAGAAGCCGCTGACATGGACAGCGACGCCAACAGCAGCAGCAGCAGCGACAGAGGCTCTTTTAACGAGCCGAGTGACAAGCGCACACAAGTACGAGAACTCAACTCAGCACACACATACATGCACACGCGACGCAGACGCCGGCCGCAGCAGCAGCAGCAGACCGGTTGAGGTTAAATTGGATAGGGGAAGCAGATGCGATGGGTATGGGGCAGGGCAAGGGTAAGGGGAAGGGGGAACTGGCTGGCTACCTCGCCAAGGCATACATATTGAATTTTTCTTCGACGTAATGAAAATTTTTAGCGTGATGATGGGATAACTATGCTTGTGCTTTTTTTTTTGCTTTGGCTTTGTTGTTTGCCGTTTACTTTACTTACCGCGCAGAGAGCAAAATAGAAGAAAAAGAGTAGAAAATCCGTTAAGCTGCTTGTTGTTGTAGCTGCTAATATGCTGCGGCGGCGTCGACGTCCAGCCTCTTGGAATTTATGCTAATTTTCCAAAAACGCACACACACACGCACACATACAAACTCTCACACACACACACACACACACACACAAGCAAATGCACAAAAATTGTATAATTTTGTGACTTTGGCGGTATTGAGAAATTTCACTTTTTGTGCTTGCGTTTTGCTAATTTTTTATTTTTCTTTTATTATTTACTTGTACATACGTATGTATGTGTGTGCATGCAAGCACGTACATACATATAAACTTGCTTATTTATCTGCTATATATATATGTGTATATATATGTACTTGTGTAGACTCTGCGCCTTTAACACTAATACACTTGCAGTACGCGCTGCTGCCGCCGCTGCTGCTGCGTTGTCGCTGGCCGCACTGCTTCTGCTTCTGGGTTGCCTTCTATGGCTTTCCAATTTTTTAATTCGCTTTTTGTTACACGCACACTAAACGCGATTTGTTTGAATGGTTTTGTTGTAATTAATTATATTGCACGTTTGTTTGTTTGCTTTGCTTTTGCTTGTATTCCAAATAATTGCTTTATAATTTTTGTTTACTATTCACGATTAGTATATGTGATGAGCCTCAGACACACACATGCACACACACACACACACTCACACACCTATATATGTGTATATTTAATTATATACATACATACACGAAATTTAGTTACGACGCAGTGAAACCATTGCAATTTATTGCATTACACCTGTAATAATCGTGTGCTGCATTTTTTGTTATATTTCTTGTTGCTTTACTTATGTTGGCTTTGTTTGTAAACAAATAAAGTCGTAATTGTAAAATAATTAAACGTTGCTTTTTAACTCCGACAACGTTGCAGCGCGTCCAACCCGCTCGGTGTTGTTTTTGTAAATGCTGCTTATACCGTTTCAAAATTTACGCAGCTGTGTGACCGGCTAACACGAAAATACCAAAAAGTTGCCAATAATAAAGTTGCAACATTATCGATACCTATGTGAAGTGAGGAGTAAAAATATAAATGTTAAATGCAGCCATGTTAACGTTTGCCTCGCGCTGTTATGTTAACGTTTCATACATATAACAGCTGTGAGCGGTAAATTTCGTGTGCTAATATGTTTATTAAGCTAATATTAGGGCATTTTGCAGCGAAGTGCTATCAAAACAGAGTAAAAATT